>OZ030026.1:2581700-3146700 GCA_964023405.1 Apodemus agrarius
ACTAAACGGGTTACCTGGAAAGTGGGCCTGCCAGCAAAACTAGTTAGGTTAGTCTCTTGCTAAGTCATGCACAGCACCGCCTCAGGACTCCGAGGCCATCAGCAACGCTACCCTTTGACCTCCAGTTGGAACTGTGAACCAAAATAAACTTCTTTCTTTGTAACTTACCCAGTCTTTGACTGCCTTAGTTAGGAGCTCTCCTGCTGTGATAAAACACCATGTCCAAAAGCAACTCGGGGAGAAGGAGAGGGTTTATTTCCGCTTACACTCCCAGGTAAGTCTATCACTGAGAGGAATCAGGGCAGGAGCTCAAGGCAGGAGGACGCTGGAGGCGGGGACTGAAGTAGAAGACATGAAGGGGGATTGTTAGTGGCTTGCTCAATTTTCTTTCTTTTTCTTTTCTTTTTTTAGTTTAATGCATTTTAATAGCAAACTTACAGGAACAGCACAGAAGACAGACAACATTAAAATCATGTACTTTCATGTAGGACAACTCAGTTTGAAAAGTATAGCGAGTGGATGGAATCTACTGAATGATAAAAATGCTACAAACACCATTTAGTTGCCGTCAATAAGAAATTCACCAATTAAAAAAAATCTAGCCGGGCGGTGGTGGCGCACGCCTGTAATCCCAGCACTCTGGGAGGCAGAGGCAGGCGGATTTCTGAATTCGAGGCCAGCTTGGTCTACAGAGTGAGTTCCAGACCAGCCAGGGCTATACAGAGAAACCCTGTCTCAAAAAAACCCAAAATCCAAAATCCAAAAACCAAAAACCAAAACCAAAACAAACAAACAAACAAACAAATCCAAATGCTGGCATTGTCCAGATTTTTTTTTCCCTGATAACAGGAAGAAGAGGATTTTGGGGGAGGGGATGAAATGTTTCTCCTCATAGTGGACTCTTAGCATATTCTCCATATATGTGGTAGCACCCTAGCTGGATATCTTTTGGCATAATTGTTACACGTTTGGCATGGATAGCACACAGGTTGGTATCTTCAAAAAGGCCAACCAGATAGGCCTCACTTGCCTCCTGCAAAGCACCAATAGCTGCACTCTGGAAGCGCAGATCTGTTTTGAAGTCCTGAGCAATTTTTCGCACCAGACGCTGAAAGGGGAGCTTGCGAATCAGAAGTTCAGTAGACTTCTGACAGCGCCTGATTTCACGGAGTGCCACAGTACCAGGCCTGTAACGACGAGGTTACTTCAGCCCTCCAGTAGAGGGCGCGCTCTTGTGAGCAGTTTTTGTAGCCAGTTGTTTCCTGGGTGCTTTACCACCGGTGGATTTGCGGGCAGTCTGCTTTGTATGATCCATGGTTTGGGGCACGTCCTTACTTACCCCCCACCCCCTTCTCCTTCAGCTATAGTTCAGCAAGCTCTTTCTTGTACACCCCAGGACCACCTACCGAGGGGCGGCACCCCACACAGCTGGGCCCTCCCTTACCAATCTCTAATCAAGAAAATGCTCTACAGATCTGCCTACAGGCAATTTGACTTTTTTTTTTTTTTTTTTGTTGTTGTTCCTTTTCCTAGCCGGGCAGTGGTGGCACACGCCTTTAATCCCAGCACTTGGGAGGCAGAGGCAGGTGGATATCTGAGTTCCAGGCCAGCCTGGAAACCCTGTCTTGAACCACCCCCCCCACCCCCCAACGCGCAAAAAAAAAAAAAAAAAAAAAAAAGGTTCCTTTTCCTAAATAACTCTAGCTCATGCCAAGTTGATAAAAACAAAAACAAAACTATCTGTCCAATGTCCTAACTAGGACAATGATTTTGTTATTAGGATAAAGATGGAACCTGATCTTCATAGTGACTGGTGCAAGAGAGGCAGTCAGTCTTAGGAGGAGGTTAAAGGTGGACAGTAGCTGCAAGTTCTCACTCGTGACATTGTTTTCTACCCAAGTATTTTCCCTCATCTTTACAATAATAAACTCTCTGCCTCTCTCTGTCCATCAGTCCACTGTCCATCCGTTTATCTGTCTCCCTTTCTCTCAGTCTCTCTCACATGTTTGTTCTGCATCTTTGGGTGCCCATGTATACGTGAGTGGAGGCTAGAAGACAACTTTGGGCGTTGTTCCTCAGGCACCACCCACCCTTGGAACAATGTTTCTGTCTCTCACACTGGCCTGGAGCTCGTCAAGTGGGCTGGCCAGCAAGCCCCAGGGAACCACCTGTCACCCCCTCCGCAGCACTGGGCTTATAAGCATGAGCTATCACAGATTTTTTTTAAAGATTTATTTATTTTATGTATATGAGTACACTGTAGCCGTACTGATGGTTGTGAGCCATCATGTGGTTGTCAGGAATTGAATTCAGGCTGCTCACTCCGGCCCAAAGGTTTATTACTATATGTAAGTACACTGTAGTTGTCTTCAGACACACCAGAAGAGGGCGTCAGATCTCATTATGGATGGTTGTGAGCCACCATGTCGTTGCTGGGATTTGGACTCAGGATCTTCAGAAGAGCAGTCAGTGTTCCTAACCGCTGGGCCATCTCTCCAGCTCCACACCCAGATTTTTTTTTTTTTTTTTTTTTTTTGGATTTGGTTTCTTTCGAGACAGGGTTTCTCTGTATAGCCTTGGCTGTCCTGGAACTCACTCTGTAGACCAGGCTGGCCTCAAACTCAGAAATCCGCCTGCCTCTGCCTCCCAGAGTGCTGGGATTACAGGCATGCCACCACTGCCCAGCCACACCCAGATTTTTAATAAAAAAATTTTTTTTTAAGACAGGGTCTCTCTGCACAGCCCTGGCTGTCCTGGAATCACTGTGCAGACCAGGCTGGCCTTGAACTCACAGAGACCCACCTGCTTCTGCCTCCTGAGAACTGGAGTTAAAGGTGAGTAGCACCAAGCCTGATTCACCCAGCTTTTCAAACTTTAGGTTCTGGAGTTTGAACTCGAGTCCTCTTGCTGTCCAGACAAGTACTTCACAGACAGCATTAGCTCCTCAGCCCTGGTGGGTGGATTCTCTTGACTCTGCTTCTCTGTTTCTTGTCAGAGCAGACTTCCTTGAGGGAGCTCTCAGTTCTCAGGAGCTCTCCCCCTGTGGGGGCGGGGTATGGGCAACAGCAGGGGACACAGGACAGAAAGGATCTAATGAGGAGAGAGGCAGTATGGGGCCTCCGCTGGGCAGAGGTAAGCTGTGCAGTGGGACTGACCTAGTTCATCATGGTGCTTGTGTCACTGACGGGGAGGTCCTGTCCACCACAACCCTCTTCAGTGTCTTCTCAGCCACCCTGAGGTAATAGAAGCGGCACTTCAGGGTAAGAGTGCTGGTCATATAATACCATTGACTGCAGGCTATACCCTGTTCTGTGTACTTTACTCATTATTAACTCTTTTAATCTTTATAATAACCCCGTGAAATTGATACTGTTATTACCCTTGATTTGTGTGAGAGAAAACTGAGGCGCAGAGCGGTTAATACTCTGCTCAAGGTCACAGCCAACAAACGACAGAGGGAGACTTAACCCCAGGAAGCCTTCTTCCGTGACTGCAAGGCTAAGGTATCCCTTGACAGGCAAGTGTGGCTTCCTCTGCAGAAGTGGCTCCAAGTGTTTACTCATGTAATCCTTCCTAATTGCCTCCACGCCGGCCTCCTGGGAAGTCTGGGGCCATCGCCACTGCTCGTAGCCTTCTTCCTTCTCTAATTGCCCGACTAACATGCTGGATGCTGACCCAGGTATCAGATGACTTTAGGGAGGACGAGGGAAATTGTGGTGTGTGTGGGTAAGGACAAGAGTTTCCTCTTCACACAAACTGGCTCCCTATTGCACAGAAGACAAGGTGCCTGTGAGTTCCAGCCCCATTCTCTCTCTCTCTCTCCTCTCTCTCTCTCTCTCTCTCTCTCTCCTCTCTCTCTCTCTCTCTCTCTCTCTCTGCGCGTGCGCGCACACACACATGCACATGCATGCAGAGTCCAAAGGTTGATGTCCAGTGTCTTCCTTCATTACTCATTTGAAATAGAATTTCTCATTGGACCAGGGCACTCACCGAATTGCTTGGAGCTCTGGAGAGCTGTCTGTTCCTGTCCACCCGAGTTTAGGTTACAGACGCATGTAGCCCTATCCAGCTTTTGATGTGGGCGTGGAGGACCTGAATTCAGGTTAATGCACCTGCCTAAACTGAGCCGTCTCCCCCTCTTCTTTCACAAAGTTTTTCTGTGATGTGTTATAGCACGTGCACTCTACCATCGCCTCCTGGGGAGACACTGCTATTCCTATTTCACTGGGAAAGGCACTATCTCGGGAGGAATTAATAACTTGACCAAGAGCACACCGAATCTTAATGCAGGTTTCTGCATTTCCACTTCTGTATATGATTGCAACAGCATGTGTCAGAGCTATGAGCAAAGTCCTGGAAGGGGGAGGTAAAATCCATTCGAAAACGCTCAAATTAACTGGGTGTGGCAACTCACACCTATAATCATAGCACCTGGGAGGCCAAGGCAGAAGGTTTGCCTCAGGGTTGAGGCCAGCCTGGTTTACACAGTGAGTTTCAGGCTAGCATGGGCTACAGAACGAGATTCTGTCTCATAAAACAAACAACAGCAGACTACCAAAAAGATTTAGCGTGAAATCAAGTTTCTTCAATACGACATGGATGCTGTATACGAGGGCGCTTGATTAGGCTGCGATGCTCTGTAAACGCATATAATATATAACACAGGATAGCTCGTACTTATATACAGCACACAGCTGCAGCCACATCCCATGGAGAACAACTAACTGCAGTTACATTTCTTCTTGGATCCAAAGCACGGTCCCTTAACACAATAAGAGCAAAACTCATGGGGAGAGAATGT
Organism: Apodemus agrarius; assembly: GCA_964023405.1. Classification (NCBI taxonomy): domain Eukaryota; kingdom Metazoa; phylum Chordata; class Mammalia; order Rodentia; family Muridae; genus Apodemus; species Apodemus agrarius. The sequence goes on from OZ030026.1 coordinate 2,586,502, forward strand.
ATCTCAGTGATAGAAAACTGTCCGGCATGTGCAAGGGGTGTGTGTGTGTGTGTGTGTGTGTGTGTGTGTGTTCAATACTAAGTATGGGCAGGAACCAAATTACTATTTTGACACCTCTGTTATTAGGAACACTGGTGCCCTCTCCTTGAGGGGCTGCTTGGAATACGGGGCCATGCAGATTAGGAGAAAATAAAGCAACATTGTATCTAGTTCTCTCAGCTGAGCTTCGGTCTCTAGACAGCTACAGTGCTTGCTTTCATTGTCTTGGTGGCATTCACAGTCACCATCTCACAGCCGGCAGCTACAAGCCTTACCCATTCAGCTGTCTGTCCAGCAGGTTCCCAAAGGCTGAGTCGCATCTTACCATTGAATCATCAGTGTCTCCGAGATGGCTCTCTGGCACCTGCTTTGACACCCCAATGCACTAGAGCGCCATTTTCGGCTGTTTCTCCATCACTAGTGAGATCCACAAATGGGCTGGTGAGGCAGCTCAGCGGGCCAACGCATTTGCCACCAAACATTCAGATCTGGGTTTACTATCTGAGACCCACATGGTAGAAGGAGAGAACGGATGCCTGGAAGTTGTCTTCTGGCTCCCGAGGGTGCCCCAGTATGTGCGTGTGCGAACATGCACACATGCGTGCAAGTATACCCAATAAATAAATTGCTTTTAATTTTAAGGAAGTAAAGATAAAAAAAATTAGATCTTTCTTTTCCAGCAAAATTAAATAGAATTGCTATCAGAGAGATTTGTCACCGCTCCTCGTGTACAAAGTCTTCTGGTGGATTGTCAGCGCCTCATGTACAAAGCCTTCTGATAGGTTGTCAGCTCCTCTGATAGGCTGTCAATCAGGTCCTCATGTACAAAGCCCTCTGATAGGCTGTCAGTCAGCGCCTCATGTACAAAGCCTTCTGATAGGTTGTCAGTTCCTCATGTACAAAGCCCTCTGATAGGTTGTCAGTAGGGTCTCAGTTCCTGAAATTGTTTATTTGCAGCCCATTTCCTCTCCTGCATCACATGAGAAATTCCAAAGGGAACATTTTGCTCGCTATTCCGAGTTTACCATTAACACCCTGTATGTGTTTGAGTGCAGAGGCAATGAGCAGTCTGTCTGTGTGCAGAAGTCTCGCACAAGCTGGCCAGGAAGGAGCAGCTGTGTTGGGGCACCCGGGCTCCTACTTTTTCCTTCCACCTTGAGGTTGGGGAACAGTCTGGGAACCTGTTGAGGTTTCAAAGGGACCTCATAATCCCAGGAAAGAGAAGTCCCTGGAGGGGCGGGGCCTCCTAAGGAATGAGCTGGAAGAAAGGCTCAAGAAAAGCCATGAGGAGAGGCGCTGTGGAACGGAAGTGAGGCCATTACTCCCTGCTGGCCTTAAATGGTTGGACAAAGAAGAAATAAAGCAAGGTGTGTGGTAAAGAACGGTGCTCTAGAACTCAGAGTCTGCTCTGCTCATCCTTAGCTAATGACACTCTGGACCGAGGCTCTTTGTCATCAGAGCTAGAACATTAACCCCTCCTGGCGTGAGGTGAGGACTCTGGGAGGACTTGCTGTTGTAGAGTGTCGGGACTTCAAACTCCACAGGGCTAGAGGTCTGACTACACTCATCAACTCTATAAACATGTGCTGATCTCTTAACAACCCTGAGCCTCGGTTTCTGCCTCTGTAAGTTAGGAGCAACGCCCTGGTACTTGGTGCAGAGATTTTAAAAAATTTTTTTAAAAAAAATGGGTTGTGTGAAAAACAAGCTGGTGCTTGAGACGGTCTCTGTCCAATGAATGCTAATTGTTATTTATTTCTCTAATTGTGACATGTCTCTTACTAGCTCTGGACTTGCTCCTCTCCCTGGTTCATTCCAACTCACCCACTCTGTGTAGAAAGTGACCTTCTTCATGGTGAGCAGGCACAAAGCAAACGAGGAAGGGCTAGGGTGGAAGGATCCGTGCCCCAGGGGGACAAGAGAATCCTCTGGAATGACAGAATCAGCCTGCATTCCCATAGGTGCTGTTGCTAGGTGGTTTTATATTGCAAGACTTGGGTGCTGGGGTGTAGCTCAGTGGTGGAACATGAGTGCAAGTCTCTGGATTTGATCCCCAGCACTAACAAACCCCCCAAAAATCCAAGCAACATAAAACCCCCCAAATCCTCATTAAATTGTATACTTAAATGAATATGTATTTGTTTTTATGTAATTATTTTTCTGTGTGGAATTTTTTGTATGAAAATGTCACAGTGAAACCTAGTATGCTGCATAACAAACCAAGGATAGTAGATAAATTAATTTATATATACAAAATGTAAATAAGATTACATTACTCCCTGCTTTAAAAGATTGGGAGGTGCAGTGATGAGAATGCTAAGTGATGAAAAGTGCTGAGTAAGTGATGAGAATGCTGAGTAAGAGAGGAAAGTGCTGAGTAGGTAAGAAAAGTGCTGAGTAAGAGAGGAAAGTGCTGAGTAAGAGAGGAAAGTGCTGAGTAGGTAAGAAAAGTGCTGAGTAAGAGAGGAAAGTGCTGAGTAAGAGAGGAAAGTGCTGAGTAGGTAAGAAAAGTGCTGAGTAAGAGAGGAAAGTGCCGAGGAAAGTGCTGAGTAAATGACAAGAATGCTAAGTGACAAAGTACTCAGTAAGTCTGGAGAATGCTGAGTAAGTGAACTTTTAAGACAGGAAAACAGAAGAGGACTTGTAGGGAGGAGTAAGAATAGCGGGTGAGAATGGTGTAATGGTTTGTGTGGGACCATGAAAGGCAGCCTGTTTTCTGATAGAGCTAGGTTTAAACCCCAGAGCCCCACCGGATAGTTCTGGAAGGGACAGAAGGCCAGTTTGCCATGCTCTCAAGCACCAGCCTCCTGACACGAGGCCCTCAATCTCCATAATTCTGTGGCCATCAGTCATGTAGGGCAATGCCCCAAACTCCTAGTATTCTGTCTGGACTCCACCTCCACGGTTACCTGGCAACAGCCAGGTATGCTCCTCCCCATGGTTACCTGGCAATAGCCAGGTAGGCAGCCTGGCCTGCTATAAAAGAGGCTGTTTGTCCCCTCCTCCCTCTCTTGTTCTCTCTTCCTCTCTTGCTCCTCCTCTACCCTCAGCCCCTCCCCCCTCCCTCCATGGCTGGCCTCTACTTTTTCAGTCATCACAACTCTCTGCCAACAATAAATGCTTTAAGGCCATCATGGACTGCCTCTTCTCATCTGGACCCGCTGTGCTGGAGCAATGGAGCAGGTCTCCGTCTCCAGAGACATTTAATCTGCCTGAGGGAAACCTCTCTGCTCCTCCAGCCATGGTCACTGCCAAGCCAAGGTGCCCGCCCAAACAAGCCAAGGACACTCATCCCCGTGGGAACCAGCCAGGGCTCTTCCTTTCCCTCTTCCCCCTTTGGCCCCAGGTGAGATCCAGCCCCGCATGCCTCCACCTTGTTCTTAGCTCTTCCGTGACATCCAGCGTTGTCTGTGGTGTTCAGGAGTGAGAGCCTGTCGTCCTTGACCTCTGTGAGGCTCGGGGATTCATGAGCTTGGCCCTGCTGGTACCCTGGGGAACCCAGACTACCCTTTCCCACCCTGGAGCAGGGTCCTACGGCTTCTCACACCCCGATGCCCACCCACCGGTGGTGTGGGGGTGCACGTGCAGTCCAACTCCCTGCGTCCATCTTGCCCAGTGGCCAAAGCCCTGGCTAGACATGGGCTACCACTCTTTTTTTTGTTTGTTTGTTTGTTTGTTTGTTTGTTTGTTTTCGAGACAGGGTTTCTCTGTGTAGTCCTGGCTGTTCTGGAACTCACTCTGTAGACCAGGCTGGCCTTGAACTCAGAAATCCGCCTGCCTCTGCCTCCCAAGTGCTGGGATTACAGGCATGCGCCACCACCGCCCCGCCATGGGCTACCACTCTTAACCCACAGGTTTGTATAAGCTTGGCCCAGGGAGTGGCACTATTAGGAGGTACAGCCTTGTTGGAGTAGGTGTGTCACTGTGGGTGTGGGCTTTAAGACCCTAGTCCTAGCTGCCTGGAAGTGTTTCTAGCAGCCTTCAGATGAAGAAGTAGAACTCTCAGCTCTTCCTGCACCATTTCTGCCTGGATGCTGCCATGCTCCCGTCTTGATAATGGACTGAACCTCTGAACCTATAAGCCAGCCCCAATTAAATGTCCTTCTAAGTGTTGCTTTGGTGATGGTGCCTCTCTTCACAGCAGTAAAACCCTAACTAAGACAGATGACAATACCTCAACTAGTCACTAGACATTACCAAATAAAACCTCCAGTATCCAGAATGGGTTACCGCATTTTTTTTTATTTTTAATTTTTATTTTATTTATTTATTTATTTTGTTTATTTTTTTTTTCAAGACAGGGTTTCTCTGTGTAGCTCTGGTTATCCTGAACTCACTCTGTAGACCAGGCTGGCCTTGAACTCAGAAATCTGCTTGCCTCTGCCTCCCAAGTGCTGGGATTAAAGTCGTGCGCCACCACCGCCAGGCTGGGTTACCACTTTTTGAGTTGTCAGGCTGGGTTACCACTTTTTGAGTTGTTGGCCAGTAGGTTCCCACAGAACCCCACCCCAAACATTACAAGTTAGTGGCAATGCTATTGGTCACCTCCAGAACCTGAGGGCAAGACCCTGTTGCTGAACACACCACCTACTTGAGTCATAGGACATAGAGAAATCTAGATGGTACCTGTTGGCTAGCATTCACGGTGCCGGAAGGAGCTGTGCAGGTGACCAGGGGGAAGAAGTTAGCACCAAATCTCACCCAGCTCTGAACCCTACAGGTTATAATAACAGCCTGCCTGGTGAGATATGCCCCCTGATGAAATAAATAGTGGTGCAAATGTCATTTTCAAACAGGCTTGAAGGCCTGCATATATGATACTGTCATGAGGCTACTTATCTGTGACTAGATAGGTCACGGTCCCTAGGGGAAATCTACTGCTATTATTCTGCTAGGTGAATAAAGCCAATAAGCATCTCTTAATAACTTATTGCAATGATCATCAATCAGTGCATCATTCAATCCCTGTCTTCCTTCAGGAGAAGTCAATGAACAGAAACTCACAACTGGTCAACATACAGAGAAAAGACATTGAAGCGTTCAGCCCTCCAAGACTCAGGGATTTACAAGGAATAGAAGGCAGAAAGACTTAAGAGCCAGAGGTGTAGACGACTTCAGGGAGACCTTTCTAGACAGCAGAGTAGGTGCACATACGAACTAACAGAGCTTGTGAGAGTGTGCACAAGACCTGCCCAAGCTCAAGCCAGACGAAGTCCCGAAGTTGGGGGAGGGAAAGTGGGCATGACTCGCTGAGGAACTGTTGGCATCTGATCACTGCTGGCACAGAGTCAGTTTCCTTCAAAGAGTGACATCTGGTATACTGGCCAGTTTCCAGGGCAAGTCCTGTTCCACGAGCAGTCTGCCAACACAAACTGAATTCCTGCTTTGTTTTAAGATAAAGAATATGAAGTTGGGTAGGGAGATGGACAAGGATGATCTGGGAGGAACCAAGGGACGAGATTAGTGTGAAGGAAATACACTGTATGACATTCTCAAGGATTAAATAAAAACATTAATTTTTTTCAGAGACAGGGTCTCACAATGTAGCTCTGTCTGTTCTATATTCACTATGTAGACCAGGCTAGCCTTGAACTCAGAGATCTACCTGCCTCTGCCTCCTGACTTGTTAGGATTAAATACGTGAAGGTTGGGCCACTATACTTAGACTAAAAAAAATGTTTGAAAGAAATAATTATTTTTTAAATGGACAAAACCTGTTATTTTGCCGGGCGGTGGTGGCACACACCTGTAATCCCAGCACTTGGGAGGCAGAGGCAGGCAGATTTCTGAGTTCGAGGCCAGCCTGGTCTACAGAGTGAGTTCCAGGACAGCCAGGGCTATACAGAGAAACCCTGTCTCGAAAAAACCAAATCCAAACAAAAAACAAAACAAAAAACAAAACAAAACAAAACAAAAAAACCCCTGTTATTTTATATTCTGATTTAACATTAATAAAAGTTATCCTAACCACCAGGAAGAAGAAAGACTACTTAAAACTAGAAAAATAGCTACAAAAAAAGATCATAGTCCTAACATGAGATAAAGTAAAATATAACGTTGAAGCAGGCAAGAGTCACAAAGTTCACAAACTCAAAAAAAAAAAATACCTCAACTACTATGAGGTGGACAGGTATCTTTTCCAGCACTGCTTGGTCCTGAGAACTTATGTGGAGTATGAAAAAGAAGAAAAGGGACAGAGACAGAAGTACAGAAAAGCTGGTGTTGGACGAGAGCGGCACCTGCTACTATGTAACAACTCCTGAATGGAAGCCATTTACTTTGTAGAGCACAGGGAGCTAGCTGTTAGCTTTTCTGGTGGAGATCTTTGCAGGGGAGCAGTCTCAGACTGTAAACCTTGGGAGAGGGAAGCTGAGGTCCCTAGATTTTGCACAAGCTTTCAGCATCCACATGGACCAGAGTAAGGCTTTGCCTAGTCCCACGGCTCTTAGGTATCGGTCCCCATCAATTATACATGTTCACTTGGGATGTCTTCCATACCTTTCACATTCATTGGAGGCATCCTCTGATCCCCACAGAGGGGTAGCTAGCTCTTAAACCAAAACACTGAACTGCTTTTTTCTTGCTCAAGTGCTTGAGGTTGAGCCCTGGTTTGCTTGCACGCTAGGCAGGTGCTCTACCACTGAGCTACGTATCCCCAGCTTCTACAATGAAATCTCCCGCCTACACAGGTTACCCAGATGTTGGCTGCAGCTGAGCATATTTCTTCTGCTGGGTTACTCCTGCCGCCTTCCTGCAGTGTAGAGTGGGACATAGGAATATTTTCCAACGTCACCCAGGCTGTCATATACCTGAACACACAGACTCAGCAAGCAGTGATTCTCTCTAGGCTCACCACTTCCCAAAGTGCTTCCAGAAACTCCTCCAGCAGCCTTAACCCTCTTCTCTTGCCAGCCATGTCTTTGGAGGAAGGACAGCTTCACAGGGATAAGGACTTGTCCAGAAGTAACATTATTTGTACGTCATTCTCTCTCTCTTTTTTCTTTTCTTTTTCTTTTTCGGTTTTGGGGATTTGGTTTTTTCGAGACAGGGTTTCTCTGTATAGCCCTGGCTGTCCTGGAACTCACTCTGTAGACCAGGCTGGCCTCGAACTCAGAAATCCACCTGCCTCTGCCTCCCAGAGTGCTGGGATTACAGGCGTGCATCACCACCACCTGGCTTGTACTTCATTCTCCAAAGTCTATAATTTCTCTAACAACCTCAGAGTTGGGGAAAATAAAAGCTGAGGAAGGAAATCTCTATGTTCTGTCAAGTATCTCGTCCTAAGTCAAGTCTCACTTTAGCTACCTACTTGAGTGGGAGAATGGAAAGAATCCTGGGAGAGTATAGACAGGAACATCTCAGAATATTGCCCGACCGCTTCCCTACAGTGCAATTTTTGTGTCATTTGCAACAGGGTCTCATGTGATCCAAGCTGCTCTCAAACAGATGTAACAGAGGGTGACTTAAAACTCCAGATCCTCTTGCCTTTACCTTCTCAGAGCTGTGATTAAAGGTCCGCACCATTACCCATGCCTGAATTTGGTGCTAGGAATAGAAGTTAACAGACTGTAGTGGATTACATAGCGTGTCCCTTTCCTGGCCCAGGTGTATCTTTGTGATAATTCCTAGAAACTTCGACAGTTGTCTTATTTGCAAAGAGTTTGTAGAAACAACTATCTTCAACCTCAGCCAGAAGTTGATGAAACATAAATGAAACACTTTGATTTTTAAATAATCATATTTGACCTTTATTGCACAAACAGTTAGCAACATTTTAAACATTTCTAGTTACTTATTTAATCGCTGTTGTTGTTGGGACCTGTGGCACACATCTGTAGTCATAGCACTCTGGGAGCAGAGGAAGGAGAATCATGAGTTTGAGGGAATATTGAAAGTTATAGCAAGTTCAAGGCCAGCCTGAGCTTCTGAGTAAGCTAAATGGAAAATCTAAGGGCTGGGGATATAGGTCAGCAGTGAGTGCTTGCCGAGAATCCTCAGGCTCTGGGTTCGATACTCAGAATATCAACTTGATCAAAAAATATTTTTTTTCATCAAAAGCTCATATAGCCCAGAAGTTTGTAGCTATTTTTAAGACATGAATTATTTAGTTCTATGACTTATTTGAAGATGTTACAAACAGTTCATCTCCTGTTGCTGGAAAAGGGTTCTGTTTGTTTGGCCTTTGGGAAAATGACATCCCAAAATAGGATCTTTCTGGGCCCAGTGGCTGCTTCTCCTGCAGAACTATCACTGGCTCCCAGGTGCACAGGAGCATTTAGGTCCTTGGTACAAAATTCATAGTTCTGGGCTCTGCTTTAGGTCTATTGAATCACGATTTTCTTTTCTTTTTTCTTTTTTCTCCTTCCTTCCTTCCTTCCTTCCTTCCTTCCTTCCTTCCTTCCTTTCTTTTTCTTTCTTTCTTTTAGAGATTTATTTATTTATTATATGATGAGTACACTGTAGCTCTCTTCAGACACACCAGAAGAGGGCATCAGATCCCATTACAGATGGTTGTGAGCCACCATATTGTTGCTGGGATTTGACCTCTGGAAGAGCAGTCAGTGCTCTTAACCACTGAGCCATCTCTCCGGGCCGAATCACGGATTTCCTAATATTGGGCTTCCTATGACTTTTTTGTTTGTTTCCTGGGGTTTGTTTCTTGAGACAGTGTCTCATTTTGTAATCTCATTTTTCCGTGGACTCACAAAAATCCTCCTGTCTCAGCCCCATAAGTGTTGGGATTACGGGCATGAGACACCATGCCCAGTTTCCTTATGCATTAACTTTTTTTAAAAAAAGATTTATTTATTTATTATATGTGAGTACACTGTAGCGGTCTTCAGACACTCCAGAAGAGGGAGCCATCTTTCCAGCCCCGCATTCACTTTTTAAAAAAGATTTATCTTATTTTATGTGTATGTGTGTTTTTGCCTGCATATATCAATACACATTACATGCATGCTTGGTACCTGTGGAGGTCAGAAGAGGGCATGCGATCCCCTGGAACTGTAATTACAGAGGCTGTGAGACACTGTGTGTATACTGGGAACCTAACCCAGATTCTGTGAGGCACAAATGCTCTTAACCTCTGAGCCATCTCTCCAGCTTCCATATGTATTTTAAGTAACTGAGTGATCCTGATAAATATCTGAGTTTTGGAACTATTGAACTCCAGGGCCCTTCAAATTTCCTTTTTCTGATTTTCGTTCCTTTGGTTACTGTCCTATCTCTGCTGCTAGCTATTGTAACAAAGTAAAACACAAGATAAACAATAAAAAAAATCAGTTCATGATTTCATCATCCTCACATACCCCCCAGAGCTTTGGTGCTGGTAGGTAGTAAGTGCTCAATAAATACTTGAAACATTCATCAATGGTGATTAAAGTAAGCATTATATGGATTCCCAGTCACCTACAGATAGAGAAATACAAACAAAACTATTTAAAATCTCCAAATACGCTCTGGCAGTTCTTGCTGCCATGTTACATATTTCATATACACACAAACCAGCTTAGAGAGCTGTGGGGAGGGGGGACCCGAGATTCTCCTGTGGGCTAGATTGTCCCATGGCGTTTTACAGAGATGGTGACAGCTTGTCGTTCAATAGAAGTCAGCTTTCTTCTCCTTGACCTTTCCAGGGTCAGGATCACTAGTACCTGCTTCAGTGAGAGGTGTCTTGGGGCCTATGCTGAAACTCTCTAAATCAGCGGGGGTCACATCAGGTTTCTGGAGAGCCCAGCAGAGTGGAGGAGACATCAGCCTGCAGTAGGGGTGAGCTGAGCATGCCGTTCTCTGCCCACGAAGGATATGGTGACACCTCTCGAGATCCCACAGTCCTTGTGCCCTCTCCCCTGTGCCCCACTGGCTACCCCGTGAGCTCGTCGGCTCAAACACTGTCTGCTGGCCTTGGCAAGTATCTGGTAAGGATGAAATCTGTCAAGGGGGTGGGCAGCTTAGCCAGGGGGATATAGAGAAGCTTGACATCCAGGCCGGGGTTGTAGCGGATGCGGGGGCTCCGGGAGACGATGGCGTGCTCCATGCTGTTGGTGACATCGCTGATTCTTGGCTCTGCTGTGTGCATCAAATTAACCAACTTTTCAGTATCTGTTTGAAACATTGGGGGAGAAAGGAAGAAAGAACAAAAGCCTTTGTTATTATTATTTTAAATGTGCTCCCCCACCCCCAAATTCTATGCAAGGTCTCTGTCTATCAAGTCCGATTCAGCATTTAAAGTATGTCTCCAACACGATTCACAGTATCCTGTAACTAAACTGTCATTTACTGGATCATTATAATACCTTATTTTCTCTCTCTAAACACTAGAATTATGTCCTGAAATCTCACTGTTTTATTAGATGATCAACAAAGATCTCGCCCTATTCTTCTACAATATACCACTTAGTAGCTGTCTGACCTGGAACATAAACTTTGATTATCTGTAAATAACGTGGACCCTAGAGAATAGCAAAGATGATTGTTGTCTTTCTGTCCCTGAGAGGAAAACATAAAGGGAAGGGTTATTTTGACTCAGTCCTGCTGTCCTGGGCCTGTCTTGAAGCCAAACATCAGGGGATAGCGTGAAAATTCTCTCCTCATGGTGTCCACGAAGGAGCAAGGGATGGAAAAGAGGTGGAGAAGGAAGGAAGGAGGGACAGAGGGGATGGGGACAAGGGCAAAATGCTGTCCCCTAATGCGTGTTCCTAAGGACACACCCACTGTTTCAACTAGGGCCCAGATAAAGTCTGTATTATCTCCCACAGGCCGGGAAGTATGAACTGTCAGTAGATTAATCCTTTGGTTGGTTGGTTTTGTTTTGAGAACAAAGCCTCACTCTGTATCCTAAGCTGGCCTGGAACTTACTATATAGCCCAGGCTGACCTCAAAACTCATAGCAATCCTCCTGTCTTAGTCTTTCAAGTACTGGAATTACAAGTGTGAGCCTTCACACCTGTCTCCCCCAATCTTTCCTGGCACACATGGTGTGTGTGTGTGTGTGTGCGTGTGCGTGTGCGCGTGCGCGTGCGCGTGTGCGTGTGCGTGCGTGCGTGCGTGCGTGCGTGTGTGTGTGTGTGTGTGTGTGTGTGTGTGTGTTTGTTTGTTTCTGGGGATTGAGCACAGAATCCAAGACACACTGGGCAGGTATTCTACCACTGAACTATAATAGCCCAGCAGGCTTGATCCACTGATAACATCAGAGCTCTTGTGATTCAATGGCTCCCAGAAGGCCCCACTTCTGAATATTGTCTTGGGGACTCAGCCTTTGACATGTGAACTTTTGGAAGCCATTTCCAGTTCAAACCTTAACAGTGATTAATAGCAGAGTAGATGATATGGAAGGACAGAATGAAAGAGGTGCATAGTCTTTCTCACACACATACACTTGCACACACATGCATATACACATACACACATATTCACAAACACACATACACACATACATACACACACATATATATACACAATACATATACACACATACATACACACAAATACATACACAAATACAGTTATATACATACATACACATATACATACACAGAAATACATACACACATACATATACACACATACACATGCATATATACATACACACATGAACATGCATATACACATACAAACACATACACACATATATACACACATACATGTATATGTATACACATATATATACTCGCACACATATACACACATACATATACACACACATAAAAACACACACAAACACATACACACAAATACACACATATGCACATATATACATACACATATATATGCACACACATTCACACATATACACACATACATACATACTTACAAACATATATACACATACATACAAACATACAAACACATACACACATATATATATATACAAACATACACACACAAATTGAAACTAAGTGAAACCATTGGCTAGTGGGATGCCTAGTTATTGCTATTAATTTTTCTTCTGTGAGTTCTATATTGTCTACAAAAACATCTGGGAAAAAGGCATTAACATCAGTGATTCTGCACACAGGCGTGGAGCCACAGATGGGTAGCTAAGTAGTTCCAGCCTGTTGGGACTCATGAAGTAGACAGCAGACAGGCCTCAGGCACCTTACCACGCCCCTCCTCCCGGACTCTGGGTCAGAGGTGGGTATGTAGAATGCGGGTGGGGTGGGATTCAAACTTCAGCAAGAGAAAGGACTCCAGAGAAAACGGGCTTGAGGGTCTGACTTCCCTGGCAGAGCATTCAAGCTGGGAGAAGGTAACAGCCATCCTGACATGACCTGCTCTAGGCGAGTAAATAAATCATCCATCAGCTCTGGGCCCGGATGCTTGGAGATAGTGGGTGGGCCTGGACAATGGCACTCCAGAGTCCTTAGCCAGCCTCTAAAGAGCTTCCTGAGGAGAAAACCGTAGAAAACTCAGCTACATATTGCTGCCCCAACCCCTCAAAGAGCCACGCTCACTCTGACAAGGCAGGCTGTCATTTTAGGGATGTGGTTCTCGTCCAACATTGTACCCGGCATGACTCTCCCACCAGCGAGGCTTGGGCAGGAGGGTGACTGTGAGTACGTACTCAGAGTTCTGCACACTCCCTCTTAGGGACAGAGAGCCCATGCGGGCTGAGGGAAGATGGGGGCTGGGCCTCGAAGGCAGCAAAGGTCCTCGGGGACGGGAGGAAGGAGGTGCCCAGATACAGAGGCGGTGGGCTCTTACGCTGCTTTCTGACATATTTGTCAGCTCCAGTTTTGCATGGAATTCCCATGAGACAGAATCCCGCCCAGTCCTCCGCTCTTCTAGATGGTGATGGAGAACATAAGATTTGGGTTTGGGTCCTTGAGAAAGAGTTTTCATCGTTGAGACACAGCGCTCTAGGAAGTACCGCGCTTGATGCTCCTACTTCGGCCCTAACACTCAACTCTCTGTTCTCTTCTCCTGGGCTTCTTTTTATACATATCCCCCCTGTGAGAGGATTGTCCCTGTCCAATCGCATTGGGGGCTGTGAATGGACAGGAGAGGGGAGGCGGAGCTATGAGTCATGAGAGAGAGAGAGAGAGAGAGAGAGAGAGAGAGAGAGAGAAAGAGAAAAGGAGAGGGGAGGAATGGAGGTCAACTGATGTTATCAAAAGGTTAGAATACTTGGGATAAAGCTTTATCATTATCAACTGGCTCTGAAATTATTTATTGGCATCTTGTAAATTGTGATTTTATTGATACATAAATCTAATTGGTTAACTATTAAGCTTTAAGAGTCATGCTTCAGCCAGGTGGTGGTGGCGCACGCCTGTAATCCTAGCGCTTGGGAGGCAGAGGCAGGTGGATTTCTGAGTTCGAGGCCAGCCTGGTCTACAGAGTGAGTTCCAGGACAGCCAGGGGTATACAGAGAAACCCTGTCACGAAGAAAAAAAAAAAGTCATGCTTCTACCAGGTAATTGGGTGGTGAGATGGCAGATCGTGGGTGTGTGGGCAATGCGCGAAAGTGACAGGAGCTCGGGGTCCCCGACAGAGAGATGGTGGACAGAGGGACCAGTGAGTGAGACTGTACCGGGCAGGAGCCCTGAGGCCCAGCATGAGCTCTGCAGACCGCCTGGCAGTTAGCGGGTTGGCAAGATCATGGGAGCCTGTTCTGAACCCACGGAGCGTTCGCGGGAACTCTCTTTTTAACATTGTTAAATAGTTGTTCCTGCAACAACTCGCTAAGAAGGATCTAAAAGGGGGAACTTTTGGCGGCTTCCCAGCAGGGTGAAGACAAGACAAGAAGCCGGTTAATAGCCTGTCCCTGCTCAGATCCTCCTTTAACCCATGTGGCTGCAGTTTATCCTGGGATCCACCAGTGCGAGGACATGGTCCTCTGCTCGCTGGCCTGTTCTGGTGACTGTGGCCACTTTAAATGGTTCTACCCCACGTATGGCTGAAAGTAACGCCAAGAAATCGGGAGCCTGATCCGGGGGAAAAAAAAAACGTGTCACTGAGATGCTCACACTCCTGGGGAGTTTCCGACCTACCATGGATTGACTGACTGACTGACAGACATTGTTGTAGTTTGGATCTTAGGTATCCCCCAAACATCTATGCATTAAAGGGCTTGGGCCCCAGCTCGGCAGCCTTAGAACTGTAGGAAGTAAGGTAAGAGGGCTTTAGATCTCTCGGAGCCTTTGAAGGGGACACTGGGAGGCCCCAGGCGCTCCTTTCTCTTGCCTGCCAGCCACAGGATGAAGAGTTTTGCTCTGCTGTGAGCAATTGACACGCTGTGCTGTACCACTGCAGGCCCAAAGCAACAGTAAGGTCAGCTACGCATGGGTGAAAAATCCTCAGAGCTGCAGGGCGCGGAAACCTTTTCTTTTTCTCTTGATCATCTCAGCGATTTGTCACTGAGCAGAAAGCCGACACCTCAGACACTTTTGAATATTATACTTTACAAACCTGTCCTTTTGGGTTTGGGGTCATTTTTGTTTATTTTTTTTAAAGATGTATTTATTTATTATCTGTACGTACACTGTAGCTCTCTTCAGACACCAGAAGAGGACCTCAGATCTCTTTACAGATGGTTGTGAGCCACCATGTGCGTGCTGGGATTTGAACTCATGGCTTTTGGAAGAGCAGTCGGTGCTCTTACCTGCTGAGCCATCTCTCCAGCCCCCTTTGTTTATTTTTTGGGACAAAGTTTTGCTTTGTAGCCCAGGGTGGCCTCAAATTCACTATGTAGCTCAGGGTGTCTGTTCTTTAGCCTTCTGTGTGTTGGGAGTGCAGGCTTCTACCACCCTGCACCTTTCAATATTCTATTGTTGTTGTTTTTTGAGAGAGGGTTTCTTTGTCCTAAAACTCACACTATATAGATCAGGTTGGTCTCAAACTCAGAGAGATCCACCTGCCTCTGCCTCCCTGAGCATGGGGATTAAAGGTGTGTGCCACCACTACCTGGTTGAATAATGATTCCTTAAAATTTTTTCTTTGTAAGATAAAAACCTAGAGTGTGTAGGTACATTACATTACCAGCATAATGGCAGAAAGAAGGCCATATTCAATCTAAAGGAAGAGGACAACAATAACCACAAAGTTTGAATTCGGATTGTTCTTACAGGGACCAGGTGTTGCTACAAATCTGTGTGTCTGTCTTGTGTGTATTTGTGTATGTATATGTGTGTGTGCCTACGTGTATGTATGCATGTGTATGTATTTGTATGTCTGTGTATGTCTCTGTGAGTGTCTGTGTATATGTATGTCTGTGTGCGTATGTGTCTATGTCTCTGTGTGTGTCTGTGTATATGTATATGTGTGTCTGTGTGTAGTTTATGTATGTCTGTGTGTGCATGTCTCTGTGTGTGTCTGTGTATAAGTTTATGTATGTCTGTATCTATGTGTGTGTCTGTGTATATGTATATGTGTGTCTGTGTGTGTCTTCTGTGTGTGTATGTATGTGTGTGTGTGTGTGTGTGTGTGTGTGCGAACTGAATTCTCACCATAACTCATTACAAATGAAAACACTGAGAGGTTAACTAACTCTCCAGCAGACAGTTGAAAGCTGCACCTGGATGGCTTAGATCTAACCTAAACAGCACCGAAATCGCCCCTCAGCCACGGGGCCCAAGCTGCTGACATCCAGAGGGAGCGGAATAGGGCTGGGCATGTGGCTGCTTCCATTAGGAACATGCACAGAGCCAGCTCTGCCTTCCAGAGGACTCACGCCAGCTAACTGGTGTGTTTCTATCATCAAGAGTTGCCCTCACAAAAGGCAATTATGGAGGAGGTTCCCAGGAGACTTCTCCCCCAAGGCCCTGGGAGTTGCAACAAGGAGGATACCACAGAAGGAAGTCTCCTGGAGCCTCCCCCCCTTTTTTTTTTGGATTTGGGCTTTTCGAGACAGGGTTTCTCTGTATAGCCCTAACTGTCCTGGAACTCACTCTGTAGACCAGGCTGGCCTCGAACTCAGAAATCCTCCTGCCTCTGCCTCCCAGAGTGCCGGGATTACAGGCGTGCGCCACCACCGCCCGGCTGAGCCTCCCCTTTTGAAATCACCGCTTCAGTATGCTCTAAGGGGCCGTGGGAACCTCCGGTCCTCAGACTGGCTCGCTCTCTCCTACTAGGATGTGTCCGCCACTGGCAGTTCTTCCTCCGCTGCCCCTCACCATGCCCACTCAGTGCCCCACTGGTTCATATGTCCCTATACCCAGGCACTGCTGGGATTGTCTTCCGCCACCCTCCAGGCTCCAAAGGTCACAGATGCCTGTGAACTTGGCGAGAGAATCATTCTCTCTAGCAAGCTATGCTTACATGGCAATGCTCCTGGCGTCCCGAGGGAGAGGCGCGTGGAGGCCGGCCTGCTGTGACAGGTCCAGTGGTTTCCTCAAGTCCTTTTTTTTTTTTTTTTTTTTTAAGGCAGGTTCTTACTGGGCCCGGAGCTTACTGGTTGGCCAGCAGATCCTGTGGATCCTTCTCTGCTTTCCAGGATTTGAATTATGTGCTACCATATCCTTTTTCTGTGAGTGTCAGGGATACAAACTCAGGTCCCCAATAAGCATTGTACTGACTGGGACATCTTCACAGCCCCAAAGGCTCTATGTACAGATGAGAAACTGAGGCATAAGATGACTAATGGAGCAGAGCCTGGTGGTACACTCCTGTGATTACAGCATTTGGGAAGCAGAGGTAGACAAGTCCAGAGTTCAAGGTCATCCTGAGCTACGTACCTATGAGGTTCTAAGACAGCCTGAAAGCAGGGTCTGGCAGTCTGGCTTGGGGCGGCCCAGAGGTGGGCAGTCTGGCTTGGGGCGGCCCAGAGGTGGGCAGTCTGGCTTGGGACGGCCCAGAAGTGGGCAGTCTGGCTTGGGGCGGCCCAGAAGTGGGCAGTCTGGCTTGGGGCGGCCCAGAAGTGGGCAGTCTGGCTTGGGACGGCCCAGAGGTGGGCAGTCTGGCTTGGGGCGGCCCAGAAGTGGGCAGTCTGGCTTGGGACGGCCCAGAGGTGGGCAGTCTGGCTGTGGCACACTGGTTCTTTGTCTTGCTAATTCTCTTTGCAGTGCGAGATCTACCTGTACCTGATGTTTAGAGAGCAAGTGCCAGGAGCCGGTGATATCCCTCCACACACCCTGCTTCCCCCCACACTGTGGCTTAGCTATGTGGGCTCTAATCTCAAACTTTGCTACTAACTCTATGTATGATCTCTGAGGCTGCACCTCATCGTCTGTAACCTTGAAATCCGGCCAGTGACCCCAAACCTCCAGATCTTCCTCAGACAGCCCACGTCTGCCGGGAGACTCACAGGTTTGGTAATACTCCTCTCCGTAGCTATCCCGGGTCTCCTGCGGCAGCCGGTCCCACAGCTTCCTCATGCGCGATTCCAGAGCTTCCTGGCCCAGAATGGACGTCTTGTAGTTTCCTGGCTCGATGATGCTGACCTTCACCCCGAAGAAATGAAGTTCACGCCTGCGCGGTTAAGAGTGGCGCTCGGTTAGCCTCATACCGGCAAACATCAGAGACGCAGTCGGAAGGACCTGGCTCTCCGGGAGCCTGGAAGGGCTCATCCTACCATAAAAGCTAATTTCAACACTGCCTTCCTGCAAGTAAGCCTTCCTAAGGGCTTCAGTCCTTTCCCGATGGATCCAGCAGTCAGTGGCAATTTGCATTAGGCAAAAACAACAGGAAACTAGTGAGGAATCTAAGGCCAAGGCCTGGCCTCCTCTAGGGTTCTTCCTGCTCAGCTCCACGTCACCCAGTCACCCACGTGACAAAAGGATCTGTAAAAGGCCTGCATCTTCCGAGGGCTTCCAGATGCACCTCTGCTCCAGGCCCCCCTCTGTTTGGAAAGTCAGTCAGTCTGTCTGTCTGTCCCTCCTCCCTCCTTCTCTTTCTCCCTCCTCCCCTCTCTCTTCCTTCTTCTCTCTCTTCCTCTTTCCTCTCCCTTTTTCCTGCCTCTCTCCTTTTCTTTCCATCTTTTCCTTGTTCTCTCCCTCCCTCCCTCCCTCCCTTCCTCCTTCCGTCCCTCCCTCCCTCCCTTCCTCTCTCCCTCTCTCCTTTCCCCTTCTCTCCTTCTCTTTCCCCCTCTCCTTCCTTCCCTCCTTCCCTCCCCACTCCTCTCTCCCTTACAGGCCTATCAGGGATGTACTCACTCTGGGTCCACCTAAGGGAAGACCCACTCAGTGTCTTCTATCCTCACCCCACACAGTTTCCTCCTCACTTCTTCTCTTAGTCCTTGGAGAAGGCACCAGCCGCTGTTCGAGCTTCTTCCCCCAGAACTACCCTGACCACATACTGTTACTCTTGGGCCTCTGTTACTGCAGTAAAACCCAAGATCCCCAGCTGGGTTAGTACCAGGACCTACTCACCTGATGCTATCAGAGAAGGCTTCAACACCAAACTTGGAGACACAGTAACCGCCACCGATGACAGCCACACGGCCACCAGAGCTGGACATGTTGACCACCCTGCCCCGGGCTTTCTTGATCATTGGCAGCATGTTCAGGGTGACATCAATCAGCCCCACCAGGTTTATGTTGATGACTTTCACAAAGTCTTCCTTGGTCAACCATTCATTGGGACCACTGGGCAGGCCCACTCCTGCGTTGTTCACCAGAGCCCAGAGGCCTAGGGTAAGAGAGATAGGTAGACAGAATCACACAGGAATCAGCAAAATCTCCGAGAAAGTTCCAGAGGCCACAGCTCAGTGCCCAAGGACAGCCGAGCAGGTGAGCAGCACCCAAGGACAGTGAGTGGACACACTCAAGGGTGCCACGGCTTGGGACAGCCATGGGATCTATGGCAACTGAGGGTCAAAATGTTCCCCATTCCTGATTCTTACGCTCTGCCAACTAAACCAGGCTCTGTAGCAGCTGAAACCCAGCTGTGCAGACAGTCACTCAGAAGGCCTGGGATACGTAAGTAAGAGATACAGTACTTTCATACTGGTTAATGTTTGAATTGTCTCACCATGCATTCTTTTCGCTATTCTTTTTTCTTTCTTTCTTTCTTTCTTTCTTTCTTTCTTTCTTTCTTCCTTCCTTCCTTCCTTCCTTCCTTCCTTCCCTCCTTCTTCTTCTTCTTCTTCTTCTTCTTCTTCTTCTCTCTCTCTCTCTCTCTCTCTCTCTCTCTCTCTCTCTCTCTCTCTCTTGACAGGGTTTCTCTGTGTAGCTCCCTGGCTGTCCTGGAACTCACTCTGTAGCCCAGTCTGGTCTCGAACTCAGAAATCCTCCTGCCTCTGCCTCCCAAGTGCTAAGATTAAAGGCGTGCGCCACCACTGCCCGGCCTTTTCTCTATTCTATGTAGAAAAGAATACCAGTTCACGATTACCAAATCAGTCCATCTGTGCATTCATCCAGCAAACTTCATTTGCTCACTCATTCATTCACTCACTCACTCATTCACTCACTCATGTGTCTGCTCTGGGCCAGTTACTAAGCAAAGGCGACATAGAATGGATCCATTGGGCTCTTACATCTCTAGGGGCTCAGACTCTAGAGAAACGAGTGATAGGAGTATTTATAGATAAATGCAAAAGAGCATTTAATAACTACGTGTGGAGATGAGGTAGACAGGACTGGAGGAGAAGAGTGTGGCTACCCAGCTCTTGCAGAGCCTCAGGGTTGAAGAGCTTCAGGCTCTAGGTCTGGTTTCAGCTCCAGCCTCGGATAGATTCCTTCTCTCCCTTGGCCTCGGGTCCCTCATCAAGCAGCGCTGGCACAGTTATTCTCACAGCCTGCTAGGGGAGGGGGCTCCCTTTGCTTGTCATATGTATTGAACTTCTGAGTGAAAGTCCACCAGGAGAGATTGTGGTAAAGACAGTGGACGCTTCTTCCTTCCTCGGGGATCCCATGACCCCATCCGTCTGCTGATCTCTCCATCCCGTTCCCTGGTGCAGTCCCACTGACTAACACAGATACTCGTCCTGCCACTGCGCATCTGCTCCTAAGGGCAGATCAGGGTGCGTGCTTCAATTCTGACCTGTCTTTTCCCTAGCTCTGGGGTCCCCATACCTCTCCTCATCTTATCCCTTCTTCAAATTAGAGGGACTTCGGGGGGGATAACAGGCTGGTAGGACTTAGAACGTTCCCAGCTAAGGGAACTCTCTTGCCTTACAGAAGGGAAAATGCGACTCCTGAGCCTCAGACCCTAACCCGTCAGTGGTCTGTGCTCCAGAGAGGGCCACGTACCGCCGGCGCCCATGACAATGTGCTGGGGAAGTGGAATGTATTATCTTTGTTAGTTTCCCTATAAAGAATACCTAGATGACAGTCAGAGCTCTATGCCGGTGCTTACAGGAGCCTCTCTATCCTCCTGCCTCAGTTTCCCTGCTCTGAGATGCAGGTGTGCATCACCTCACATGATCCCTAGGGCTTCTTACAGAGAAGACATTGCCAGGTGGCGCATGAAGAATAACGGTCCTCCAAAGATGTCACCTTCCCAGAAGCTGGGGATTTGTTAGATTGTATAGGAAAGAACTATAGGCGGAAGGAAGGCAGCCAATCAACAGACCTTAAGCTGGGAGACATCATCCCAAGTGTTGGCATTCTGTCCAAGCTCCACCCCACAGTTACCTGGCAATAGCCAGGTATGCCCTGCCCCATATACCTGGCCCACTACAAAAGGGGCTGCCTGCCCCTCCTCTCTCATTGCTCTCTCTCTTACCTCTCTGCACTCTCACCTCTCTGCCCCTCTTGGGCTCTCCCCTCCCCCCTCTCTCCACGTGGTCATGGCTGGCCTCCACTCCTCTCTTCTCTCTCTGCTCGCTCTCTCTCTCTCTCTCTCTCTCTCTCTCTCTCTCTCTCTCTCTCTGCCTCCACTATACCATTAACTCCCATCCTCTTCCCTGAATAAACTCTATTCTATACCATGTTGGTGTGTGCGTGGTCCTTCAGGGGGAAGAGGGGCCTGGGCCTGGGCCCGCCTAGGGACCCCCCTTCCCCCACGCTGCTGGGCCACACTCCCTAATACCCTTTCTCTCTTTTATATCCCATCATATGGTGCTGAAACCCGGGAACATTAATCAACAACATTAAACCATCATTGGTGCCGAGACTTGATTGAGAAACTGCGGGGTTTGCAAACAGACTTTGCCACGACGTAAGCTAACCACGCCACACTGGCTGGCTGCATTGTCGGGAGGACGGGAGTCCCCTTTCCCTTATCTGCAGACAGCTGTTTGCCTGAAGAATCCGTCCTTCCCCTCCTAGTTCCCCCAGTCTATTTGTCGCAGCGGTTTCATTCCGGCTGGACCGCGTCCGCAGAGCCCAGAGCCCCGATCCTTCCCCTTCTAGCTCTTCTACCCTCCGGGACAATCTATGCACACTCACTGCTTGTGAGCACGGCCTGAAGTATCCTTCCTCCCCCTCCTAGTTCTCCTACTCTCCGGGGCAACCTATGCGAGCTCACCGCTTGTGAGCCCTCGCGCGCGCGCGTTCCCCTAGTTCCCATTCTGTGTCTATCTCCCGGTCCCAACCGGCCAAGTCCCGAGCTCAGCGCTGAGCAGAGTTGAGTTCTCGCTCTACTGCCCCGTTGCTAGGATACGAAACAAGCATCTTTGGTACTCCCTTCTTCCGCCCACCACTTCCACCACCAGCAAAAAGTCCGCCCTGCGCCTGCGCAGTCAGAAACTGTTTACCCCAATACAACTTTCCCTGCTGTGTGCCACCCCGCCGCCGCGCACGCGGTTTCCCTCCCCCCTGTCGGGCCGCCGCAGCCCACGCCCAGCTCGTGCGGTACCCCCTGCAGCCCCGCCCCATGAGGTCGCCACCGCCCCGTCCCACACAGTTGCCGCTACCCCAGGGCCACAGTGCAGGTCTCTCCTGTCGTGCCTGCCCATGCCCAGCTCAACTTCACTCAGGCTGCATGTGATACTAAATCCCACAGCCGCCACAGCGTGGCAAGTCAGAGCCACGCCACTTGCTGCTGCCTCTCTGCTCCTGCAGGTGGATGCCCGTTCCGCAGATGCCTGTAACTGCATCACTGCGTAGCCGTCCCACCTGTTTACTTTACTCAGATTTCTAGTTTCCCAAGCCTTTGCCTTCAAATGAAGTTTGGCCAGCTTCTTTGGAACTAAGGCTTGCTTCTCATACCCACTCTACAGGATTAACTTTCCAGCTATAGGACAACTAATCCCTTGGGTGCCCCCTTACTCAGAAGTGATCCCGTCTCCCTTAGCTTTTACAGCGGCCGAAAAATCCTGGACCAGGTCTGGCACTTCTTCTGACGTTCTGGGAACGTCCCAGCTCCTAGAGGCCTTTGTGACGGCCAGGGCTTTTAGCCTAGCTGTGCAGTATTGCTAATATTTTTCCAGGACGCTGGACTTATATTTATCAATTACCCCAACCACCCAATGGGCAATTACTTGTCTTCGACCGTAAATTAAGTCTGGTAAATGATAAAGGACCTAAGCCTCACCTATCCGTGTTCCCACTACCTCTTAGCTTGTTCATTCCCATAGCCTGCATAAAGCCTGAATCCGAGTAGACAAGCTCATTTTCTGTCACCACAGTTTAATCCATTGCTGCCAGCTTTCTTACTCTGATCCTAGCCTCTTTACTAATAAAGCAACATACTTTCCTCTACCTATGCAACCTGTCAAAGCTACTTAAGATTCTCATTTCCTATCCTCTCTTGACTATTGCTCTCCTATCTCACGCTCAATCTTGTCAGAAGTTTGCTATTAAGTTTAAGACAGACAGAATTCCCAAAGGCCTGACAGCTTCTCCCAAGAGGTCTCAGAAGAAAGATGTAGACACTGCTACAAGATGCTGCCTAAGAAAGAGTGCAGTGTACAACACCGCTACTAGATGCTGCCCCAAAAAAGGAGTGCAGTGGACAAGACCGGATACCTTGAGTCAAATGACTTAGCTAAACAAAGGTAAGCCATTTCTCATGTCATGGGTATCCCATTCCACAGAGAAAGCCCTTCGTCTTCTGTGCTTGAAAGCCAGACTGACAGCCAAAGCCGCCATGGAGACCAGAGACCACAAAGAACAGCTGGCTACTGGAATCTGTCACCTTTTAATAATATAACTGCTAAGTTATTGTTTATTCCTCAGACTTCTGACTACATTGACAGGTAGACAGTTATCTCCTTACCTAAACTCTGTTTCCATTAAATCCTTCATATTTCCTCTTCTTGCTCTGTTGTTTATTCCTTAGACTTCTGACTACATTGACAGCTAGACAGTTATCTCCTTACCTAAACTCTTTTTCCATTAAATGATTCATATTTCATCTCCTTGCTCTGTCACTGTTCTAACATCTGAGTTCCTATAGATTTGCCTAACTCTTAATAATAAATATTCCACTATACGATCCAACTTTTAATCCTATTCCTTCCTGTTCCTTCTGCTCCACAAAAGGCTCATAATAAAGACTGTTCATATGGTTAACTCATGTTGCTGTCTCTTTAGTAAACTTGTTAGCTACAGGAAACCTACCCAGATCTACTGCTCATGGACCAAATAGGCTCTATCCAGATAAGTACATCTGCCCAAAGTTCCCACTTACTACCTATTCCAAAGGGTGGGATTCCTCTGGGTTTCAATTGTACATCTTAAGGAGAATTTTTCCTTTCTCCCAAATCTTATTCCCTACCTATACTAATGTGTTTCAACATCTTGTGAAGTCCAGGCCATTGCCACATCCAGGACAGCTCCAGAGAAGCAACCTTCAGATACAAGTCCAGGCCCTTGCCACATCCAGGACAGTTCCAGAGAAGCAACCTTCAGATACAAGTCCAGGCCCTTGCCACATCCAGGACAGTTCCAGAGAAGCAACCTTCAGATACAAGTCCAGGCCCTTGCCACATCCAGGACAGCTCCAGAGAAGCAACCTTCAGATGCTCCAATCTCTCAGCTTCTCTAGACACAGACAGCTTCTACTGGACCTGTTCTGACCTATCCTCAGATGGCTCCACAGACCCTGGACAACAAGAAAGCAGCCTATTCTCCTGAGACTGGACAAACATTCCCGATACCCCTTTCTCTAGGTTCCCCAGAGACATGTCGTCCCCAATGTCAGCATGAAGCAGCCAGAGGTCACCACAACGACGACCCTATTCCTGCTTCGCTGTCACCTCTTTTTAATTTTTTTCTTTTTAATTAAACAAATACTGGAAAATGCTGGTATTCTGTCTAAGCTCCACCCCACAGTTACCTGGCAATAGCCAGGTATGCCCCGCTCCATATACCTGGCCCACTATAAAAGGGGCTGCTTGCCCCTCCTCTCTCTCTCATTGTTCTCTCTTACCTCTCTGCACTCTCACCTCTCTGCCCCTCTTGGGCTCTCCCCTCCCCCCTCTCTCCATGTGGTCATGGCTGGCCTCCACTCCTCTCTACTCTCTCTGCTCTCTCTCTCTCTCTCTCTCTCTCTCTCTCTCTCTGCCTCCACTATACCATTAACTCCCATCCTCTTCCCTGAATAAACTCTATTCTACCATGTCGGTGTGTGTGTGGTCCTTCAAGGGGAAGAGGTGCCTGGGCCTGGGCCCGCCTAGGGACCCTCCTTACCCCATGCCACCACTGGGCCACACTCCCTAATACCCTTTCTCTCTTTTATATCCCATCATATGGTGCCAAAAGTCGGGAACAACAACATTAATCAACAACATTAAACCATCGCCAAGTTCACTGGGTAAACCCACATAACTATAGGACACCTAAGCGGAGAGAGAAGGCAGGAGCCATAGAACCAGAGAAACAAAAAATCTTTAAGAGAACATGCCCCAAGCTTACTGGAAGAGGGAAGTGAAAACACCATGCGCTAAGGAATGATAGAGTGCTTCTCCGGCCCACGCTTGGAGGTGCCAGTGTTTTGTGGTCCTCTCTAGAGCATAGACCACTGATGTGTCAGGATCTGAGCCTCGTTTTCTCCTCTGTTGGAATGTAGGTAGCCTAAGAGTGCCCCCAGATGAGCCAAGCTCTACTGCGACCGTGAGTATCGAGAACCACTTTAGATTTATTTCCTCAGGAATTATGAGGTAATAGATGTGTGTTGTTTAATCTACCCATTTGCATAAATTTGTTGCAGCAGCAACAGGAGACGGATACACCCGATGAGTAACGAACACAAAAGGCAGGAGGAGGCGGGGTTTAAGGAAGCAGGCTGGGATGGCTTGGTGGAGGAGGCTCACCCCTGCTGAATTATTCATTAACTCACTCATTCAGGTGCTCGGTTTAGGACAGGGGGTGAGTGGAAAAGACACAAAGCCTGCTCTTGGGAGGCTTTACCTCTGCAGAGAAAACAGGATAAAGAAAGAGAGGGTCAGCAGGAGAGCTCGCCAGAAAGCCCTGCAGCACCTGAACTCCATCCCCAGGGCTCACAGGGTGCAAAGAGAGACTTCCGAAAGTTCTCCCCTGGAGAACACACACAGATCCACAGAACCAAATGCTTTCTTCTGACCTCCTCATGCTTGGCGCGCGCACGCACACAGACACACAGACACACACACACACAGACACACACACACACACCAATCATAACAATAACAACATATATTTTTAAAAAGTAAAATGTGTTATGTACTAGGTAGGGCTAAAGAAAAAATCAACGAAGAGCCAGAGTTGTTGGCCTGACCTGGGCAGAGGTCTAGCCTGGACCCTTCAGGATCCAGTACTTCTCTCAGTTTCTGTACTCATAAGTGAGCAATCTTGTGTCCACACCTTGCGTGCAAGTCCCCACACATTCTTGGTAGAGCCCCCAGCAAGGCTCACTTCCCCGTAGGAGCAAGCCCCTGCTGAAGGCAACAACATCCATGGTGAGGTACAGAGGAGACCAGCCTGTCCCACCCATAGCATTCCACCTTTTGCCCCTTTATGAATGGACCTAGCCTGAGCCCGCCAAGAAACATAGAGCCAATAGTGGGATTCCTGAAGTCTCTAAACCATTTTAGAGGTTTGGGTATTCAGAACATTCCAGCTGCTGCCTCGGAGGGAGGAAATTTCCTCAGGATGTTTCTTCCTCACGTCAGCTGGCCAAACCATGCGGGGATTCCAGATTTTACTGGACCAGAGCCTCCCAGCCTGTTCCTACTTCATCTTTCCAACCCCATTTGGACATCAGGATGCCAGAGAGAGAGGGGGGGAGGGAAAGAGTGAGGGGGAGGGGTAGAGGGAGATGGAGAGGGGGAGGGGGAGGGGAGGGGAGGGGAGGGGGAGAGAATGTTGAAGAACACAGCTCACCCCACCTTGCTCGCCCACTTGGTCCCTCACCCACTGGGCTGCTGCCTTGATGCTCTCCGACTTGGTGACATCCAGGAGGAAGACCTGCAGCTGGTAGGAGGTGTCCTGCAGAAGTTTCTGAGCCCCCTCCTCAGTGAGGCAGGCAGCGAGCACTTTCATGCCCCTGTCAACCAGTTGTCTGGCCAACAGGTTCCCAAAGCCGGAGTCACAGCCAGTGATGAAGACATACTTCTCAGAGAGGTTTTTAACCAGATTGCAGTTTTTGAACCAGCGGTACATAAAAGCAAAGTCTGTGAGGGCTGCCATTGGAGCTGATGTCCGAGGATGGACCCGGGAGATGGTAGGAGAGGATGCTCCCCGGAGCCCAGCAGGCAGCCTGCCGGAACCCGCAGGAAAGGAGAGCTTCTGAGACTTGCAACAGATGCGGGCGTCTGGGTGAGCCACTCTGTAATTTTATAGGCGGCTGCATTGCCACAGCAATTAGCTCAGATGCAAGAAATTCAAGTCCGACCTGCAGCGTGTCACTCTGACAGAGCCACTGCCCTGGCCTCTCCATCTCTCCTCTCCACCTCTCAGGGAGGGATCCAAACGGGGAGATTCACAGTTGTGGGGACTCAAGTGCATTCTGGGAGGCCAAGAAAGGCTCGGATCTGATCGGATCTCTCTTAAGAAAACCCCACCCCAGTTTTACCTCCTGCCTAGGAATCAAAACCATCTGCCAGGCATTCAGACATGCCAGCAAATTTAATTTTTATTATCTGAAAAAAAAAAAAAAGACAAAATCATTAATACGAAGAGAACAAAAGCTGAATTTCGAGTGCTGAGTTCCAGTAGGAATAAACACCAGCTCATCAGCCCTTAGGGATCTTTAATTAATTAATTTAGCTTAGTTCAGTTGTTGAGACAGTCTCCCTAACAGCCCTGGCTGGCCTAGCCTGGACTATCCAAGTCGACTTAAAACGGGCCGTCCCCCTGCCTCCACCAGGCGCTGTGATTTCAGGCAAGTGCCACCAGGACTGTGTTTTCTGCAAATGGTGGGTCTCCATCATGAGAGATGATAAAACAAACAAAGAAACAAACAAAAAACAAAAAACAAAAAAACCCCAAACAAACCAGGGTTTTCCCAGGCTGGGTGTGATCCCACTGTGTTGACTCCAGAGTCTCTCTAGGGAGGCTGGAGGTATGAGTTTCAACTTCTAAAAAGTAGAGAGGCTGAAACAGGCGGGTGTGGTTCCACGCATTTGTTTCAGCTCTTGGGAGGTAGAAAAGGAACGATCCCCATCTTATGGGAATGGAATGTTCAAAGGTTATCCATCCTCAGCTACATGTCTAGCCAGAGGCCAATCTGGGATATATAAGATCCTGTCTCAAACACAACAACAACAACAACAAAAAAATCCCAAACCAACCAGAACCTTGGTGGTGGGAGTGCCGGTGATATTCAAGTTACCAGCAAGAAATCTCCATATTGGAAACGAACCCAGTATTACACCATCCAGCTGGAGACCTGGCCATTCATTGTAAGAGCCCAATACTGAGGGTTCATTGGCTTCCTGAGGAAAGGGATCTCAGGGAGGTTCCTTTCCCTCTAGCCCAACGACCAGGTGGTTTGGTGAGCTGGAGAGACGAAGGCAGGAAAGGTGACAGAGCAAGGGAGGGACTTGCCATGTGATGCTGTGGTTAGCTGGATATACGAGCCCATTCGAAGGTTTGGGGCCAAGGACAGAGGGAAACAGCAGAAGGCAAGAGAAGCCAGGAGTGAAGACACAGCATCGAGGGGAGTTAGGGAGTGGATAGCTCTGACCTGAGGTTCTCTGAGACTGACAGGCAGCCAGACCAAATGAGGTTGGACAACGAACTCATTGAAACTGTGGGAAGAGCTTGGGCTGAGTCCTGGGTTCAAGGGAGATGATTTGTAGGGAGAGCGAGGCCAAGGCTTGGAAAGTATCAGGGGCAGCACTTACAGAGAGTGATTACAGAGAGTAGAGAGCTCGCAGAAAGTCAGGCCCGGTGCTGCTGAAGCAAACGAAAGAAGGAAATCAGCTGGGTGTGAGTCTCGAGGGGCCACGCCCAGCATTGCGCAAATTGCTGGGAGCTGGTAATGCTGCGAGCTTTCTCGGGCATCCAGGGCCATCGGGACGAGAGAGGTCACTAGCTGACCTCGTTCTTGTTTAGAGGGTCTGATACAGAAAACGGGTGCAAAAGTTCCCCTAAAGGGGGGGGCAGTGGGTGCGTCTTTGTGCCAGACGATTTCCCGATGAAGGTAGGTAAAGAGAGTATCACATCAACTGTTAATCCCCCTGGGTGAGAGTAAGTACTATAATTTTTATTTATTTATTTATTTATTTATTTATTTTTTTTTGGTTTTTCGAGACAGGGTTTCTCTGTGTAGCCCTGGCTGTCCTGGAACTCACTCTGTAGACCAGGCTGGCCTCGAACTCAGAAATCCACCTGCCTCTGCCTCCCAAGTGCTGGGATTAAAGGCGTGCGCCACCACCGCCCGGCGTACTATAATTTTTGAGCCAAATTTGAAGGACATTTTATTAAATACTGGCCAGGACGATGACAATGTCTAGGTTGACTCCTGTATTTCCCAGAGAACAGCCATGAATTTTACCTTAGCTGCTTACAAAGGCAAAATCCACACGGCTAGATACTTCCCACCTTGGTCCAATTGGGGGCGAGCATACATCCTGACATACCTCCCGCCTACATGGGATCAAGCACATCCGCTGCAGCTGGCGCACCCAACCTTGTTTACAGAAGCGAAAACAACGGAGCAAAAGCGGGTCTTCCCGCTGTTGCTGTCAGGGCCACGGCGGGGCGGAGCGCAGGACCCCGGCCTGAGGAGGAGGTGGTGGTGGGAAGCCCACCGCCGCCCACCGTTTGCTGCAACCTCATGGCGGGAGGCAGAAGAAGTGCTTCTTCGGAGCGGGAGGAAGCGGGCTACTTGAATGCTGATTTGTTCTGGTATGAACTTCCTGTCCCCTTATTTAAATGTGGATCCATGCTATCTCCTCCAGGATACTGATAAACTTATTTTGCCAACTGGAGCTAATAAAACCCGGGGCAGATTTGAACTAGCTTTTTTTTTTTTTTTTTTTTTTTTTTTTTTTTTTTTTTTAACCATTGGAGGATGTTGCATGACGGGGGCTGCATTCGGGGCAATGAACGGTCTTCGTTTAGGATTGAAGGAAACCCAGAGCCTGGCCTGGTCCAAACCAAGAAATGAACAGATTTTGAATATGGCGACTAGGCAAGGGCCACTTTGAGCTAATACTCTGGGCTCCTTGGCTTTTGCTCTATAGTGCTCTCCGTGTTATCATTGAGAAAACACGGGGTGCAGAAGATGACGGCAACCATGACAGGAATGTCGGCTCGAACCATGCCGGGAATGTCGTATAAATGTACAGTGGTCTTCGAGGGATAGCACGTGGTGGCAGGACCGACACTCACCAGTCTCTATGCACTGCAGAACAGCTGGGAGCACATGAAAGGTTCCCTGCTCCAGCGGCCACTCTGAAGATTTCTGCCACCTCAGGAATGGGGGACACTTCGTAGTCATCCAGATCAATTAATGAGTCAGTCTGGAGTTGCCTTCTCTCTGTCTTTTATTATTATTATTATTGTTGTTGTTGTTGTTGTTGTTGTTTGTTTGTTTTTTCGAGACAGGGTTTCTCTGTGTAACCCTGGCTGTCCTGGAACTCACTCTATAGACCAGGCTGGCCTTGAACTCCTCAGAAATCCACCTGCCTCTGCTTCCCAAGTGCTGGGATTAAAGGCGTGTGCCACGCACGATTGTCCAGCTTATTATTCTTTTTTAATTGAATATAATCATCATTAACATTTCAAATGCTAAAACCTTTCCCGGTTTCCCCCCCTCCCCGAAAACCCCCAAACCCTCCTGCCACCCCCTGCCTCCGAGTATCTGCTCCACCCGACCCACTCCCACCTCCCCCACCCTTTGTTGGGGCATCTATTGAGCCTCCACCTGGCCAAGGACCGCTCCTCCCACTGATGCCTGACAAGGCATTCCCCCGCCACATGGCTTTCTCTCTTGTACCTACCATTACTTTGAACAATTGGAGACTCTGATTCTCGGAGGCAAAGATCGTGGATGGGTAGCCTGCCCTCGGGGAGTGGAAGCCAAACCCTGTGGCGGCTCACTGAGAACGTGTTCTCCTCTCCTTTGGAGATGACCTAGCATGCTCCTCCTACCCCCAAACTGGAAAAGCACTTATTCTCCAGATTCAGGCCCTGCTTTTATTACCTTGTTAATTCATTTAAGAATCTAAAACGTGGGGCTGGAGAGATGGCTCAGCAGTTAAGAGCACTCACTGGCTGCTCTTCCGAAGGTCCTGAGTTCAAATCCCAGCAGCCACCTGGTGGCTCACAACCATCTGTGATGAGATCTGACGCCCTCTTCTGGTGTGTCTGAAGACAGCGACAGTGTACTCACATATAATAAATAAAATCTTTTTAAAAACCCTAAAACTTAATGTTACCCTGTTTTCCAAATAAAGGGTGAAAATAGAACCCAAGTCATAATTCCAACATAAAAAAGAAAAGTGTCTTGTCATCTTACGTGAACAACAGACCCTAGTACTCCAGGGTATGTCTGTCTATACCAAGTGTGGCAGTCCCTCGGGAGGTCCGGTCAGCAACTGACCAAAGCAGAGGTGGATGCTTGGAGCCTTAAAATGTTTTAGTTTAGACTAATAATAATCTGTCCTTGGGCATGTGCGGCTTACCGGTTAGAGGCACTTTTGTTTTATAGCTCTCTTAAGCACAGTAATTTAAACTTAAAAACATAGCTTCGGTCCTCACACAACAAGGCTAGGCCATTCTGTACCAAAGGTAAGGGTGGGAAATAAGTCCATCAACCCATCTCTGAAGGGCAGACCCAAAGGCCGTGGGCGATGGAGGTGGGCAGTGGTGGTGACAGACCCACGTGCTTCACATTTTCCTCGAGGCCATGGCATATCCTGTACAGGCTTGGCAGCCATCCCTCCATCTCTGTTGGCCTCCTGGGTAAGTCAGCGATCAAGGACATCATGCCTGGGGGGAGACAATGCTCCTTAAGGGCTGAGCAGGCTGTGGGGGAGGGGCCTTCAGTTCCCGGGGACACGGGTTTGTCTGAGGCATCTGGCCCCAGAAGAGAACAAGTCAGAACCGGCCTGGAGAAGGTCTACCCTGGACCCGGTCACCTTCTAGACCTCTCTACTGACTCTTGCCAAGGCAGTGGCTGCCTGGACTCAAATCAAAACAAAATGTAGGCTGAGAGATGTAGAGCCACATGCAAGAGGGACTCCTGCCTTCAAACACCAGCTCTGCTCACCCAGCTGGCCTGCGAGGCCTGAGAGTCCAGGCAGCCGGGAGCTTTCTCAAGTTCCGCTCGGTGTCCACAGGGATCTTCAGAAGCAAAATGGCCTCGTGCCCATCCTGTGAGAGGGCAAGGACTGGCCACACTGAAATGTACCCTAAGGAGACAGGAGGGAGACAGAACGCAGTAAACTGAGTCCAGTTCCTCTGCCCCTGCTCACGCCTGCAAAAGCTAAGTCCTCAGGAGCAGGTAAAAGACGAGGCCTTGGAGCCTTGAACAGCGACTTACTATGCACGCACACATGCATACACACACATACACACACACACACACACATACACACACGCGTGCGCGCACGCGTGTATACATACATATTTATATATATAGTATATATTATATATACATATATGGATTATAATACATTTATGTATATGTATAATACATATATGTATTATATATGGTATATATGTATGTGTGTCTGTATATATATACATATATATATATATACACACACAATTCCTCATCTGAAAAACATAGTTTGTATTCCTTGTATTCTTTAGGATCAAGATTAATATTTCAGGAAAACCCTGGGGCAGACATGGAGAGGTAGAGAGCCCGCATGCTCCTGGAAGGCTGCTTCCCCACCTACATATTACTTATCACAGCAACTCACCAGGGTGGATACAAAGAGTGTCTTGAAATGTTATTTTATTCTTTTATTAATCGTTCCCTTCATTTACATCTCAAATGATATCCCACTTCCCAGTTACCCCTCCATTAACCCCCCTTCCCATGATATCCCACTTCCCGGTTACCCCTCCACTAACCCCCCTTCCCATGATATCCCACTTCCCGGTTACCCCTCCACTAACCCCCGCATCCCCCACCTGCCCTCCCCCTCCCTTTTGTCCCTATGAAAGTGCTCTCACCCCCCCACCCGCACTCTCCCGCTCCACCACTCCATGAAGAACAGGGACAAAAGAATGGAATAGAGACTGAAGGAAGGGCCGGCTGGGAACGGCCCCACCTGGGGATCCATCATGTCTGCAGGCGCCAAACCCAACACTGTTGCTGTGGTCAAGAGGCGCTTGAGGACAGGAACCAAGCGTGGCAGTTCCTGGGGAGGTCTGGCCAGCAACTGACCAATGCAGAGGTGGATGCTTGGAGTCTTAAAATGTTTTCATTTAGACTAAAAAAAAAAAAAAAAAAAAAAAAAAAACCAGAGGTAAGTGTTGGACAAAATAGTGGTCCTAATTCTGATATACCTGGACATTTTTTTTTTTTTTTTTGAGACAGGGTTTCTCTGTGTAGCCCTGGCTGTCCTGGAACTCACTCTGTAGACCAGGCTGGCCTCGAACTCAGAAATCCTCCTGCCTCTGCCTCCCAAGTGCTGGGATTACAGGCATGCGCCACCACGCCCGGCTTTTATACTTGGACATTTTTAAGAAGCGACCACGTCACGAGGTACCTGAGAGGCCTAAACGCCCACGTTTTGTGGACACAAGCAAAGCCGTAAGGATGGATGGCTGTGAGGATGAAGATGACAGTGGAGGCTCTGGACAGAACTCTGGACAGAGATCTCTTTCTCTTCCTGCTGTGTGCGGCTCAGTCACAAATGCCGGAAACTTCTCCCAGAGATCCCTTGGCTTCTGGGCTGACCCTTTCCCCGGCATCCTGGAAGGTCCCCGCGTGGCGCACTGTGTAGGTTGTGTCCTTTTCGAAGAAGTCCATTACAGCCAACACTAATGTACTCCAAAGGGAGAGGTCTGTCCTGTGGTGTACAGGAGCAAAGGGAGGCATTATAGAGAATTCAGAAGAAGAAACAAAATCCGGCCCACACGCAAGGCAGGACCTGGGTCGATGAGAAAGCCCTGGGAGCCCAGAAGTGCGGCCCCTGGGGCTGAAAACCACAGTGACGCCATTCCATGGAGCGTTTGAATATTGCTGCAAAGATTTGGCATTTCTCTGCTCTCTGGTCTGTCCTAAGGCACTAATATTACCTCTCTAAATGTCACACACATCCAACGGATCAGCAGGCCTTGTGGGATACTTCCTCACGCTTCAGTTTTCTTCCTCAGCGGGAAAGGCACTTCAAACTGTGCCCACCTGCCCAGCCTCCACACCTCTCAGGCTCATAACAGCTTGTAAGGAAAGGCAGCTAGCAGTTGTCTTTATTTTGTTTTGTTTGTTTGTTTGTTTATGTTTGTTTCCCCCACCCCAAACTTCCCAGATCTTTGGGGAATCTTGCCAGTAAAGAGATTGTTTTCCTTCACACAGAGAGAAGATTTATTTATTACATGTAAGTACACTGTAGCTGTCTTCAGGCACCCCAGAAGAGGGCATCAGATCTCGTTACAGATGGTTGTGAGCCACCATGTGGTTGCTGGAATTTGAACTCAGGACCTTTGAAAGAGCAGTCAGAGCTCTTAACAGTTGAGCCATCAGTCAGCTTTTTTTTTTTTTAATGGTGATTACAACTCAAGATGGCTGTAGTTACGACAATCTGAATCTACACAGAAAGGGAAAGGGCATCTTGAGATGGTGGAAGTCTCAATTCTTCCCTCCTTTCTCTTTTCCTTGGAGTCAGACTTCCTGTCTGGAGACCCCGCTTCCTCTTTCTATGAAGTTATTCTGCTTCTAGGTCACCAATGCCTTCTCCTTAGTCTCTCCTGCAGTTCTAGGGAAAATGACTGTTTTCTGTGAAGGAGTCTAATCCTAATGAGAAAAAAATCTAGATTCAGAGAGGATGTTTTTTTTTTTTTCTCTTAAACGTGAGTTTGGGGAGTAGGGTGGGGGGAGGGAAATGGGAACTGAGCCTAGGATGTCACTGATGAGCTATATCACCGGATTTCTAGAAGAGAAAGAAAGAAAGAAAGAAACCTTCATTATGAGTCAAGGTTCTGCTGTCCTTGACTTTGTAGTTCTCTGAAGTGGCTCACATTACAGGTGTGCCCCGGCTAGGCACAGGTGGCTGCAGATGTGTTTTTATACCACATCCCGGCATCCTGGTTATTAATAGCAACTGCCATTGTTCAGAAAGTCCCCGTTTCAAAGCTGCTCACTAGCCTCTGAGACGCTCATCGGAGCCGGTAACTCGGTTAGGGCGGAGAACTTGTGAAATATGTAGGTATGGATTCTCAGGTGGGCAGAGGAGGTGCGAGACATCAAGAAGGCTTTGCTGGGTCTCCTTCAGGGGCAGGACAGGAAACAGCCAAGAACACTTGTCTATCAGAATAGGAAAACAATTCGAAGAACCGAGGTGGGACAGAAATAAATTCCAGAAGGCCAGTAGTCGGGGAGGAAACTGAGGACCCCGTGCCAAAGCCTACAGGCCGCCCTGCCGGCCACAGCCCTTGCTGCCCGCAGCCTTTCAGTCTGAGCAGCAGTCGGGCTCATTTTGATTCAGAGTTTGGTGCCTGTTCTCTTTGAAATCCTCTGGCTATAGCTGGTGGCAATTCACACAGGGAGAGGCAGGGGTTGGTGAGCCGTACCTAACCAAGCAAGCCTTCATCGTGGCCTGGGACCCAGCTCTGGGATCTGCTGGCCAGAGGACTACATGGAGATGTTGGTTGAACATCTAATCTGATAGAGAAAGGAGCTGAGCAGTGGGGGGGGGGGGAGGGGACAGGACCTCAGACATACCGGAGACTGTGACCCTGGCTATCAACAAGCCAGAGAGCATGGCTGTCATCTCTAAAGGGTGAAAGAGCCGGGCGTGGTGGCGCACGCCTGTGATCCCAGCACTTGGGAGGCAGAGGCAGGCGGATTTCTGAGTTTGAGGCCAGCCTGGTCTACAGAGTGAGTTCCAGGACAGTCAGGGCTATACAGAGAAACCCTGTCTCGAAAAACAAAACAAAACAAAACAACAACAACAACAACAAAAAGTGAAAGAATGGGGGGCTGGAGAGATTGGAGAGATGACTCAGCAGTTAAGAGCACTGACTGCTCTTCCAAAGGTCCTGAGTTCAAATCCCAGCAACGACATGGTGGCCCACAACCATCCGTAACGAAATCTGATATTCTCTTCTGGGGTGTCTGAAGACAGTTACAGTGTACTTACATGTAATAAATAAATAAATCTTTAAAAAACAAAAAAGCTGACTGACCTAGTCGGATTTTTTTTAACACAGATTCCCAGAAAACAAAATTATTATTATTATTATTATTATTATTATTATTATTATTTTGGTTTTTTCGAGACAGAGTTTCTCTGTATAGCTCTGGCTGTCCTGGAACTCACTCTGTGCACCAGGCTGGCCTCAAACTCAGAAATCCACCTGCCTCTGCCTCCCAGAGTGCTGGGATCACAGGCGTGCACCACCACCACTTGGCTAGAAAACAAAATTATTAAATGGAGTTTGGGCAATTGTTCCCTGCCATGAGATGACAGATTTGGCACTTTGAACCTGACTAGTGGAGGTGAGGGAGTGGAGAAGGGACAGACACACAGATACTTGAACAGAAAAGATGGCATCTGGTGGCTTGTGAGGGTCCTCAGCTCCCTCCCCTGCAACTTCAGCTCCTTTATCATGAACAGCAAGGGGAGGGGCCAGCTAGTCCTGTCTGAGGGCAGCATCTCAAGCTGGAAACCTCCAGAAGGGGGGAAGCTGCAGTCGCTAGTGTTTACACTCTGGTCAATCATCCACAAACACCTGAGCCTGGTCCAGAGGAAGAAGGCTGTGTCAGTTCTGAGCTTGACCCAGATAGAGAAAAGCTTTGTCAGCTCCCATGGGTCTGAGGCCTCTGCCTTGTCATGGCGGTGCCTGGTCAATAGTACACATTCATCCGGGACTACCCTCACGCGGGGTTTCCTCCTTCCCTATATTGCTTCTGTGTGTCCAGTACTGGCACCATGAGGGCGTGTCATCAGGCCCTGCTGTCATTTTTTTTATTTGAACATTATATACAGATGTTAATATTACTCATGACAATGGAATACCATGCGACACTTCCAATAATTCATTGTAAAACCTACAATGGGTGTTAGTTCCAGCACTGGAGCCGTAAAGGAACAGGATGACCAAGAAAAGGTGTAAAGGAGCTAAGGGTTGAATGTGTAGTTCATTCGAACATTCTCCATGTCCTTCTTTCAACCAGAGCAAGATCTGTTCGTGACAGCTCACTCCTTCCTGTAACCCAGGAATTCTGAAAGCTGATGCAGGTGAATCACTGTGAAAAGGCAAACGTGGACTACTAAAAATGAGGTCCTGGATCATGAGAGAGAAAGAGACAGAAGTTGGAAGGAAGAGAGAAAGACACATTTATACACACATGCACACACATTCACACACTCTTTCATACACACATATACACATGCACACACTAACAGCAAATATTCTCACACACACAGTTGCTCCGACATATGCACACTCTCACACACATATACTCACACACTTATGTACACACATACACACTCACGCCTTCACACACAAATCACACGTCGGGAACTCAACAGCCTGTGAGGAGCTCGTCAGGAGGCTGGACCCATCTCAGTCCTCTCTGGAGCTTCACGCTGGCTCCACAGGGGAAGGGGCCACACCCAGGACAGATCTACAGCCCTAAG
This sequence comes from Apodemus agrarius, assembly GCA_964023405.1. Classification (NCBI taxonomy): domain Eukaryota; kingdom Metazoa; phylum Chordata; class Mammalia; order Rodentia; family Muridae; genus Apodemus; species Apodemus agrarius. The sequence goes on from OZ030026.1 coordinate 2,623,553, forward strand.
TCTCAAGAGCATCGTGATGAGACTGAACAATGTGTAATTAGCAGGAAGCGCCCTGTAGAGTGGGCCAAGGCTGCGTGCTAAAGCCTGGTGTGGAGAGAGGAGAGACGTCATGCTGAGGGCAGGAGAGAGCAGCAGAGCGGTCATGTAAGGGGGCGGCGGGGTGTGTGTGGGGAGCAAGAGGACACACCCCAGAAGGCTGCTCGACTGGGTCTAGAGCCGCCAAGATGGAACATAGAAATTAGAAATTAGTAACTTAAAATTATCAGCGGGAGGTAGATTCTAGCAGCATAGAGGTTAGGCAGATGCCCAACTATTGTGCTGCATAAGGCATATTAAAGTATAAAGTGTGTGTGTGTGTGTGTGTGTGTGTGTGTGTGTCTGTCTGTCTGTCTGTCTGTCTGTCTGTCTGTCTGTCTTTCATTGGGGAACATTGAGGTGGGAAGCAAACCTGCACCGGGATTTATTAAACTCATATTATCACTACAACCCACCTTTTTTCTTCAATTAATTAACTTTACATCTCAATTGCTGCCCCACTTCTAGTCCACTCCTCACACAGCCCCTCTCCTATCCTCCCATTCCCTCTTCCTCTGGGAGGGTGGACCCCCCCCCCCCACCTTGGGTATCTCCCCAGCCTGGCACATAAAGTCCCTTTCAGGACTTGAGAGCAACAAGACTACTTTGATGCATGCAAGCTGGGTTAGGAAGTGGTAACTGTCATATGTGTAGGGAACCTACATCCATCCAGCCCAAGGATACTCTTTGGTTGGTGTTTCAGTCTCTATGACACCCCAAGGGTCCAGGAAGCAAAGACTCTGTTGGTCTTCCTGTGGAGTTCCTATCCACTCTGGGGCTGTCCTGCCGATCCTCCCCCCAATTCTTCCATAAGAGTCCCCAAGCTCTGTCCCATGTTTGCCTGTGGGCCTCTGTAGCTGTTTCAGTCAGCTTCAGCCTGTTTTTAGGCCCAGGATCACCTGTCCAGGGGTGACCTATTCCCACATAGGGGATTGGACCTTCCTCTATCCATTAGTAATCAAGAAAACAGTCCCATGGATGAGGTGCCTACAGGTAATCCAATGGAAGCAGGTGAAGGCCTTCCCATTTGATCCTCGCTTAAGTTGGTTGACAAGAGCAAACAGCAGTAACAACTAACAAGGAGGGCGTCTTGAGGGCAAAGTCATCTCCTTCCCCGCCACACCGACCCCAATAGAATCTCTGTGACAAGTTCCACAGACTGAGGCGAAAACTTCAAAAGAGGGAGGCCTCCGGGAGCAGGTCGTGGAAGTCTTGCCCAGAACAACATATTGAACCATAGTTCTCATCACGATTTATCTGTTTTGTTTTCTTTTATTCCTTTTCTTATTTACGACATGTTCCTGGTAGCCTAGGCCAAGGTCTTAAGCGAGAAGTCTCCATTAAGAGATAAGTCTCTGCGGAAACCAACGCCTTGCTTTATAAATAATTAACAGAATTATATAATAGCATTATGAGGGATAAAAACTTTCCTAACAATAAAATTTCATATGGCTGCACGTGTGTCATCGGAGGTGGGCTTTGGTATATGGTAAAGAAAGCCTCAAATAAAAAGAATTAAAATAGTTTTTTTTACACATTAAAGATTTATAAAAAAAATCAGGCATTAGATGTTAAACAATAATTGACTTTAAAGCTTTGTTAACCTGCTCTTAGAAATAGATCACTAGCCTTGGATGACTGCCTCACAGCATATATCCTTTCAGAGTCTTAATACTTGGACGATTTCTGTTGTGCCAAATAAAAATGGTGTTACCTGTTCTGTTTGTGACCCACAGAGAACATCTTTTCGGAGTTGTAATGTTTGCATGATTTTTGTGTTTTACTGTGCCAAATGATAGTGATGGTGTTCGTGATTGCTTCACTGTATACATCCTCTAAGAGTTGTCATATTTGTGTTTTTTTTTAATATATAAAATCTCTTGCTCGGGGCTGGAGAGATGGCTCAGTGGTTAGGAGCACTAACTGCTGTTCCGAGAGTCCTGAGTTCAAATCCCAGCAACCACATGGTGGCTCACAACCATCCTCAGTGAGATCAGACGCCCTCTTCTGGTGTGTCTGAAGACAGCTACAGTGTACTAACATATAATAATAAATAAATCTTAAAACAAAACAAAACAAAAAAAAACCCTTGCTTGGGAGCTGCAAAATACACTCAGATCCAAACTGTCTCTGTGTTTGTTTCTGTTTGTCACCGCCGAATCCTTACCCACCTGGACTTCGAGGACCCTCATCTCAGGGACCCCCGTACCCGACTGGGGTGGTCCGTGGCACTTTCCCGGTCATCTCTGCGAGTTCTGATGTGTCTGGGGTCCCAGCCCCATCACCTTGTGCTCCTTTGAGGACAGCCTTCCATGTTTGGGGCTCGCCCTTCTCCCTTCCCAGGAGCTGCTATATTCAGAGGGCACCAGCTCTCCCTGTCCTCTCCTGTATGTTGTCCAGAGTCTAAGTGCAGGTTACCAATGCATTCTCATTATGTTCACAATGTCTTGGTTTGTGGGTCCAAGTGCAAGATGCAGAGACACAAGGTGAGCCTGGGACTGGAACATGAGCCATGAGCAATCACACACACACACACACACACACACACACACACACACACACACGTATTCCCACATGAGTCCAGGAGCAAAGATCACAAGGGAATAGACCTTGTCAGTGGTGTTTTCTTTGGCAGGAAGATTGGGAGAGGCAAAGGGCACTGAGATATCAGAAAAACCAGAAATAGTGGTTAGAGGGGAACATGATCGAAGCCTGCTGTCCTCAGTGCTTCAAACCCGTGTGAGGCTTCCAAGCTCACTGTGACTCAGAGTAACTCCCTCTGCCTGTCTTCCACAAGCCATGTGGCTCTACCTGGTGGCTCTGGTGGGCCTGTGGAAGCTCCTGCGCTTGTTCAGGGAGAGGCAGGTGGTGAGCCATCTCCAAGACAAGTATGTCTTCATCACGGGCTGCGACTCGGGCTTTGGGAACCTGCTGGCCAGACAGCTGGACAGGAGGGGCATGAGGGTGCTGGCTGCGTGTCTGACGGAGGAGGGAGCCGAGCAGCTGAGGAGCAAGACATCTGACAGGCTGGAGACAGTGATCCTTGATGTCACCAAGACAGAGAGTGTTGTGGCAGCCACTCAGTGGGTGAAGGAGCGTGTTGGGAGCAGAGGTACCATGGGGAGTCCTGTCTGTTGCTTGTTTGTCTCCCTGTTTGAAGGGGGCCTCCCCTTTGTACTCCCTGGCCAGATCCCTAATGGGGTTTGGGGACCCTGAAGTAACCTAGCACATCACCTGAGCACTCTCTCTTCTCTCTCCAGCCCCTACCTTCTGTCTTCCGAGGGCTCTGGTCTTGGTAAGAAGGTGCCCTGGTGAGGACTCACCCTCTCACATCCCTGTCTCTGCTCTGTCATCTTTTCTATGCAGAAAATCCAGATGGCTGGATGCCTCGGGCCAGGTTAGAGCAGGGAACCTCCTGGAGCAGAGGATGGGACTTGGTCCTGGGCTGTGTCCCGGGCGTCTGGAGCCGTGCTGGGCGGGGGATCTCCTGAATCAGCAGCGTGCCTGCTCTTACCTGTCAGCTGTGAAGGGAGACATGAGTGGTCTGTACAGAGCAGGCCAGACCAGCCTCAGGGCTGACCTGGGGGACTAAATACTAGGAAGGGGGTTGCTATCCCTTCATTAATTATTATGGGGGCAAAAGAAGAACCTTGGTTTAAAAGAAATCTAAAGAATAAATTGAAAATATGACTATTGTTCAAAAAACTGGGAAACGTAAATTTAAAACAAAATTAACCTATATTCTAACTATCCTGACCATAAAACCTGTAAACATTTTGATTCTATACAGGGCTAGAATATGTGAATTTTTTTCACTTAAAAAAAAAAAGATCAATTTTACTATCTCAAGAACATTTCTTCAAATAATGATACTCAGCAAACCTACTCAGCAAAAATGATACTTAACAAACCTAAACCTTCAAGACTGTATCTTGGGGCTGCGTCCCCAAATCCTTGGCACATTCTTCCTTCTTTTCTTTCATTATTATTACTTTTTGTAAAAGTGTCTACCCTCCCCCCTTCCCTCCCCCACCGCCGTCGTCGTCTTGTCTTTGTGTTTTGCAAGCATCTCAAAGTTGCTCAATATGTTTTTAAAACTTTGTACTTAATTTTTGGTAATTTCATACACAAGTACAAAGTATCTGTATTACAACCACCCAACCCCGCCTTTTCCCCAACCCCGCCTTCTTCTCCCCAACCCCGCCTTCTCTCCAATCCCGCTTTTTCTGCCCAGCCCCGCCTTCGCCCCAACCCCGCCTTCTTCTCCCCAGCCCCGCCTTCTCCTTTCTCGTTCCTCCATCACCCTTCCTACACCCCCTTCTCCCTACTTCTCACCTTCTTTTTAGAACATAATGCATCAAGTTTGATAAACCATTCAGTGTTGATGCTGAGCCTAAGGCCAACTCTCTCCAAAGTACAAATGCAGTGCAGCGTTCCAGAATCATCTCCAACCAGGACCTTTAGTTCATGTGTCTTGAACTCCATTAGAATATTAGCTTTGTCTTTCACCTTTATCTCCCCAGCCCCTTGTTTTCCTGTCTTTTCCTCTGCTTCCTCATCCGCAAGGATATTTATTATTAACCTGTAAGATGTAAATGTACTTCCCATGTGTCCAGATTAACAGCAGCATACATGCCTTGGACCTCCGTTCTTGCTCTCAGCAAATGTGAGGTGGGTTGTTCTCGGGCAGTGATCCAATCTGTCAAGAATCAAAAGAAGAGGAAGGTGCCTGTGCTGTAAGCCAGTTCTTCTGGGATGGGACACACCAACCCTGTTGAAAATAGACTGTTTTAATTTTGTTCCCAGTCTCCATCCAATGCCTGGTCTCACCACACCTGGTGGAGTGTGAATTTTAGTCAAACCTAGACCCATGATTCTTTCTTCTTCCCTCCCTTTCCAGGACTCTGGGGCCTGGTCAACAACGCTGGCATCTGTGTCTTTGCTGTCAATGAGTGGTTAAACAAACAGGACTTTGCAAGGGTCCTGGATGTCAACCTGTTGGGCATGATCGAGGTGACCCTGAACATGCTGCCCTTGGTGAGGAAGGCGAGGGGCCGTGTGGTCAACGTCTCCAGCACCATGGGCCGAGTGTCTCTTGTTGGTGGTGCTTACTCTGTCTCCAAGTATGGCGTAGAGGCCTTCTCGGATTCCCTCAGGTATTAGATGGTGATGAGGTCCTGCAGGGACCCTTCAGTGAACTGTTTCATTTTAATCACAACCTTTGAATGCCCCTTACGAGCAGTCTTTTCTTTCTGGTTTGGAAGGCTCTCTTACCTTCTCCTCTCTGGAGTGAGGTGGTCACTCACTGGGAAAACACTCTCCGTGCCTGTCTGGTGACTGAGGCCTGAGTTCACTTAAACTCATCCTGCTCTGGAGGCCTGCCCCATGGAAGCACCTGAGGCATCACTGGACCTGGCCAAGAGTATAGTTCCTCACCTTTTTTTTTTTTTTAAGACTTTTTTTTTATTTGTTTTACGTATATGAGTACAGAACAGCTGTACTGATGGTTGTGAGCCATCATGTGGTTGCTGGGATTTAAACTCAGGATCTCTGCTCACTCTGGTCGGCTCCACTTGCTCAATCTGGTTGACCCTGCTCGCTCCGGCTTAAAGATTATTTATTGAGAAGAGGGCATCAGATCTCATTATGGATGGTTTGAGCCTCCATGTGGTTGCTGGGATTTGAACTCAGGGCCTTTGAGACTCTTAACCACTGAGCCATCTCTCCAGCCCAGTTCCTTACCTTCTTTGATGTTCAGGTTGGGAATGCCCTGAGGGTGTGAGCATCAGACTCAGCCCACCACCTAGTCCTTGTCAAGCTCTTGTTGAGAATCCACAATTCCCACACTCTGGCATGACAAAGAGATTTTTTTGACCCTAATAACCGCCCCCCCAAAGAAACCACAGCAGCAACAACAAAAATCCCAACAACCAAGAGAGCAAAAGAGGAGAGAAGAGAGGACAGTGTGGCCGAGATTCAGAGATTATTAGCAGTAGTGACCATGTCGTTTGTCCGATTTCTGGAGGGCTTTACAGCAGGGGTCTGAGGTAAGAATTAAACATGTAAACAGGGCATCCTGGGTAATAAAATATTAACAGCCTGGGCCCAGTGTGACTGTTTGCAGAGTGCCTTTCGTGCTGTGTCATCCTGGAGCAAAGGGCAGGCCAACCTTGGCAGTCATGGGGCTGGGCAGATTGTCACAGGGTGGCTTTTGGAGAGTCTGAGGGTTCTAAAGAGGCCAGTGTTTAGATATTGATGACAGGCCAATCTGTAGCACCTTATCTATTATATAGCATACATCTTTATACAGTATACAGCATACCTCTGCATTATACCACTGTAGCAAGCTGAGTTAGATTTCTGCTAGCTGCAAGGCGAAGCGGTCTCTAAATGTGGGGTACCATGACTGCTGACACAGAGTAGCCCCTGAAGACATCTGGGGAGCCAAAAAGGAACTGGCTTGAGATTTCCTTAGGCAGTCATCATTGAAGGTGGGGTCCGGGAGTGAGGAGGTACTGACTTGGGCAAGTCTCACTAGAGACTTGTACCCCATGGGTACTCTGTATGGACAACCTACCTGCATCACAGAACAGAATATCTAGATTTAGATCGGTGAGCCTCGTCTGCGTGACATTGGAGTGACATTCAAAAGCACAGAGATGACGCCCTCGCCACGGGTGATAACCCCATCTGCCGCACGTCCCAGACCCCAGAGACGCCTGAACATTTCTCTCCAGCGGCTCTTTGTGTGGTCAGTTGTATTGTTTTCCCTAAAAGATCTCTGATGTCTTTGACCTTTGACTATTGTCTTGCAGGAGGGAGCTCTGCTATTTTGGGGTGAAGGTGGCTATTATAGAGCCGGGCGGGTTCAGGACCAATGTCTCCAACATGGAGAGGCACTCAGAGGGCCTAGAGAAGCTGTGGGACCGGGCCACCCTGGAGGCCAAGGAGATCTATGACAAGAATTTTCTGAACTCCTGTAAGTGACCTGTAGGAACCAAAGAAAAGCCACATCCTACACCCTGAGCCTCCTGTGCGGTTCTGCTACTGGTACAAAGTCTGCCCCAGGCTATTTTTCTTAATTAGTTCCTTTTCCTTGGGAGCCTATGGGATTCTGGTCACACAAAGTAGTTCTGGCTTCTAGAACTCTGTTTTAGCTGAACCTGTCATTATCTTAATAATGGAGGTAAAGCCAGGGATGGAGGTATCAGTCGACCACTTTCCACGAGCTTGGGTTTGTTCCCACTGTTGGGAGAGAACCTCCAGCTCGTCTGCCAGATAGTCCTCTGGTCCAGGCAGCTGGCTGAGTGGGCAAGACTCTTCCTTGAAGCTGTTGGCTTGGGTTGTGGCCCTTTCTGAGGAACTGGGACAGGCTAGACTCAGGCCAGGCTTCGGGAGTTCGGGAGACATGAATTCTAGAGACGCCCTCTTCGGTTGGTCACATAATGGCGGTGTCGGGATGTGGCGTCTACTTGAATAATTTCTCATTCTACGCAGATGTGGACGCAATGAAGGCACTGGGGAACACGTGCTCAGGGGACCTGTCTTTGGTGACGGACTGCATGGAGCACGCTCTGACGTCCTGTCACCCTCGCACCCGATACTCAGCTGGCTGGGACGCCAAGCTCTTCTACCTCCCCTTGAGCTACATGCCCACCTTCCTGGTGGACGCCTTTGTCTACTGGACCTCTCCAAAGCCTGAGAAAGCCCTGTGAAGCTGCACACGTGTGCAGACTTGTGGCGGGTGGAGGAAGATAAAGGCGCGGGGTACGTTGTTCACGACACTCATTAAAATAATTCTGCTTCCATACTACTCAGAACCAGTAACGTTCAGAAGAAAGAGCCAAAGGGTTGTGCCCAGGGGTAGTGATCCAAAGGGGCTGGCAATATCCTGTGAATTAGGCAGCTCCCCGAGGCTTCGTCATGACCTAGTCTGAGAATCCGCAGAATTGCAGAGTCTGTAAACACCTAGGACGCTCATTGCCTCTGGCCCCTTCCTCACGATGTGCACAGATGTGTACGGGCCTGGCTACTCGTGCCATCGTGGAAAATCGAAAGAGACCATTTCACAATCACTTTTCTCCGTGGTGTCGGGAGGGAGGGCCACCACCAGCACTCCACGCCCCAGTGGCGCATCAGCAGGCTGTGGGTAGGAGGTGGTTTTGCTGGTGGGACAGAATCTGGCTAAGATAGAAAATGACGACACAACAACAATAACAACACCCAACAACTTTTTATTTGTCTCAAAACCACGGCTTTCTTTGGGTTCCTTTCGTTTCAGAATAAACGTTGAAAAGATTACCTGTGTCCCGTGCTTTGAACTAGGTGGGCAGCCTGGAGCACGGAGAGGCAGAGTTTGGGGAGAGGGGACTGCCCGGGGGAGGGCTAACGCAGCTGAGCTGGACTGTTACCGCTGCGCCCCCGCTCAGCTCTTCCCACCACACAGGACAGTGGCCATTGCTTCCCTCCCAGGATTTTGAAGTCTGGCTCAGAGGATAAAGCATCAGAATGGGCATCCAGGAGATGCCTGGGAGATACTGGCGGGACCCAGGCCCTGCTCTGTAGTCTCAGTAGCCGGCCATCTCAATTTCCTGTGTGTCACTCCTCATGCCCACTGACCGCTGCTCCCCTCATACAGCCCCTTGGCGGATGAAATCTGTAGGGCACCGTGGTGGCTGGTAGGACCCGAGACATGGGGAAAAGGGGAGCGCGGGGGAAGGGGAGGGGACGGTGTCTCACCAGAACTCATTGGCTCTGGCAGGGCAGATGAGGGAGACCCATGCCGCTGGGTGGGTGTCTGGCTGCAAGAAGCCAGGGATGACGGGTTCTAGCTCTCGGGCATCGCAGGATACCACCGGTGACCGCGGAAGAGCTGAGAATGGAGGGGAACTCTGGGGGCAGATCAGTCAGCCCCAGGGCCGAAGGGGAAAGGGGGTGGGGGGGAAGGCGTGCTGGGCGGTTCTCCTGTGGGAGAGTCCTTGGTCTGGTCTGGTGGCTGGAAATGCTGGGATGCAAGCCATTGCCTTTAGCACTTAATTGTAGAAGAGTAGAGTGAGAGAGAAAAGGTAGAGAAGTAGAAATTGGCCATGGCCACGTGGAGAGAGGGAGAAGGGAATGGGGAGGGGGGTAGAGGGGACAAGAGATAGAACAAGAGAGCAAGAGAGTGAGAGAAAGGGAGGGGGGAAACAGCCCCCTGGGCTACCTGGCCAGAATACCAGGGGCTTGGGACATTGACCTACGTGACTGATGGCCACAGAATTATGAAGTTGAGGGACTAGTGGTGTCAGGAGCCTAGTGTCTGGGAACGTGGCTAACGGAGTCCATCCCTTGTAGATTCATCTACAAGGTCTCCGGAAGTTAAGCCTCGCTCAACCAGAACACAGACTGCCTTTCACGGTCCAGCAGAAGTCAGTGCCGTGTCTGGATCCTGGTCTTTCATTTTCTGTTCAGCGTTTGCCGTGCTGGGCCCGAGAGGCTCTTGGACTTGTCTCGGCTTCCCAAGACCTTGCTCTATACACCTGTAGGTTTATGGTAATTCTCTCAAGTAAGGAATAAGCATGGGAAACATTTCCAGGAAGTGGCAGAGTCCTGCATTCAACCCCAAAGTGCCATTGCGAGCGACCTCTCCAGATGTTCTAGCGTCTTCCCTAAGAATGAAAATGGAGATCAAGTTATCGTCGATGAATCTAGTTTGTTACAGGGTATTTGAACCTGTTTCCAGGTAGGGTGTGACTCGGCCCTTAGGAAACACTTTAATCCCTCTGGCTGGAATACAGGAATGCCCTTAGCACTCCCCTTTAATCCCAGTGAAGGTAAAGTTAGTTTGTGGAAGGAAGCACCCATGTTTGAAAGTCATGTCTAAATGAGTGGCAGACAAAGTGACCAATCAGAGAGATTTGACAGAATAGGATACGCCCAGCTCCCATGAGAAGAGAGGGGGAAGGGGAGCTACTTAATGGAGATACAGTACAGAAGAGGGTGCAGAACAGGAAGACAGTAGAGTTCGTGGGGAGCAGCACAGTAGAGTTGAGAGGGAGAGAGGGGCAGCTCAGAGAGGGAGGAGGAGGCAGTTGTACAGAGACAGGTTGCAGAGAGAGAGAGAGAGAGAGACAGAGACAGACAGAGACAGAGAGAACAGAATGAGCTGGAGAACGAGGAGTCCGAAGGTCAGAAACAGATTGACAGAGATAGTTTGAGCAATTCAGAAGAAGCCCAGAGACACCAGATTGAATCAGTCAGTTTAGAGAGGGGTTTGAGCCAGAAGAGCTGAGTTGAACCAGCCAGCCAGAGTTTAGTATCAGAGGCTGAAAACATGCTAGCCTAGATTAGATTGTACGGATGTCTCCTCCCTCTAGGTGGCGCCCTGCTTTCCTTCCTCCTCTCCTGTGACCCCCATGGTTCCTGTCACCCTCTATGTAGGCCTCTATATGGGCACCCTGCCCTTCCTCCTCCTCCTCCTGTGACTCCACCCTCCACATCGGGACTCTAGGTGGCGCCCCTCTCCCTCCTCCTCTTACTCCTCCTCTTCCTCTTCAGCTGCTACAGGAAGAGACCTTATTTACTCCCTTTGCTGTTGTGGCCCTCTGGGAGATGTGTGCCTTATTAAGTCCCAACCTCTAAACCAGTGAGTGGTTCACAACCTGTGGGTCTCGAACCTCCTGGGGAGAGAATGACCCTTTTCCAGGGGTAGCCTAAGACCACTGGAAAACACAGATAGTTACATTTATGATTCATTATTACAGCTACATACATAATAACAAAAATAGCCACAATTACAGTTATGAAGTAGCAGTAAAAATAATTTTATGGTTGGGGGTCACCACAGCATGAGGAACTGTATTAAAGGGCGGCAGCCTAGGATGGTGGCGAACCACTAGTGCAGACCTTCAGCTATCAGAGCACAAATGTCCCTTCATTTCTGGTTCCCAGTTAAACTGAGTAGGGGCAGCATGTGGTCAAATCGAGAACAGGCTTGACACTGGGCCTGCCTCCACCCTTTGCAGCCCTGACTCTAGGCTCCACCCCTCCCCTGTTTGCATGAAGAAAAAGGGTGTATTGGGTGGGGAACACTGCCTTTTGTGAGAGAGTGCTTCCCCTCAGACTGAGCTGGACTCCTGATCCCAGTAGATGGCTCAGTCCCCATCCACCTCAGCAGATCACAGCAGCCCACAGAGCAGAAGAGCTGCAGCACTGGACACTCACAGGGTCAGGCCTGGAAAGGGACTGGGCCACCCTACCCTGTACAGGGAAGAGGAGCAGCTGGTCCCTGTCATTTGGCTTGTGTGAGAACCTCAGGAGGGATTCATGGACTGAAGGAAACTCCATGAATCAGGGCGGTGTCTCTGAGGTTTTCTCTTCAGCTTTGTGCCTCCGGCAACAGTGACACGTCCCCTTTCCTGTTCTCTCTGATTTTATCCAGGAATTCCAGGGCCGGATCTAGATCCCACTATGTCCCTAGAAGACCTTGATCTAGCAAGAGTGCCCGTCTCTGTCAGGATTAGTAAGGGAAGGACAGTAGGTGTGAGAAGCAGGAAATGACACTGAATGGATGGGCCTGGGGACTTCTCAGGTGGAGGAACAAAGAGTCCCTGGGGCAATGAAACCTGCCATTTGTCCAGCCCTGGAGCCCTTGGGTCTTCTGTTAGCTAGATGTGGGCCCGGACGAGAATTGTTAGGTCCTGTTGGCTGCAGACAATTTTCTTCCCTCTCCTTCATCACTGAAATAAGATGATGAGAGTCCAGGCAACTGTTGCGGAAGCGGGAGCTGAACAGGAGCCAGAGGAAGAAGAGGAACGGGAGGACGGTGACATGTTGGAGCAGGGTATGAAGGTGAAGCAGCAGCAGGAAGAGCAGCAGCAGGAGGAGGAGGAGGAGCAGCAGGAGGAGGAGCAGGAACAAGATGTAGAGAGGGGCAGAAAGAAGCTGAAGAGGAGGAGCATCAGGAGGACGAGAACCTGGAGGAGGAGGAGCAGGAAGAGGAGGAGCAGGAAGAGGAGGAACTAGAGGAGGAAGAGAAGGAGGAGGAGGAGGAACGGCAGGAGGAGGAGCAGCAGCAGGAGGAGGAGCAGCAGCAGCAGGAGGAGCAGCAGGAGGAGGAGGAGGAGGAGCAGGAGGAGGAGCAGGAACAAGAGGTAGAGAGGGGCAGAAAGAAGCTGAAGAGGAGGAGCATCAGGAGGAGGAGAACCTGGAGGAGGAGCAGGAAGAGGAGTAGCAGGAAGAGGAGAAACTAGAGGAGGAAGAGAAGGAGGAGGAGGAACAACAAGAGGAGGAGGATCAGGAAGAGGAGTAGCAGGAGGAGGAACAGGAGGAAGTAGAGGAGATGGAGGAGGAGGAACAGGAGCAGCAGCAGCAGGAGGAGGAGGAACAGTGGCAGGAGGAGCAGGAGGAGCAGGAGGAGCAGCAGGAGGAGGGAGTCAGAACAAGAGGAGGAGCAGCAGGAGGAGGAGGAGCAGGAGGCAGAGGAGGATCTAGGCAAGGTCCCACCTTGGGGATTGAAAACTCCAGCTCTGGGTGGGGCCAGCTCCTCGCTGACACCTAGGACTCTGCCTTGAAGGCAAAGCTAGGTGACGCAGACCAGTCTCCTCCATCTCACCGGGACAAGCATATGGCTGAGCCTGTGGTTTCCACAGAGAACTCGTGTGGAGTCCATCTCTTCTTTGAGCACCTTTGGACCCTGTGATAGCAAACTAAAGTTGTCCAGAGCTATAGACCCTGGCTCACGCTGTCTTTTCTCTCCCCTAACTTCTAGTGCTTCCTCGTCACTCCCCCCCCCCCACTGTGGTGGGAAGTGGCATCCCCTGGAGCCCTCCGTGGGCAGTCGTGTGGACTGACACTCCGGCTCCTTTTTAGGTCTCCTGAAGGGTAGTGTCTGTTCAGAATGTACACCACACTAACACCTCTCCAGCGGGTAGGGCTAAGGGCCCCTGCATCTGACTGAGTTGCAAGACACCTGCCTGTCTTTACAGTCCTTATGCAATAGTCTCTGCTACATTCAGACGCTCAGTGCCTGAGGGGTCTAGGGTCTCAGTGTGGGCACAGGAGAGAGGCAGGCTACTCCTGCTTTAGTGTTCTCCATCAACGTGGCCTAGGTACAGGAGAATCAACAAGGTGCTACAAGTTTTAAGAAGATGGTCAGGTAGGTCAAGGGGGTGGGCACAGAGTGTGATGTACTGGGGAGAATTTGCTGACAAGTGTAATCTCGGCAATAAAGCCAGCTGGATTCCTGCCATCTGGGTGAGGAAGAGTGTCATATACGGAAGTGATGTCATCAGCTTGTCCCATCACTTGTGTGAGGGGGTGGGGGGTGTTGGCTCATAAGGCCCTGCCCCGCCCTGAGGAGCTACAGGCATTTCATGGTTGCTGGGGGAGGGGGAGGCAAATTCCTCAACAGAGTAGTTACTGATAAGCTGCCCTTGCTCAGGTAAATCACTCCCCACCCACGCTGACACAGGCAGCCCTCAGTAATGCAGTGGGACAGAAGGGCATACAGGACAGGAAAATCGGCCACGGACTTGTTCATAAGACAAGAGGTTAGGTGGAGGGGGCAGGGGATAAGAGGGAGGAAACGTCTCTCTCTCTCTCTCTCTCTCTCTCTCTCTCTCTCTCTCTCTCTGTGTGTGTGTGTGTGTGTGTGTGTGTGTGTGTGTGTGTGCAGAAGAGGAAAAGCCAGGCACCTATACACAGCACGCCTGTGCTGAGCCCAGGAATCGTTCTCCTCTTGAGCTCTGCACCCTCACAGGGCACCTTTATTGGCCGAACTACACAAAAGGAACTATCCTTCACAGGGCTTTCTCAGGCTTAGGAAAAGCCCAGTAGTGTACGGCATCTGCAATAAAGGTGGGCATGTAGCTCAAGGGGAGGTAGAAGAGCTTGGCGTCCCAGCCAGCCGAGTATCGGGTGCGAGGGTGACAGGACGTCAGAGCGTGCTCCATGCAGTGCATCACTGAAGACAGGTCAGAGCTGCAAATCTTCTCCAATCCACTTATCGCTGTCAGATCTATGCAGAATGAGGAATGATTTAGGTAGTTTTTCAGCTACCATCACTCCTGTCTGACCACAACATAGAGGAGGATTTCTATTCCCTGTGTTGGAGAATCAACTCTATGAAACGCAAGCCTAGCCTGTCCCAGTTCATCTGAAGGACCACAAAGAATCTTCAAGGTAGAAATGAGCACTCAGTCCCCTGTATCTCAGCTCATGGGAAGTGCTGCTCTTCTACTGCCTCCCATCCCTGACGTCACTTACAGCCCCATGATCATGGGAGGATCAGAAGGAACAGAGCAGCATGTTCTGAGAGCCAAAAAACACCCTTTTGGACTCCATACACAAACTGGTCACTGCCTCTCAGAAATGGGTCTATCCTGTTCTTGAGGATAATGAGCATGACATTAGAAGTGCAGTGTGAGCAAGGGGTCAAGCGTTCAGAACGTGGCATTGGCCTCAGAGCACTCACAGGATGACAGGTATTTCTCGCCATAGATCTCCCGGATTTCTGGGCTGGTCTGGTCCCACATCATCTGGAAGTTTGAGGATAATCTGGCACTATTGGTCATACCAGTCTTGAAGTATCCAGGCTCTATAATAGCCACCTTCACTCCAAAGTAGGAGAGCTCCCTCCTGTAAGACAGATAGATGTCAAGGTCCTCAGAGGTCTTTCTGTGAGAACACTGTAATACGAGTACAGTAGCATCACATCCAGAGCCTGTGGTGAGGAAAGTCCACAACAATAAGATCTGGGATATGCAGGAAATGGGGAAGGATTTTGTGGGAAGGGCATAGCCCCTGTGCACTTCTATGTCATACAAGGTGTTTGTTGTGTGTAGGTCACTGCCCTAAAACTAGACATTCTGGTCTACAGCACTGTGTAAGCAACACCTTTCTCCATGTAGTGCAGATGCAAAGGATTCTGGTCTTTATCTGAGTCACCCCCACCTGGCATCTTCCTGCATCCAACTCCCTCACATTGGCAGCCAACCTGTTCCCTGTCCCATATGGCTACCCGGTTCCTTCTCTCCCAAGGGTTGCATTGCCAACAACACAAAAGAGATAGCATTCTGTGCCCTCCAGTTCTTCACAAGTCCACCTCTGCTCACTGGGGACCATTCTCCTTTCATATGTGGCCTTTCTATTCTCCAAGGAGAATGCACCTACACATAGAGGTTCCAGGTTCTGAGTTCCAGTGTTTACTCTGATGCAGTGTAATCCTGCTACAGGACCCTCAGCAAATCTGATGGCTCGCATGGTCAACACGGCTGACCGGACTGGCCACCCCACAGGAAGGTCCCAGTTCTTCTCTGTCTCCTCTCTCACGCTCTTAGTTGTCATAGTCTTTAGGTCATGATTGAAGCACATAAGTTATGCTAGAACGTGTTTATTGTCGATTGTACAGGGGCCTGGTGTCTATCGTGAATTGAAAGTGATATTCACCTCAATTCAAAAACATAATTAGCATATAGAGAAAAGTAGTCTGCATTCTTGACCCCTAAAATCACACTTCCAGTCCTATCCGAGTACTATCCCCCAATGCCCTTCCTCCTCCACAACAGAAAAGAGTGAACTCAACTCATGTCTCAGTCATGCCCTCTTCTAGAGAAATGGAAATGTGCTGCCTAGTGAGTAATTCAGTGAAAGGTGAGAGAAACCCAAAGTCTGAGTGTTCTTCCAGTGATGGGGACAAAGAGTGTGAGTAAATAAAAACCCTCCCAAAGCTCCCTTGAGGGACCCCTTCTTTTCCAGTACCTGAGGGAATCTGAGAAGGCCTCTATTCCATACTTGGAGATGCAGTAACCACCACCACCAAGAGATATTCGGCCCACGATGCTGGAGACGTTGACCACACGGCCCCTCGCCTTCCTCACCAAGGGTAGCATGCTCAGGGTCACCTCGATCATGCCCAACAGGTTCACATCCAGGACCCTTGCAAAGTGCTGTTTGTTCAGCCACTGATTGGGACCCGAGGGGATGGCAATGCCAGCGTTGTTGACCAGGCCCCAGAGTCCTGTGGGGGACAGTGGGAAGAGAAAGTCACACAACACAGGTTTAACTATGGATGAAATGCACATTTACAAGGTAAGATCACAGTGACACATATTTACTGGAGAATAGGAAGTAAGGAATAAGAGGAGGGTATGCACAGGGCTGGGGACCTCATGCCAGAGACTGCTGGTAGCTATTGGTTCAAGGTCATGAAGCCTCATTGGGGTGGGTGTGGTCTTGCTGGCTTATGTGATTCCCTGGGAGTGGGTTGTCCCAGAGCCTTGCTGGTCCTTGTACCTGTGGATCTGGATGCAGAGCTCTCAGTTGCTTCTCTAGCACCAGGTCTGCCTACAACCTACCACCCTTCCTGACATGAGGAGAATGGACTAAACCTCTGCATGTAAGCCAGCCTCACTTTCCTCTATGAGAGTTACCGTGGTCACGGCATGTCTTCACAAATGTAATACTCTAAGGCACCTGTATCTTCTGAGTACTATGAGCAGTTTACATGCTGCTGCATTTTTCTTTCAAATGGCCACAAAATGTAGTAATAAAGATGGATTATTATTCCTTATTATTAAATAAGGAAAGAGAAAGATCAATCAGAGAAAAATACAAAGGAGAAAAGAAAAAAAAAGACAAAATTAATGTGTGAGGGAAATTTTCATTGAGAAGCAAAATATTGAAAACTTGATTGGGAGAGATTTTGAAAAATGGTGTTATGGTTTTTGGCTCTGGTGAAGCTGGCCCTGAGATCAATATTGATCAATTCTCCGCAGATGCTAACAAAACACAATGTAATGGCTAGTTTGTGGGCAACGTGGCACAAGCTAGATCATCAGACAGGATGGAGTCTTAGTTGAGGAAAGGGCTCCAGGAGATCAAGTTATAAGGCATATATTCGATTAATGCGCAATGGGGAATGACCCAGCCCATTGTGGGTGGTGCCACCACTGGGCTGATGGTCTGTGGGGTCAACAAGCAAGCAGGTGAGTAAGGCACAGAAAGCAAGCCGTAAGCAGCACCCCTTCCTAGTCTCTGCATCAGCTCCCGTCTCCAGATTCTTGCCCTGTTTGACACTCTGTCCTGATTTCCTCTAGTGGTCAACAGCAATTTGGAATTATAAACTGAATAATCCCTGTCGTCATGATCTTGATTTTCGGTTATGGTGATTCCTTGAAGGCACAGTAATCCTAAGAGAAGTTGGTACCAGTACTGTGGGGTATTGTGGTGGCAGATTAAACCATGATTTTAGTAGGGTTGTGGAAGTCTTTGAACTTTGGGCTACAAAGCGACTGAATACTTTGACCTAAGTGGGATGGTCTTTAGTAACTTGGAAGACTCTCTCAGGCAATTTTTCAGTCAAAATTCTGCTATTCTGGTCACCTGGGGCGAAGAGACAGCCATGATTTACAAGAGACCAGCAACATGGAAGTGAAACACTTAAGTTAGTGGGACAACTGATGCTGGTCAACTGTAGGTAATAAATTAATAGTGAGTCAAAAGAGACCAGTGCCACTGAGGTAACAAAAAATGAGAAAAGTGTTTCCTGAGAACACAGAGAACCTGAATTCAAAGGTGGCCAAGGTTGTAACTTACGCTGACAGCCACCTTTCGTTATGTGGAAGAGTCAAACAGGTGGTACTGGCTTTGAAGGGGTCATGGAGAGCAGCTGTTCCTTGGTCCTGTGAGAGGGCAGGAGAGGTCATTGTTGAAGGTGCAGCCTCAGTGGCAGTGGAAGGTCAGGATTGAAGGAGTCATGCAGAGAAGTTGAGGCATGGGCCCAGGAAGAGAGCCTGTGACAGGCTATGGTGAAAGTGCAGGCGAGTTGGAACAATGTTCCCCAGAAGCTTTGGAGATGCCAGTAACACGCAATGACCAAGAGCAGCAGCAGTGTAGTGAAGCCAGCTGGATCCTAGAAGACGAGCTGTGTGCCTCAGAGCTGGAGAAGTGACCAAAGCCCTTTGGAAGAGCTCAGAAGATCGTGAGTAGATCTCAGACATGGGACATTGTATTGTTATATAGCTGGTAATTG
This sequence comes from Apodemus agrarius, assembly GCA_964023405.1. NCBI lineage: Eukaryota > Metazoa > Chordata > Mammalia > Rodentia > Muridae > Apodemus > Apodemus agrarius. The sequence goes on from OZ030026.1 coordinate 2,641,638, forward strand.
GTTTTTCTTGGTTTAATTGTGACTATACTCTGGGTCTTCTCTCTTGAAGTAAAAACGTATTCATTTTAATTAATATTTTTATAGAAGCCTATAGCAGAAAGACTTAACCCTCTAAAGGTGATATTGGATCTTTAGAGATAGTGGACATTTTAAAGTGTCTGGAAATAATTAATGCGTTTTACTTGTAAAGGATGGACTTTTAAATGATTTATGTGTTTATTGTGAAATCTTAGAGATAAATAAGAATGAAAGGGTTGTGGCTTAATAGTGATGTGTTTGTGTGTTATATTGACATGGGGTCAGTTGTACTGGCTGGTTCAGTGTCACAAGCTAGAATTATGAGAGAGGAAACAGCCTCAGCTGAGGAAATGCCTCCTTGAGATCCAGCTGTAAGGCATTTTCTCAATGGGTAATCAATGGGAAAGGAACAGTTCACTCTGAGTGATGCGATCCATGGGATGCTGGTCCTGGGTTCTCTGAGAAAGCAGGCTGAGCCAGCTATGGGGAGCAAGCCAGTAAGCAGCACCCTTCATGGCCTCTGCATCAGCTCCTGTCTCCAGGTTCCTGCCCTGTTGCTATCCTGTCCTGAGATCCTTTGGTGATGAACAGTAATGAGGAAGTCTAAGCTTTCTTCCCCAAGTTGCTTTTCATCATGGTGTTTTGTCCCAACAATAAAAACCCTAGCTAAGACACCCAGGACAAGATCAGTAGGTTACAATCCTTGCTGATAACCAACAGGACAGACTTTTCCACTGTCAGCCTGAAAGCACGGAGCTCTCTTTCTCACTCACACACAGGTGGCCCTCACTCATCCCTTTATCCAGTTACAAGTAAAACCACGTCTCCATTGTCAATTTCTGTGCAGAGTGAATTCTAGACTAGTTGACTGAGATTACAATTGGTATTTGTTGAAGTTAAAACTTTGGCTTGGGTTGGAGGGATGGATCAGCAGTTAAGTGCACTGACTGCTCTTCCAGAGGTCCTCAGTTCAATTCCCAGCAACCATATTGTGGCTCTCAACCATCTGTAGCGAGATCCAGCGCCCTCATCTGGTGTGTTTGAAGATGGCAGCTGTGTACTCACATATAAAAAAGAAACATTAAAAACAAACAACAAACAAACAAACAAACAAATGTTGGCTCAGTCAGTCATCTGCATCCTTGGCTCACAAGCATGTCTTGTGCTTCTGTAGATGCAAAATCTGTTATCGAGATGTTCTTTTGTTTGGTTTTGAAAAACCACATGGAAACCTTCTTCTGTCAAATCGTCCTAAATACATGTATGAATGCAACTTCAGGGGATCCACTATATGTGGAAGGTGTGACAAGCTGTGTAGACATCAATGCCAACAGTAAAACCTTCAGTTCCAGGAATGGGTCACATTCTGTCCCTAGAAGAGACCTTTGAAACCTCCCCTCCCCCCGCAAGCTTCATTGTAGGGTATAGCCAAGGTTACTAGATGCTCTCCCAGCCTGATGGTAAGGACATGTAGCTGAAGACCATACTATCTAATGGCATCAAACTGGAAGGCAGCCTCGTGTCAAATTTAAATCTTCATTGCTACAGTTTAGCATGCCAGGTGCTGGAAGATACTCTGTACACTCTCAGAGGAGAAAGGCAGTCATTACTATTACCCGGCAACAAGTCCTGTGATCTACAACGGGGGATCTGACGTTAACACACCAATGTCATGGGGGTAACTAAACACTTTCATTAGAATTAAGGACTGCTCTCTAAGATGGAACCCATAATGACCCAACTAACATAGCCAAGAACCTGAGAAGAGACAGGTCATGAATCTATGGGAAAATTGAATATGATAATTCTGCTTAGGGAACACACAGTAAGAAGACCCTAAAAGCATATTACTAACAGCCTTCAAAGTCCAGTGCCTTGGTCAGTCTCCGTCCACAAAACTGTGTCTGGCCATAGACAAAAATTATCACAGAGACACCCAACTGAACAATGTGGCAGAGAGTCAGAGACTGGCACAGTCAGTCCTGAAAGGCACAGTAATTATGAGGATGAGGAGCAGAAACATTTTAAGAGCTAGAGGTGACGGTGACTCCAGGGAGACTGTCTTCCAGACACAGCAGGACTGCTGCTCACATGAAGTCACTGAGACCGTGGCAGCACACGTAAGTCCTGCACAGGCTCAAGGGGACAGTGACCCAGCACTGAGGAGGGAAAGTGGGCACATGGACTAACCTCTAGCAGGGATCTATTTGTAACAATTAGTTCCGGGTGAGCTTGGAGGACAAGGTGTAGAGCTAAGAGGACAGACTGAAGTGCTAGAGAGAGACAAAGTCTGCTCTTACACCAACACCACCCTGACTCCCACAAGGAATCCTTTCAGGCCTCCACAGGCCTTCCCTTCACACACAGAGAGAACAACATCAACAGAGATGGGACACTCCATGGTACCTCTGTTCCCAACACGCTCCTTCACCCACTGAGTGGCTGCCACAACACTCTCTGTCTTGGCGACATCAAGGATCACTGTCTCCAGCCTGTCAGATGTCGTGCTCCTCAGCTGCTCGGCTCCCTCCTCAGTCCGACATGCAGCCAGCACCCTCATGCCCCTCCTGTCCAGCTGTCTGGCCAGCAGGTTCCCAAAGCCAGAGCCACAGCCCGTGATGAGGACATATTTGTCTTGGAGATGGCTCACCACCTGCTTCTCCCTGAGCAAGCGCAGGAGCTTCCACAGGCTCACCAGTGCCACCAGGTAAAGCCACATGGCTTAGAGAAGACAAGCCAGCCAGACAGACAGAAAGAGAGAAAGAGAGAATCTGAGTTAAAACGAGCCTGTCATCTGCTCACACAGAAAGATGTCGGCATCGAGAACTTTAGCCTTCTGGCATGCTGTCCTCTGAATTTCTTCCAATTATTAATTTCTCATTTCTCTGGTCGTTTGCCTGCTCTTGAGCAGAAGACCTATGATGCCCTTTGGATTTAGCTACCTCACAGCCAAGTTCAACACCACTAATGTTCAATAACAGAGATCTACTCTAAGCGATTGATCCTGACCTCAAGTGGGAATCCATGTTTGGTTCATTACACAGCCCCATGGTCCAGTCCCAGGCTCACCTTGTGTCTCTGCATCTTGCACTCTGGAACCACAAACCAGGATCCTGTGAACATAAAGAGAATGCATTGGTAACCTGCCGTTGGACTCAGGACAACATACAGGAGAGAACAAGGAGAGCTGGTGCCCTCCAGATGGAGTAGCTCCTGGGAAGGGAGAGGGGTCAGCACCAAATATAGAAGGCGGCCCTCAAAGGAACACAAAGTGACAGGGCTGGGACCCCAGACACATCAGGACTTGAAGAGCTGACATGGGGAAGGAAATGACTTCACCCTCTCAAGTGGCATTGCTCCTGGCTGCCTGGATTCCAGCAGACACGAGCACAGAGTTCTTGAGTTGTGACCTCCAGGACTGCCCTGACTCACCAGAGCCAGGATTTCTTACTTAATTTAGTAGCAAGACTTGCTCAGAACCTCTAGAGTACCGAGTGTTGCTCAGCTTCTGGCTCTTGGTTGGAGAAAACCTGACTGACTCTTTGATTCCAGATTAAAATAACCCTGGTGCCTTCCCTCAGGAATGATGTCACAGTTCCCTTACCTGACGCTTCCACAACTCTGTGTCTCAACCCCTGAGGTTTCAGGCATCCTTCTAAGGTCATTTTCCAATCCTCTCTCTTACAGTCCCTTCCATATCAACCCTGAGAGGAATGGGCCCTTTTGTATCAAGGTCTCCTTGAACATAGCAGGATAGGGATCTGGCCTTGAAATTTCTGGATAAAGTCAGAGAGAACAGGAAAGGGGACGTGTCACTGTTGCCGGAGCCACATGGCTGAAGAGAAAACTTCAGAGACACCGCCCTGATTCATGGAGTTTCCTTCAGTCCATGAATCCCTCCTGAGGTTCTCATATGAGCCAAACTACAGGGACCGGCCATTCCTCTTCCCTGTAAAGGGTAGGGTGGCCCAGTCCCTTTCCAGGCCTGACCCTGTGAGTTTCCAATGCTGCAGCTCTTCTGCTCTGTGGGCTGCTGTGATCTGCTGAGGTAGATGGGGACTGAGCCATCTACTGGGATCAGGAGTCCAGCTCAGTCTGAGGGGAAGCACTCTCTCACAAAAGGCAGTGTTCCCCACCCAATACACCCTTTTTCTTCATGCAAAAAGGGGAGGGGTGGAGCCTAGAGTCAGAGCTGCAAAGGATAGAGGCAGGCCCACTGTCAAGCCTGTTTCTAGACTTGACCACGTGCTGCCCCAACTCAGTGTTAACTGAGGAATGAGAAATTGTATTGTATTCTAGTGGTTGTGGATCTTGAGTTGGAGGCACAGGATTCGGTTGTGTATAATGCAGTCCTCACGCTGGCATTAAAGAGACTTTCTCTCGTGGCAACTGGAGTTTCTCTGAGTCCCTCTATGCACCCCTGCTTCTCCCAACAAAGAAACCTGGGTGAGGAGGAAAAGGGGCTCCCCCTGGGATGAGGCATGCAGCCTTGAACCACTTTACAGTGCCCTTCTGGCTGCTTACACGAGTGTTAGTCTCATCATGATGTTCCTGAGCCTCTACCCATGCTTTTAGGGCTGTGGATCTGTCCTGGGTGCTGCCTCTTCCCCTGTGGAGCCAGTGTGATGCTCCAGAGAGTTCTTAGGTTGGTCTAACCTCCTGACCAGCCTCCTCTCAGGCTACAATGTGCAGAGATGCTGATGGATTACTACAGTGTGATTTATGTAAGGATGAAGATAGTAGGGCTAGAGATTACAAGGTTAAAATATACCTGCTATGTGGTGAGATATCTAAAAAAGAAATAAAAACAAAAATATAAATACATGTGTTGGAGAAATGGGTCAGGCATTAAGAGTATTTTCTGCTCTTTTGGAGAACTTAAATTCAAATCCTGACAACCACATTTGGCTGAAACCTCCTGGACACCAGTGGCACTCGTCTTCCTTCTTAACTCTGAGGTCCTCCCACACATGAAACATACAGGCACACACACTTTTGCTCACAGGTCCTAAAACAAACCTTTGAAGATAACATAGGTAAAATGAATGACCAGACAGATGATAGGGTAGAGGAATTTCTATTTTCATTAATCCAGAAATTATTGTTTATTTACAAGTTTCTGCTGTGGCTTGTCAGCCTCCACATTTCCACTTAGAGAAGAGTCAGGCAGCTATGGAAGTCCCTCCCCAGGGCAAGTCTTCTCTGAGCCCAGTGTTCTCTGTCTCTCCCACACATGCTCTTCCTGCTCAGGCTAGTCTTGAGATTCACAAACCTAGCAGCAGGCAGAGCTAGGTCTCAGAGGCAATGGCAAGGTGACCACCCTTGCTCTTTTGCAAAACTGTTGTTCATAAAATGAAAACCAGACTTGAGAGGTAAACTCTCTGCATGCTCCTGGAGGAGTGTGGCAGTGGGATAGAGGGTGGGGACGTGGGAAGTGGCCTAGGACAAGGACAGATGGAAAAATCAGAAAACCTTTGTTGTGATGGTCAATGAGTGAGTCTTATATGAAGGAATGGTCACTTAGTGGGTCTGCAGGAGAGGCATGGTTACTTAGTAAGTCTGCAAGAAGGGATGGATACCTAGTGAGTCTCTCCTGGGAAGAGATGATCTTTTAGTGTATCTTTAGGTAGGGATGGTAACTTAGTGATACTATAGGGAATTGAGGATCATTTAGTGGTTCTGAGGGAAGGAATGGTGAGTGTTCAGGAAATGGATGGACACTTAGTCTACAGGGAACTGATGATCATGTAGTGGATCTTCAGGAAGGGACAGACGATCACTTCTCGAATCTACATGGAAAATACAGTCACTTAGTGAACCTGCAGGGAAGATACAGTCACTTAGTGAGTCTTCAGGAAGGGCCGGTCATTGGGAAATTCTGCAGGGAATTTATCACCACTCAGTGAGTCTGCAGGGAGGGAGTGGTGGGGCTGAGGCCCATAGGTAAATTGTGTTCGTGGACTTGCATGCAACTCTTCTGCGTTTTTCATTGTTGTTAAGTTTTGAATGGAGAGCAGGTGTTTCCACCTCGGTGGTTGGAAGGGCTGAGACAGTCAAGGATTAGCCTGCTTCCCATACAAACCTTTCTCAGGTCAACCCTTAAGTGTGATCCAAACCTCACTAACCAACCAGCAAAGCCATTGTTAAAATCACAGGGGGCAGGCATTTACCTTATAATTTGCTCTAAAAATAAAAAAAGTAAAAAAAAAAAGTCATGATTTTAAAAATAAATTAAAAATTGGTGTCTCCATCCTCTGCTGGATTCTCACCACCAGGAACAGAACCTCCCACCCAGGGCCTGCTGCCCTGACTCCAGCGCATGAGTGCTGGCATTAGCAGTGACTCCTCTCAGACCCCAGGCCTCAATCACAGGTGTCTTCAGACCAGGGACACTTCCATGCTGCAGAAAGGTTTAAACTAGCCAGGGCATGTACTATTCCTGTGGAGGTCACAGGGCAGTGCTGGGCACAAGCTGGACCAACCTCCTCATGTGTGTGGATCCTCTCAGTAGACCATGATGCTCAGAGTCTGGCCATCAGCCGGCACTTTTGTCTCTGAACCCTTAGTGGAATTCTTTGCCCATTTCTTTGGTCATCATCAGACTTGAGTAGTATCACATGAAAATTAGTGGGATGAAATGTGTGGACTAAGAACTTCAAACAAATGACCTCCCACCCTCCACCATCCTCCCTATTTCTGAGGATTCCCTCCCTCATACTGTACCTACATCTCCCCAGGTATACACATATGTAAAGACTTCAGAGAGCTTTCTCAGGCTTTGGAGAAGTCCAGTAGACAAGGGAATCTGCAATAAAGGCGGGCATGTAGCTCAAGGGGAGGTAGAAGAGCTTGGCGTCCCAGCCAGCCGAGTATCGGGTGCGAGGGTGACAGGACGTCAGAGCGTGCTCCATGCAGTCGGTCACCACAGACAGGTCAGAGCTGCACATGTCGTCAAATCTGTGTAGCCGTGTCAGATCTGTGCAGAATGAGGAAAGATTTAGGTAGTTTTTCAGCTCCCATCACTCCTGTCTGACCACAACATAGAGGAGGATTTCTATTCCCTGTGTTGGAGAATCAACTCTATGAAATGCAAGTCTAGCCTGTCCCAGTTCATCTGAAGGACCACAAAGAATCTTCAAGGTAGAAATGAGCACTCAGTCCCCTGTATCTCAGCTTATGGCAAGTGCTGGTCTTACACTGCACCCTCCCCTGACCTTGCCCACAGCCCCATGACCATGGGAGGACGAGAAGGATCAGAGCAGTGTATTCTGAGAGCCAAAACACACCATTGCTGACTCTATACATAAACTGGCCACAGCCTCGCAGAAAGGGGTCTATCCTGTTCTTGAGGATAATGAGTATGATACTAGAAGTGCTATAATGAGCAAGGGGTAAGCATTCAGAACTTGGCTTTGTCCCTCAGAGCGCACTCACTGGATGCCAGGTATTTCTTGCCATAGATCTCCTGGATTTCTGGGCTGGTCTGGTCCCACATCATCTGGAAGTTTGAGGATAATCTGGCACTATTGGTCATACCAGTCTTGAAGTATCCAGGCTCTATAATAGCCACCTTCACTCCAAAGTAGGAGAGCTCCCTCCTGTAAGTCAGATAGATGTCAAGGTCTTCAGAGGTCTTTCTGTGAGAACACTCAAATACGAGTACAGTAGCATCAAAACCAGAGCCTGTGGTGAGGAAAGTCCACAACAATAGGATCTGGGATGTGCAGGAAATGGGGAAGGATTTTGTGGGAAGGGCATAGCCTCTGTGCTCCTCCATGTCACACAAAGTCTTTGTTGTGTATAGGTCACTGCCCTAAAACTAGATATTCTGGTCTACAGCACTGTGTAAGCAACACCTTTCTCCATGAAGTGCAGATGCAAAGGAATCTGGTCTTTTTCCGAGTCACCCCCACCTGGCATCTTCCTGCATAAACTCCCTCACATTGGCAGCCAACCTGTTCCCTGTCCCAAATGGCTACCCGGTTCCATCTCTTCCAAGGGTTGCATTGCCAACATCACAAAAGAGATAGCATTCTGTGCCCTCCAGTTCTTCACAAGTCTACCTCTGCTCACTGGGGACCATTCTCCTTTCATATTTGGCCTTTCTATTCTCCAAGGAGAATGCACCTACACATAGAGGTTCCAGGTTCTGAGTTCCAGTGTTTACTCTGATGCAGTGTAATCCTGCTACAGGACACTCAGCAAATCTGATGGCTCGCATGGTCAACACGGCTGACTGGACTGGCAACCCCACAGGAAGGTCACAGTTCTTCTCTGTCTCCTCTCTCACCCTCTTAGTTGCCATAATCCTTAGCTCATGATTGAATCACATAAGTTATGCTAGGATGTGTTCGTTTATTGTGGATTGTACAGGGGCCTGGTATCTATCGTGAATTGAAAGTGATAATCGACCCAATTCAAAAACATACTTAGCATATAGAGACAAGGAGTCTGCATTCTTGACCCCTAAAATCACACTTCCAGTCTTATCCGAGTAACATCCCCCAATGCCCTTCCTCCTCTACAACAGAAAAGAATGAACTCAACTCATGTCTCAGTCATGCCCTCTTCTAGAGAAATGGAAATGTGCTGCCTAGTGAGTAATTCAGTGAAAGGTGAGAGAAACCCAAAGTCTGAGTGTTCTTCCTTTTATGGGGACAAAGTGTGAGTTAATAAAAACCCTCCCAAAGCTCCCTTGAGGGACCCCTTCCATTCCTGTACCTGAGGTAATCTGAGAAGGCCTCTATTCCATACTTGGAGATGCAGTAACCACCACCAACAAGAGACATTCGGCCCACGATGCTGGAGACGTTGACCACACGGCCCCTCGCCTTCCTCACCAAGGGCAGCATGTTCAGGGTCACCTCGATCACGCCCAACAGGTTCACATCCAGGACCCTTGCAAAGTCCTGTTTGTTCAGCCACTGATTGGGACCCGAGGGGATGGCGATGCCAGCATTGTTGACCAGTCCCCAGAGTCCTGTGGGGGACAGTGGGAAGAGAGAGTCACACAACACAGGTTTAACTATGGATGAAATGCACATTCACAAGGTAAGATCATGGTGCCACGTGTTTACTGGAGAATAGGAAGTAAGGAATAAGAGGAGGGTATGCACAGGGCTGGGGACCTCATGCCAGAGACTGGTGGCTCACAGCATGGTCACCTCCATTCATTAAGTCTTCCTGGCCCAGCTCCATGCCTGGGCATCAGCCAGCAGTCCCTTCTCACTGGCTAAGTTTAAGAGCAGAAGGGGGAATCATGGCTCCCCACTGTTAAGCTGGAGACCATGAAAGAATGTTCGGGACTTTTGGGTTGATACCAACTCTAGAGATTTTATTCTTATTTGTTGTTGTGGTTTGAATGGGAATGGTAGCTATTGGTTCAAGGTCATGAAGCCTCATTGGAGTGGGTGTGGTCTTGCTGGCTTATGTGATTCCCTGGGAGTGGGTTGTCCCAGAGCCTTGCTGGTCCTTGTACCTGTGGATCTGGATGCAGAGCTCTCAGTTGCTTCTCTAGCACCATGTCTGCCTACAACCTACCACCCTTCCTGACATGAGGAGAATGGACTAAACCTCTGCATGTAAGCCAGCCTCACTTTCCTCTATGAGAGTTACCGTGGTCACGGCATGTCTTCACAAATGTAATACTCTGAATAAGGCACCTGTATCTTCTGAGTACTATGAGCAGTTTACACACTGCTGCATTTTTCTTTCAAATGGCCATCTTTAGTAATTACAATGGATTATTATTCCTTATTATTAAGTAAGGTAAGAGAAAGAACAGAGAAAAATACAAAGGAAAAAAGAAAGAAAAGACAAAATTAATGTGTTAGTGAAATTTTCACTGAGAAGCAAATTTGAAAACTTGATTGGGAGAGATTTTGAAAAACAGTGTTTTAGTTTTTGACTCTGGTGAAGCTGGTCTTGAGATCAATATTGATCAATATCTATTTTCATCAAAATAGATATTGATCAATTCTCCGCAGATGCTAAGGAAACACAATGTAATGGCTAGTTTGTGGCAACTTGGCACAAGCTAGAGTCATCAGACAGGATGGAGCGTTAGTTGAGGAAAGGGCTCCAGGAGATCAAGTTATAAGGCATATATTCGATTAATGATCAATGGGGAATGACCCAGGCCATTGTGGGTGGTGCCACCACTGGACTGATGGTCTGTGGGGCCAATAAGGAAGCAGGTGAGTAAGGCACGGAAAGCAAGCCGTAAGCAGCACCCCTTCCTAGTCTCTGCATCAGCTCCCGTCTCCAGATTCTTGCCCTGTTTGACACTCTGTCCTGATTTCCTCTAGTGGTCAACAGCAATTTGGAATTATAAACTGAATAATCCCTGTCATCCTGATCTTGCTTTTTGATCATGGTGATTCCTTGCAGCCACAGTAATCCTAAGAGAAGTTGGTACCAGAACCATGGGGTATTGTGGTGCAGATTAAACCATGATTTTAGTAGGATTGTAGAAGTCTTTGAACTTTGGGCTACAAAGCGACTGAATACTTTGACCTAAGTGGGATGGTCTCAAGTAACTTAAGTAACAAACAAGCAAATGTTGGCTCCGTAAGTCATGTGCATCCTTGGCTCTCAAGCATGTCTTGTGCTTCTGTAGATGCAAAATCTGTTATCGAGATGTTCTTTTGTTTGGTTTTGAAAAACCACATGGAAACCTTCTTCTGTCAAATCGTCCTAAATACATGTATGAATGCAACTTCAGGGAGCCACTATATGGTGGATGATATGACAAGCTGTGTAGATATGGAAGGCCAACAGTAAAACCTTCAGTTCCAGGAATGGGTCACATTCTGTCCCTAGAAGGGAACTATGGGACACCCCTGTCCAACCTCCATTGTAGGGTATAGCCAAGGCTACTAGATGTTCTCCCAGCCTGATGGTAAGGACATGTAGCTGAAGACCATGCTATCTAACGGCATCAAACTGGAAGGCGGGCTGGTGTCAAATTAAAATCTTCATTGCTACAGTTTATCCTGCCAGGTGCCAGGTGCCGGAAGATACTCTACACTCTCAGAGGAGAAAGGCAGTCATTACTATTACACAGCAACAAGTCCTGTGATCTACAACGGGGGATCTGATGTTAACGCACCAATGTCATGGGGGTAACTAAACACTTTTCATTAGAATTAAGGACTGCTCTCTAAGATGGAACCCATAATGACACTACTAAAGTGGACAAGAACCTGAGAAGAGATAGGTCATGAATCTATGGGAAAATTGAATATCATCATTCTGCTTACGGAATACACTAAGAAGACCCTTAAAGCATATTACTAACAGCCTTGGAAGTCCAGTGCCTTGGTCAATCTCTATCCACAAAACTGTGTCTGGCCATAGATAAAAATTATCACAGAGACACCGAAGTGAACAATGTGGCAGAGAATCAGAGACTGGCACAGTCAGTCCTGAAAGGCACAGTAATCTATGAGGATGAGGAGGAGAAACATTTTAAGATCCAGAGGTGACAGTGACTCCAGGGAGACTGTTTTCCACACACAGCAGGACTGCTGCTCACATGAAGTCACTGAGACCATGGCAGCACACGTAAGCCCTGCACAGGCTCAAGGGGACAGTGACCCAGCACTGAGGAGGGAAAGTGGGCACATGGACTAACCTCTAGCAGGGATCTATTTGTAACAATTAGTTCTGGGTCAGCTTGGAGGACAAGGTGTAGAGCTAAGAGGACAGACTGAAGGGCTAGAGAGAGACAAAGTCTGGTCTTACTCCAACTCCACCCTGACCCCCACCAGGAATCCTTTCAGGCCTCCACAGGCCTTCCCTTCACACACAGAGAGAACAACATCAACAGAGATTGGACACTCCATGGTACCTCTGTTCCCAACACGCTCCTTCACCCACTGAGTGGCTGCCACAACACTCTCTGTCTTGGTGACATCAAGGATCACTGTCTCCAGCCTGTCAGATGTCTTGCTCCACAGCTGCTCGGCTCCCTCCTCGGTCCGACATGCAGCCAGCACCGTCATGCCCCTCCTGTCCAGCTGTCTGGCCAGCAGGTTCCCAAAGCCAGAGCCACAGCCTGTGATAAAGACATACTTGTCTTGGAGATGGCTCACCACCTGCTTCTCCCTGAACAAGCGCAGGAGCTTCCACAGGCCCACCAGTGCCACCAGGTAGAGCCACATGGCTTAGAGAAGACAAGCCAGCCAGCCAGACAGAAAGAGAGAAAGAGAGAATCTGAGTTAAAACAAGCCTGTCATCTGCTCACACAGAAAGATGTCGGCATCAAGAACTTTAGCCTTCTGGCATGCTGTCCTCTGAATTTCTTCTAATTATTAATTTCTCATTTCTCTGGTCGTTGGCCTGCTCTTGATCAGAAGACCTATGATGCCCTTTGGATGTAGCTACCTCACTGCCAGGTACAACACCACTAATGTTCAATAACAGATCTATTCTAAGTGATTGATTCTGGCCTCACGTGGGAATCCATTTTGGTTCATTTCACAGCCCCATGGTCCAGTCCCAGGCTCACCTTGTGTCTCTGCATCTTGCACTCTGGAACCACAAACCAGGATGCAGTGAACATAATGAGAAACTATTGGTGACGTGAAGTTGGATTCAGGACAACTTACAGGAGAGAACGAGGAAAGCTGGTGCCCTCCAGCTGGAGTAGCTCCTGGGAAGGAAGAAGGGTGAGCACCAAATAGAGAAGGTTCCTTTGTATCCTCAAAGGATCACAAAGTGACAGGCTGGGACCCAGACACATCAGGACTTGAAGAGCTGACATGGGGAAGAATGACTTCACCCTCTCAAGTGGCATTGCTCCTGGCTGCCTGGATCCCAGCAGAAACGCGCACAGAGTTCTTGAGTTGTGACCTCCAGGACTGCCCTGACTCATCAGAGCCAGGATTTCTTACTTAATTTAGTAGCAAGACTTGCTCAGAACCTCGAGAGTACCGAGTGTTGCTCTGCTTCTGGCTCTTGTTTGGAGAAGGCCTGACTGACTCTCTGATTCCAGATTAAAATAACCATGGTGCCTTCCCTCAGGAATGATGTCACAGTCCCCTTACCTGACGCTTCCACAACTCTGTGTCCCAACCCCTGAAGTTTCAGGCATCCTTCTAAGGTCATTTCCCAATCCTCTCTCTTACAGTCCCTTCCATATCAACCCTGAGAGGAATGGGCACTCTTGTTGTATCAAGGTCTCCTTGAACATAGCAGGATATGGATCTGGCCTTGAAATTTCTGGATAAAGTCAGAGAGAACAGGAAAGGGGACGTATCACTGTTGCCGGAGCCACATGTCTGAAGAGAAAACTTCAGAGACACTGCCCTGATTCATGGAGTTTCCTTCAGTCCATGAATCCTTCCTGAGGTTCTCATATGAGCCAAACTACAGGGACCGGCTGTTCCTCTTCCCTGTACAGGGTAGGGTGGCCCAGTCCCTTTCCAGGCCTGACCCTGTGAGTGTCCAGTGCTGCAGCTCTTCTGCTCTGTGGGCTGATGTGATCTTCTGAGGTAGATGGGGACTGAGCCATCTACTGGGATCAGGAGTCCAGCTCAGTCTGAGGGGAAGCACTCTCTCACAAAAGGCAGTGTTCCCCACCCAATACACCCTTTTTCTTCATGCAAAAAGGGGTGGGGTGGAGCCTAGAGTCAGGGCTGCAAAGGGTAGAGGCAGGCCCACTGTCAAGCCTGTTTCTAGACTTGACCACGTGTTGCCCCAACTCAGTCTTAACTGAGGAATGAGAAATTGTATTGTATTCTAGTGGTTGTGGATCTTGAGTTGGAAGCACAGGATTCGGTTGTGTATAATGCAGTCCTCACTCAGGCATTAAAGAGACTTTCTCTCATGGCAACTGGAGTTTCTCTGAGTCCCTCTATGCACCCCTGCTTCTCCCAACAAAGAAACCTGGGAGAGGAGGAAAGGGGGCTCCCCCTGGGATGAGGCATTCAGCCTTGAACCACTTTACAGGGCCCTTCTGGCTGCTTACACGACTGTTAGTCTCATCATGATGTTCCTGAGCCTCTACCCATGCTTTTAGGGCTGTGGATCTGTCCTGGGTGCTGCCTCTTCCCCTGTGGAGCCAGTGTGATGCTCCAGAGAGTTCTTAGGTTGGTCTAACCTCCTGACCGGTCTCCTCTCAGGCTACAATGTGCAGAGATGCTGATGGATTGCTACAGTGTGATTTATGTAAGGATGAAGATAGTAGGGCTAGAGATTACAAGGTTACAATATACCTGCTATGTGGTGAGATATCTAAAAAAGAAATAAAAACAAAAATATAAATACATGTATTGGAGAAATGGGTCAGGCATTAAGAGTATTTTCTGCTCTTTTGGAGAACTTAAATTCAAATCCTGACAACCACATTTGGCTGAAACCTCCTGGACATTAGTGGCACTCGTCTTCCTCTTAACTGTGAGGTCCTCCCACACATGAAACATACAGGCACACACACATTTGCTCACAGGTCCTAAAACAAACCTTTGAAGATAACATAGGTAAAATGAATGACCAGACAGATGATAGGGTAGAGGAATTTCTATTTTCATTAATCCTGAAATTATTGTTTATTTACAAGTTTCTGCTGTGGCTTCTCAGCCTCCACATTTCCACTTAGAGATGAAGAGTCAGGCAGCTATGGACGTCCCTTCTGAGGGCAAGTCTTCTCTGAGCCCAGTGTTCTCTGTCTCTCCCACACATGCTTTCCCTGCTCAGCCTACTCTTGAGATTCACAAACCTAGCAGCAGGCAGAGCTAGGTCTCAGAGGCTATGGCAAGGTGACCACCCTTGCTCTTTTGCAAACCTGTTGTTCAGAAAATGAAAACCAGACTTGAGAGGTACAGTCTCTGCATGCTGCTGAAGGAGTGTGGCAGTGGGATAGAGGGTGGGGACGTGGGAAGTGGCCTAGGACAAGGACAGATGGAAAAATCAGAAAACCTTTGTTGTGATGGTCAATGAGTGAGTCTTATATGAAGGAATGGTCACTTAGTGGGTCTGCAGGAGAGGCATGGTTACTTAGTAAGTCTTCCAGAAGGGATGGATACCTAGTGAGTCTCTCCTGGGAAGAGATGATCTTTTAGTGTATCTCCAGGAAGGGATGGTAACTTAGTGATACTATGGGGAATTGAGGATCATTTAGTGGTTCTGAGGGAAGGAATGGTGAGTGTTCAGGAAATGGATGGACACTTAGTCTACAGGGAACTGATGATCATGTAGTGGATCTTCAGGAAGGGACAGATGATCACTTCTTGAATCTACATGGAAAATACAGTCACTTAGTGAACCTACAGGGAAGATACAGTCACTTAGTGAGTCTTCAGGTAGGGCCGGTCTTTGGGAAATTCTGCAGGGAATTTATCACCACTCATTGAGTCTGCAGGGAGGGTGTGGTGGGGCTGAGGCCCATAGGTAAATTGTGTTCGTGGACTTGCATGCAACTCTTCTGTGTTTTTTATTGTTGTTAAGTTTTGAATGGAGAGCAGTTGTTTCCACCTCGGTGGCTGGAAGGTTTGAGACAGTCAAGGATTAGCCGGCTTCCCATACAAACCTTTCTCAGGTCAACCCTTAAGTGTGATCCAAACCTCACTAACCAACCAGCAAGTCCATTGTTAAAATCACAGGGGGCATGAAGTTACCTTATACTTTGCTCTAAAACCCAGGATAGCTAAAACTATCATCAACAGCAAAAGAACTTCTGGGGGGATCAATATCCCGGACCTCAAGCAATATTACAGAACAGTAGTATTAAATACTGCATGGTATTGGTTCAGTGACAGGGAGGCAGATCAATGGAATAGGATCGAAGACCCAGAATACAACCCCCACATGTATTGCCAATTGATCTTGACAAAGGAGCTGAAAACATCCAGTGGAAAAAAGATAGCCTTTTCAACAGATGGTGCTGGCTCAACTGGAGGTCAACATGCAGAAGAATGAGAATTGATCCACTCTTATCTCCTTGCACTAAGCTCAACTCCAAGTGGATCAAGGACCTCCACATAAAACCAGACACACTAAAACTAATAGAAAAGAAACTGGGGAAGACCCTTGAGGACATTGGCTCAGGGCAAAAATTCCTGAACAGAACACCAATTGCTTATGCTCTAAGAGCAAGAATAGACAAATGGGACCTCATAAAATTACAAAGTTTCTGTAAGGCAAAAGACACTGTCAAAAGGATACATCGGCAACCAACAAATTGGGAAAACATCTTCACCAACCCCACATCCGACAGAGGGCTAATTTCCAAAGAACTCAAGAGGTTAGACCCCAGAAAACCAAATAACCCTATCCAAAAATGGGGTACAGAGCTAAACAAAGACTTTTCACCTGAAGAAATTCGGATGGCTGAGAAACACCTTAAAAAATGTTCAACATCATTAGTCATTAGGGAAATGCAAATTGAAACAACCCTGAGATTTCACCTCACACCAGTCAGAATGGCTAAGATTAAAAACTCAGAAGACATCAGGTGTTGGCGAGGATGTGGAGAAAGAGGAACACTCCTCCACTGCTGGTGGGACTGCAAGCTGGTACAACCACTCTGGAAATCAGTCTGGCGGTTCCTCAGAAAACTGGACGAGATACTTCCGGAGGACCCAGCCATACCACTCCTGGGAATATATCCAGAAGATTCCCGAGCAGGCAATAAGGATACATGCTCAACTATGTTCATAGCAGCCTTATATATAATAGCCAGAAGCCGGAAAGAACCCAGATGTCCCTCAACAGAGGAATGGATACAAAAAATGTGGTATATATATTCACAATGGAGTACTATTCAGCCATTAGAAACAATGAATTCATGAAATTCTTAGAGAAATGGATGGAGCTGGAGAACGTCATACTAAGTGAGGTGACCCAGTCTCAAAAGAATACCCATGGTATACAGTCACTGATAAGTGGATATTAGCCTAGAAGCTTGGAACACCAAAGACATAAATCACATATCAAGTGATATCTCACAAGAAGAAAGGAGTGGACACTGGTGCTAGAATGGACCAAAACATCATTGTGGGGGAGTACAAGAACAGTGCGGTGGGAGGGGGTGGATGAGGGAGCAGGGGGAGGGAAAAGGGCATGTGGGACCTTTGGGGGTGGGGAACCAGAAAAAGGGAAATGAATTGTAAATATAGAATATATCCAATAAATAAAAATTTTAAAAAAAGGAAAAAAAAGAGCCAAAAAAATTCATGATTTTAAAAATAAATTAAAAATTGGTGTCTCCATCTTCTGCTGGATTCTCACCACCAGGAACAGAACCTCCCACCCAGGGCCTGCTGCCCTGACTCCAGCGCATGAGTGCTGGCATTAGCAGTGACTCCTCTCAGACCCCAGGCCTCAATCACAGGTGTCTTCAGACCAGGGACACTTCCATGCTGCAGAAAGGTTTAAACTAGCCAGGGCATGTACTATTCCTGTGGAGGTCACAGGGCAGTGCTGGGCACAAGCTGGACCAACCTCCTCATGTGTGTGGATCCTCTCAGTAGGCCATGATGCTCAGAGTCTGGCCATCAGCCGGCACTTTTGTCTCTGAACCCTTAGCAGAATTCATTGCCTATATCATTGGTCATCATCAGACTTGAGTAGTATCACAGGAAATTAGTGGGACGAAATGTGTGGATTAAGAACTTCAAACAAATGACCTCCCACCCTCCACCCTCCTCCCTTTCTCTGAGCATTCCCTCCCTCACACTGTACATACATCTCCCCAACTATACACATAGTAAAGACTTCACAGAGCTTTCTCAGGCTTTGGAGAAGTCCAGTAGACAAGAGCATCTGCAATAAAGGTGGGCATGTAGCTCAAGGGGAGGAACAAGAGCTTGGCGTCCCAGCCAGCCGAGTATCGGGTGCGAGGGTGACAGGACGACAGAGCGTGCTCCATGCAGTCGGTCACCACAGACAGGTCAGAGCTGCACATGTTGGCAAATCTGTTTAGCCGTGTCAGATCTATGCAGAATGAGGAATGATTTAGGTAGTTTTTCAGCTACCATCACTCCTCTCTGACCACAACATAGAGGAGGATTTCTATTCCCTGTGTTGGAGAATCAACTCTATGAAATGCAAGCCTAGCCTGTCCCATTTCATGTGAAGGACCACAAAGAATTTTCAAGGTAGAAATGAGCACTCAGTCCCCTGTATCTCAGCTCATGGGAAGTGCTGGTCTTACACTGCACCCTCCCCTGACCTTGCCCACAGACCCATGACCATGGGAGGACCAGAAGGAACAGAGCAGAGTATTCTGAGAGCCAAAACACACAATTTCTGACTCTATACATAAACTTGGCCACAGCCTCCCAGAAAGAGTTCTATCCTGTTCTTGAGGATAATGAGTATGATATTAGAAGTGCTATAATGAGCAAGGGGTAAGCATTCAGAACTTGGCTTTGTCCCTCAGAGCACTCACAGGATGACAGGTATTTCTTGCCATAGATCTCCCTGATTTCTGGGCTGATCTGGTCCCACATCATCTGGAATTTTGAGCATAATCTGGCACTATTGGTCATACCAGTCTTGAAGTATCCAGGCTCTATAATAGCCACTTTCACTCCAAAGTAGGAGAGCTCCCTCCTGTAAGACAGATAGATGTCAAGGTTGTCAGAGGTCTTTCTGTGAGAACACTCTAATACGAGTACAGTAGCATCACAACCAGAGCCTGTGGTGAGGAAAGTCCACAACAATAGGATCTGGGATGTGCAGGAAATGGGGAAGGATTTTGTCGGAAGGGCATAGCCCCTGTGCTCCTCCATGTCACACAAAGTATTTGTTGTGTGTAGGTCACTGCCCTAAAACTAGACATTCTGGTCTACAGCACTGTGTAAGCAACACCTTTCTCCATGTAGTGCAGATGCAAAAAATTCTGGTCTTTGTCCGAGTCACCCCCACCTGGCATCTTCCTGCATCCAACTCCCTCACATTGGCAGCCAACCTGTTCCCTGTCCCAAATGGCTACCCGGGTCCATCTCTTCCAAGGGTTTCATTGCCAACAACACAAAAGAGATAGCATTCTGTACCCTCCAGTTCTTCACAAGTCCACCTCTGCTCACTGGGGACCATTCTTCTTTCATATGTGGCCTTTCTATTTTTCAAGGAGAATGCACCTACACATAGAGGTTCCAGGTTCTGAGTTCCAGTGTTTACTCTGATGCAGTGTAATCCTGCTACAGGACCCTCAGCAAATCTGATGGCTCGCATGGTCAACACGGCTGACTGGACTGGCAACCCCACAGGAAGGTCCCAGTTCTTCTCTGTCTCCTCTCTCACCCTCTTAGTTGTCATAGTCCTTAGGTCATGATTGAAGCACATAAATTATGCTAGGATGTGTTTATTGTGGATTGTACAGGGGCCTGGTATCTATCGTGAATTGAAAGTGATATTCACCCCAATTCAAAAACATACTTAGCATATAGAGACGAGGAGTCTGCATTCTTGACCCGTA
Organism: Apodemus agrarius; assembly: GCA_964023405.1. Classification (NCBI taxonomy): domain Eukaryota; kingdom Metazoa; phylum Chordata; class Mammalia; order Rodentia; family Muridae; genus Apodemus; species Apodemus agrarius. The sequence continues at coordinate 2,661,082 of OZ030026.1, forward strand.
AAATCACACTTCCAGTCTTATCCGAGTAACATCCCCCAATGCCCTTCCTCCTCTACAACAGAAAAGAATGAACTCAACTCATGTCTCAGTCATGCCCTCTTCTAGAGAAATGGAAATGTGCTGCCTAGTGAGTAATTCAGTGAAAGGTGAGAGAAACCCAAAGTCTGAGTGTTCTTCCTGTGATGGGGACAAAGAGTGTGAGTAAATAAAATCCCTCCCAAAGCTCCCTTGAGGGACCCCTTCCATTCCAGTACCTGAGGGAGTCTGAGAAGGCCTCTATTCCATACTTGGAGATGCTGTAACCACCACCAACAAGAGACATTCTGCCCACGACGCTGGAGACGTTGACCACACGGCCCCTCGCCTTCCTCACCAAGGGCAGCATGCTCAGGGTCACCTCGATCATGCCCAACAGGTTCACATCCAGGACCCTTGCAAAGTACTGTTTGTTCAGCCACTGATTGGGACCTGAGGGGATGGCGATGCCAGCGTTGTTGACCAGGCCCCAGAGTCCTGTGGGGGACAGTGGGAAGAGAGAGTCACACAACACAGGTTTAACTATGGATGAAATGCTCATTCACAAGGTAAGATCACAGTGACACATGTTTACTGGAGAATAGGAAGGAAGGAATAAGAGGAGGGTATGCACAGGGCTGGGAACCTCATGCCAGAGACTGCTGGCTCACAGCATGGACACCTCCATTCATTAAGTCTTCCTGGCCCAGCTCCATGCCTGGGAATCAGCCAGCAGTCCCTTCTCACTGGCTGTGTTTAAGAGCAGAAGGTGGAATCATGGCTCCCCACTGTTAAGCTGGAGACCATGAAAGAATGTTTGGGCCTTACTGGTTGATACCAACTCTAGAGATTTTATTCTTATTTGTTGAGGTGGTTTGAATGGAAGGGCAGCTATTGGCTCAAGGTCACGAAGCCTCATTGGAGTGGGTGTGGTTTTGCTGGCTTATGTGATTCCCTGGGAGTGGGTTGTCCCAGAGCCTTGCTGGTCCTTGTACCTGTGGATCTGGATGTAGAGCTCTCAGTTGCTTCTCTAGCACCAGGTCTGCCTACAACCTACCACCCTTCCTGACATGAGGAGAATGGACTAAACCTCTGCATGTAAGCCAGCCTCACTTTCCTCTATGAGAGTTACCGTGGTCACGGCATGTCTTCACAATATAATACTCTGAATAAGGCACCTGTATCTTCTGAGTACTATGAGCAGTTTACACGCTGCTGCATTTTTCTTTCAAATGGCCAGAAACTAGAGTAATAAGGATGGATTATTATTCCTTATTATTAAATAAGGAAAGAGAAAGATCAATCAGAGAAAAATACAAAGGAGAAAAGAAAAAAAGACAAAATTAATGTGTGAGGGAAATTTTCATTGAGAAGTAAAATATTGAAAACTTGATTGGGAGAGATTTTGAAAAATGGTGTTATGGTTTTTGGCTCTGGTGAAGCTGGCCCTGAGATCAATATTGATCAATTCTCCGCAGATGCTAACAAAACACAATGTAATGGCTAGTTTGTGGGCAACTTGGCACAAGCTAGAGTCATCAGACAGGATGGAGCCTTAGTTGAGGAAAGGGCTCCAGGAGATCAAGTTATAAGGCATATATTCGATTAATGCTCAATGGGGAATGACCCAGCCCATTGTGGGTGGTGCCACCACTGGGCTCATGGTCTGCGGGGTCAATAAGCAAGCAGGTGAGTAAGCACAGAAAGCAAGCTGTAAGCAGCACCCCTTCCTAGTCTCTGCATCAGCTCCCGTCTCCAGATTCTTGCCCTGTTTGACACTCTGTCCTGATTTCCTCTAGTGGTCAACAGCAATTTGGAATTATAAACTGAATAATCCCTGTCATCCAGATCTTGCTTTTTGATCGTGGTGATTCCTTGCAGCCACAGTAATCCTAAGAGAAGTTGGTACCAGTACCATGGGGTATTGTGGTGGCAGATTAAACCATGATTTTAGTAGGATTGTAGAAGTCTTTGAACTTTGGGCTACAAAGCGACTGAATACTTTGACCTAAGTGGGATGGTCTTAAGTAACTTGGACGACTCTCTCAGGCAATTTTCAGTCAGAATTCTGCTATTCTGGTCACCTGGGGCAAAGAGTCAGCCATGATTTACAAGAGAACAGCAACATTAAAGTGAAATACTTGAGTTAGTGGGACAACTGATGCTGGTCAACTGTAGGTAATAAATTAATAGTGATTCAAAAGAGACCAGTGCCACTGAGGTAACAAAAAAATCAGAAAAGTGTTTCCTGAGAACACAGAGAACCTGAATTCCAGAGGTGGCCAAGGTTGTAACTCATGTTGACAGCCACCTTTGGTTATGTGGAAGAGTCAAGCAGGAGGTACTGACTTTGAAGGGGTCATGGAGAGCAGCTGTTCCTTGGTACTGTGAGAGGGCAGGGGAGGTCATTGTTGAAGGTGCAACCTCAGTGGCAGTGGAAGGTCAGGACTGAAGGAGTCATGCAGAGAAGTTGAGGCATGGGCCCAGGAAGAGAGCCTCTGACAGGCTATGGTGAAAGTGCAGGCGAGTTGGAACAATGTTCCCCAGCAGCTTTGGAGATGCCAGTAACACGCAATGACCACCAGGTAGAGCAGCAGCAGTGTAGTGAAGCAAGCTGGATCCTAGAAGTCGAGCTGTGTGCCTCAGAGCTGGAGAAGTGACCAAAGCCCTTTGGAAGAGCTCAGAAGATCGTGAGTAGATCTCAGACATGGGATATTGTGTTGTTACACAGCTGGTGATTGGTTTTGCCTTGGTTTAATTGTGACTATTCTCTGGGTCTTCTCTCTTGAGGTAAAAAAGTATTCATTTTAATTAATATTTTTATAGAAGCCTATAGCAGAAAGCCTTAACCCTTTAAAGGTGCTATTGGATCTTTAGAGATAGTGGACATTTTAACGTGTCTGGAAATAATTAATGCGTTTTACTTGTAAAGGATGGACTTTTAAATGATTTATGTGTTTATTGTGAAATCTTAGAGATAAATAAGAATGAAAGGGTTGTGGCTTAACAGTGACGTGTTTGTGTGTTATATTAACATGGGGTCAGTTGTACTGGCTGGTTCAGTGTCACAAGCTAGAATTATGAGAGAGGAAACAGCCTCAGCTGAGGAAATGCCTCCTTGAGATCCAGCTGTAAGGCATTTTCTCAATGGGTAATCAATGGGAAAGGAACAGTTCACTCTGAGTGATGCGATCCATGGGATGCTGGTCCTGGGTTCTCTGAGAAAGCAGGCTGAGCCAGTTATGGGGAGCAAGCCAGTAAGCAGCACCCCTTCATGGCCTCTCCATCAGCTCCTGACTCCAGGTTCCTGCCCTGCTGCTATCCTGTCCCGAGATCCTTTGGTGATGAATAGCAACGTGGAAGTCTAAGCGTTCTTCCCCAAGTTGCTTTTCATCATGGTGTTCTGTCCCAACAATAAAAACCCTAGCTGAGACACCCAGGACAAGATCAGTAGGTTACAATCCTTGCTGATAACCAACAGGACAGACTTTTCCACTGTCAGCCTGAAAGCAAGGAGCTCTCTTTGTCACTCACACACAGGTGGCCCTCACTCATCCCTTTATCCAGTTACAAGTAAAACCACGTCTCCATTGTCAATTTCTGTGCAGAGTGAATTCTAGACTAGTTGACTGAGATTAAGATTGGTATTTGTTGAAGTTAAAACTTTGGCTTGGGCTGGAGGGATGGCTCAGCAGTTAAGAGCACTGACTGCTCTTCCAGAGGTCCTCAGTTCAATTCCCAGCAACCATATTGTGGCTCACAACCATCTGTAGCGAAATCCAGTGCCCTCATCTGGTGTGTTTGAAGATGGCAGCTGTGTACTCATATAAAAAAGTAAATATGCAAAAGAAACATTAAAAACAAACAAGCAAATGTTGGCTCCATAAGTCATGTGCATCCTTGGCTCTCAAGCATGTCTTGTGCTTCTGTAGATGCAAAATCTGTTATCGAGATGTTCTTTTGTTTGGTTTTGAAAAACCACATGGAAACCTTCTTCTGTCAAATCGTCCTAAATACATGTATGAATGCAACTTCAGGGGAGACACTATATGGTGGATGGTATGACAAGCTGTGTAGATATGGAATGCCAACAGTAAAACCTTCAGTTCCAGGAATGGGTCACATTCTGTCCCTAGAAGGGACCTTTGAAACCTCCCCTCCCCCCTCAAGCTTCATTGTAGGGTATAGCCAAGGTTACTAGATGCTCTCCCAGCCTGATGGTAAGGACATGTAGCTGAAGACCATGCTATCTAACGGCATCAAACTGGAAGGCAGCCTCGTGTCAAATTAAAATCTTCATTGCTACAGTTTAGCATGCCAGGTGCCAGGTGCCGGAAGATACTCTACACTCTCAGAGGAGAAAGGCAGTCATTACTATTACACGGCAACAAGTCCTGTGATCTACAACGGGGAATCTGACGTTAACACCCCAATGTCATGGGGGTAACTAAACACTTTTCATTAGAATTAAGGACTGCTCTCTAAGATGGAACCCATAATGACACTACTAAAGTGGACAAGAACCTGAGAAGAGATAGGTCATGAATCTATGGGAAAATTGAATATCATCATTCTGCTTAGGGAATACACTAAGAAGACCCTTAAAGCATATTACTAACAGCCTTTGAAGTCCAGTGCCTTGGTCAAACTCTATCCACAAAACTGTGTCTGGCCATAGATAAAAATTATCACAGAGACACCGAAGTGAACAATATGGCAGAGAGTCAGAGACTGGCACAGTCAGTCCTGAAAGGCACAGTAATCTATGAGGATCAGGAGGCAGAAACATTTTAAGATCCAGAGGTGACGGTGACTCCAGGGAGACTGTCTTCCAGACACAGCAGGACTGCTCACATGAAGTCACTGAGACCGTGGCAGCACACGTAAGTCCTGCACAGGCTCAAGGGGACAGTGACCCAGCACTGAGGAGGGAAAGTGGGCACATGGACTAACCTCTAGCAGGGATCTATTTGTAACAATTAGTTCTGGGTGAGCTTGGAGGACAAGGTGTAGAGCTAAGAGGACAGACTGAAGGGCTAGAGAGAGGCAAAGTCTGCTCTTACACCAACTGCACACCGACCCCCACCAGGAATCCTTTCAGGCCTCCACAGGCCTTCCCTTCACACACAGAGAGAACAACAACAACAGAGATGGGACACTCCATGGTACCTCTGTTCCCAACACGCTCCTTCACCCACTGAGTGGCTGCCAAAACACTCTCTGTCTTGGCGACATCAAGGATCACTGTCTCCAGCCTGTCAGATGTCTTGCTCCTCAGCTGCTCGGCTCCCTCCTCGGTACGACAAGCAGCCAGCACCCTCATGCCCCTCCTGTCCAGCTGTCTGGCCAACAGGTTCCCAAAGCCAGAGCCACAGCCTGTGATAAAGACATACTTGTCTTGGAGATGGCTCACCACCTGCCTCTCCCTGAACAAGCGCAGTAGCTTCCAGAGGCCCACCAGTGCCACCAGGTAGAGCCACATGGCTTAGAGAAGACAAGCCAGCCAGACAGACAGAAAGAGAGAAAGAGAGAATCTGAGTTAAAACGAGCCTGTCATCTGCTCACACAGAAAGATGTCAGCATTGAGAACTTTAGCCTTCTGGCATGCTGCCCTCTGAATTTCTTCTAATTATTAATTTCTCATTTCTCAGGTCGTTGGCCTGCTCTTGATCAGAGAACCTATGATGCTATGATGCCCTTTGGATGTAGCTACCTCACTGCCAAGTACAACACCACTAATGTTCAATAACATCTATTCTAAGCGATTGATCCTGGCCTCACGTGGGAATCCATGTTTGGTTCATCACACATGGTCCAGTCCCAGGCTCACCTTGTGTCTCTGCATCTTGCACTCTGGAACCACAAACCAGGATGCTGTGAAGATAATGAGAAACTATTGGTGACATGAAGTTGGATTCAGGACAACTTACAGGAGAGAACAAGGAAAGCTGGTGCCCTCCAGATGGAGTAGCTCCTGGGAAGGAAGAAGGGTGAGCACCAAATATACAAGGTTCCTTTGTGTCCTCAAAGGAACACAAAGTGACAGGGCTGGGACCCCAGACACATCAGGACTTGAAGAGCTGACATGGGGAAGGAAATGACTTTAACCTCTCAAGTGGCATTGGTCCTGGCTGCCTGGATTCCAGCAGACACGAGCACAGAGTTCTTGAGTTGTGACCTCCAGGACTGCCCTTACTCACCCGAGCCAGGATTTCTTACTTAATTTAGTAGCAAGACTTGCTCAGAACCTCTAGAGTACCGAGTGTTGCTCTGCTTCTGGCTCTTGGTTAAAGAAGGCCTGACTGACTCTTTGTTTCCAGATTAAAATAACCCTGGTGCCTTCCCTCAGGAATGATGTCACAGTTCCCTTTCCTGACGCTTCCACAACTCTGTGTCCCAACCCCTGAGGTTTCAGGCATCCTTCTAAGGTCATTTCCCAATCCTCTCTCTTACAGTCCCTTCCATATCAACCCTGAGAGGAATGGGCACTCTTGTTGTATCAAGGTCTCCTTGAACATAGCAGGATATGGATCTGGCCTTGAAATTTCTGGATAAAGTCAGAGAGAACAGGAAAGAGGACGTGTCACTGTTGCCGGAGCCACATGGCTGAAGAGAAAACTTCAGAGACACTGCCCTGATTCATGGAGTTTCCTTCAGTCCATGAATCCCTCCTGAGGTTCTCCTATGAGACAAACTACAGGGACCGGCTGTTCCTCTTCCCTGTACAGGGTAGGGTGGCCCAGTCCCTTTCCAGGCCTGACCCTGTGAGTGTCCAGTGCTGCAGCTCTTCTGCTCTGTGGGCTGCTGTGATCTGCTGAGGTAGATGGGGACTGAGCCATCTACTGGGATCAGGAGTCCAGCTCAGTCTGAGGGGAAGCACTCTCTCACAAAAGGCAGTGTTCCCCACCCAATACACCCTTTTTCTTCATGCAAAAAGGGGAGGGGTGGAGCCTAGAGTCAGGGCTGCAAAGGGTAGAGGCAGGCCCACTGTCAAGCCTGTTTCTAGACTTGACCACGTGCTGCCCCAACTCAGTCTTAACTGAGGAATGAGAAATTGTATTGTATTCTAGTGGTTGTGGATCTTGAGTTGGAGGCACAGGAATCGGTTGTGTATAATGCAGTCCTCACTCAGGCATTAAAGAGACTTTCTCTCGTGGCAACTGGAGTTTCTCTGAGTTCCTCTATGCACCCCTGCTTCTCCCAACAAAGAAACCTGGGAGAGGAGGAAAGGGGGCTCCTCCTAGGATGAGGCATGCAGCCTTGAACCACTTTACAGTGCCCTTCTGGCTGCTTACACGAGTTTTAGTCTCATCATGATGTTCCTGAGCCTCTACCCATGCTTTTAGGGCTGTGGATCTGTCCTGGGTGCTGCCTCTTCCCCTGTGGAGCCAGTGTGATGCTCCAGAGAGTTCTTAGGTTGGTCTAACCTCCTGACCGGCCTCCTCTCAGGCTACAATGTGCAGAGATGCTGATGGATTACTACAGTGTGATTTATGTAAGGATGAAGATAGTAGGGCTAGAGATTACAAGGTTATAATATACCTGCTATGTGGTGAGATATCTAAAAAAGAAATAAAAACAAAAATGTCAATACATGTTTTGTAGAAACGAGTCAGGCATTAAGAGTATTTTCTGCTCTTATGGAGAACTTAAATTCAAATCCTGACAACCACATTTGGTTGAAAACTTCTGGACACCAGTGGCACCGTCTTCCTTCTTAACTCTGAGGTCCTCCCACACATGAAACATACAGGCACACACACATTTGCTCACAGGTCCTAAAACAAACCTTTGAAGATAACATAGGTAAAATGAATGACCAGACAGATGATAGGGTAGAGGAATTTCTATTTTCATTAATCCTGAAATTATTCTTTATTTACAAGTTTCTGCTGTGGCTTCTCAGCCTCCACATTTCCACTTAGAGATGAAGAGTCAGGCAGCTATGGACGTCCCTTCTGAGGGCAAGTCTTTTCTGAGCCCAGTGTTCTCTGTCTCTCCCACACATGCTCTTCCTGCTCAGGCTAGTCTTGAGATTCACAAACCTAGCAGCAGGCAGAGCTAGATCTCAGAGGCTATGGCAAGGTGACCACCCTTGCTCTTTTGCAAAACTGTTGTTCAGAAAATGAAAACCAGACTTGAGAGGTATACTCTCTGCATGGTCCTGGAGGAGTGTGGCAGTGGGATAGAGGGTGGGGACATGGGAAGTGGCCTAGGACAAGGACAGATGGAAAAATCAGAAGGGCTTTGTTGTGATGGTCAGCCAGTGAGTCTTATATGAAGGAATGGTCACTTAGTGGGTCTGCAGGAAAGGCATGGTTACTTAGTAAGTCTGCAAGAAGGGATGGATACCTAGTGAGTCTCTCCTGGGAAGAGATGATCTTTTAGTGTATCTCCAGGAAGGGATGGTAACTTAGTGATACTATAGGGAATTGAGGATCATTTAGTGGTTCTGAGGGAAGGAATGGTGAATGTTCAGGTAATGGATGGACACTTAGTCTACAGGGAACTGATGATCATGTAGTGGATCTTCAGGAAGGGACAGATGATCACTTCTTGAATCTACATGGAAAATACAGTCACTTAGAGAACCTACAGGGAAGATACAGTCACTTAGTGAGTCTTCAGGAAGGGCCGGTCATTGGGAAATTCTGCAGGGAATTTATCACCACTCAGTGAGTCTGCAGGGAGGGAGTGGTGGGGCTGAGGCCCATAGGTAAATTGTGTTCGTGGACTTGCATGCAACTCTTCTGTGTTTTTCATTGCTGTTAAGTTTTGAATGGAGAGCAGGTGTTTCTACCTCGGTGGTTGGAAGGGCTGAGACAGTCAAGGATTAGCCTGTTTCCCATACAAACCTTTCTCAGGTCAACCCTTAAGTGTGATCCAAACCTCACTAACCAACCAGCAAAGCCATTGTTAAAATCACAGGGGGCAGGCATTTACCTTATAATTTGCTCTAAAAATAAAAAAAGTAAAAAAAAAAAAAGTCATGATTTTAAAAATAAATTAAAAATTGGTGTCTCCATCCTCTGCTGGATTCTCACCACCAGGAACTGAACCTCCCACCCAGGGCCTGCTGCCCTGACTCCAGCGCATGAGTGCTGGTATTAGCAGTGACTCCTCTCAGACCCCAGGCCTCAATCACAGGTGTCTTCAGACCAGGGACACTTCCATGCTGCAGAAAGGTTTAAACTAGCCAGAGCATGTACTATTCCTGTGGAGGTCACAGGGTAGTGCTGGGCACAAGCTGGACCAACCTCCTCATGTGTGTGGATCCTCTCGGTAGGCCATGATGCTCAGAGTCTGGCCATCAGCCGGCACTTTTGTCTCTGAACCCTTAGCAGAATTCTTTGCCCATTTCTTTGGTCATCATCAGACTTGAGTAGTATCACATGAAAATTAGTGGGATGAAATGTGTGGACTAAGAACTTCAAACAAATGACCTGCCTCCCTCCACCCTCCTCCCTATTTCTGAGGATTCCCTCTCTCACACTGTACCTACATCTTCCCAGGTATACACATAGTAAAGACTTCACAGAGCTTTCTCAGGTTTTTGAGAAGTCCAGTAGACAAGAGCATCTGTAATAAAGGTGGGCATGTAGCTCAAGGGGAGGTAGAAGAGCTTGGCGTCCCAGCCAGCCGAGTATCGGGTGCGAGGGTGACAGGACGTCAGAGCGTGCTCCATGCAGTCGGTCACCACAGACAGGTCAGAGCTGCACATGTCGTCAAATCTGTTTAGCCTTGTCAGATCTGTGCAGAATGAGGAAAGATTTAGGTAGTTTTTCAGCTCCCATCACTCCTGTCTGACCACAACATAGAGGAGGATTTCTATTCCCTGTGTTGGAGAATCAACTCTATGAAACGCAAGCCTAGCCTGTCCCAGTTCATCTGAAGGACCACAAAGAATCTTCAAGGTAGAAATGAGCACTCAGTCCCCTGTATCTCAGCTCATGCGAAGTGCTGGTCTTACACTGCACCCTCCCCTGACCTTGCCCACAGCCCCATGACCATGGGAGGACCAGAAGCATCAGAGCAGAGTATTCTGAGAGCCAAAACACACCATTTCGGACTCTATACATAAACTGGCCACAGCCTCGCAGAAAGGGGTCTATCCTGTTTTTGAGGATAATGAATATGATATTAGAAGTGCTATAATGAATTGAAATCCCATACCTAAACATAGTAAAAGCAATCTACAGCAAACCAGTAGCCAACATCAAAATAAATGGAGAGAAACTTGAAGCATTCCCACTAAAATCAGGGACTAGACAAGGCTGCCCTCTCTCTCCATATCTTTTCAATATAGTACTTGAAGTTCTAGCAAGAGCAATTAGACAACATAAGGAAGTCAAAGGGATACAAATTGGAAAGGAAGAAGTGAAACTATCATTATTTGCAGACGATATGATAGTTTACCTAAGCGACCCAAAAAACTCCACCAGAGAACTTCTACAGCTGATAAACAACTTCAGCAAAGTGGCAGGCTATAAAATTAACTCAAGCAAGTCAGTGGCCTTCTTGTACTCAAAGGACAAGCAGGCAGAGAAAGAAATTAGGGAAATAACACCCTTCACAATAGCCACAAACAACATAAAGTATCTTGGCGTAACTCTAACCAAACAAGCGAAAGATCTGTACAACAGGAACTTCAAGTCCTTGAAGAAAGAAATCGAAGAAGACCTCAGAAGATGGAAAAATATTTCTTGCTCCTGGATTGGCAGGATCAATATAGTAAAAATGGCCATCTTGCCAAAAGCAATATACAGGTTCAATGCGATCCCCATCAAAATCCCAACTCAATTCTTCATAGATCTAGAAAGAGCAATTCTCAAATTCATCTGGAGCAACAAAAAACCCAGGATAGCTAAAACTATTCTCAACAATAAAAGGACTTCTGGGGGAATCAATATCCCTGACCTCAAGCAGTACTACAGAGCAATTGTGTTAAAAACTGCATGGTATTGGTATAGCAACAGGCAAGCAGATCAATGGAACAGGATTGAAGACCCAGAAATTAACCCACAGACTTATGGTCACTTGATCTTTGATAAAGGAGCCACAACCATCCGGTGGAATAAAGATAGCCTTTTCAACAAATGGTGCTGGTTCAACTGGAAGTCAACACGCAGAAGAATGCGAATTGACCCACTCTTATCTCTTTGCACTAAGATCAACTCCAAGTGGATCAAGGACCTCCACATAAAACCAGACACACTGAAACTATTAGAAAAGAAACTTGGGAAGACCCTGGAGGACTTGGGCACGGGGGAAAAGTTCCTGAACAGTACACCAATAGCTTATGCTCTAAGATCAAGAATTGACAAATGGGACCTCATAAAATTACAAAGTTCCTGCAAAGCAAAGGACACTATCAGAAGGACAAAACGGCAACCAACAAAGTGGGAAAAGATCTTCACCAACTCCACATCCGACAGAGGGCTAATATCCAATATATACAAAGAACTCAAGAAGTTAGACCGCAAAGAAACAAATAACCCTATCAAAAAATGGGGCACAGAGCTAAACAGAGACTTTTCACCAGAAGAAATTCGGATGGCCGAGAAACACCTTAAAAGATGTTCAACATCATTAGTCATCAGGGAAATGCAAATCAAAACAACCCTGAGATTCTACCTCACACCAGTCAGAATGGCTAAGATTAAAAACTCAAGAGACAACAAGTGCTGGCGAGGATGTGGAGAAAGAGGAACACTCCTCCACTGTTGGTGGGATTGCAAAATGGTAAAACCGCTCTGGAAATCAGTTTGGCGGTTCCTCAGAAAATTGGGCATGTCACTTCCAGAGGACCCTGGCATACCACTCCTGGGCATATACCCAGAGGATTCCCCTGCATGCAATAAGGACAGATGCTCCACTATGTTTATAGCAGCCTTGTTTATAATAGCCAGAAATTGGAAGGAGCCCAAATATCCCTCAAAGGAGGAATGGATTCAGAAAATGTGGTATATTTATACAATGGAATACTACTCAGCAATTAAAAATAATGAATTCATGCAATTTGTAGGTAAATGGTTAGACCTGGAAAATATCATCCTGAATGAATTAACCCAATCACAAAAGAATGCACATGAAATGCAATCACTGATAAGTGGATATTAATTAGCCCAGAAGCCCTAAATACTCAAGACACTAATAGCAAGTCAAATGATTCCCAAGAAGAAGAAAGGAGAGGACCCTGGGCCTGTAAAGATTGCATCCAGTTTAGTAAAGAAACCGAGGGGGGAGGGGGAATGATTAGGGAACAGTTGGGGGGGGGAGAGGAACTATAGGAACTATGGTGGGTGGGAACTGGGAGAGGGGAAAGCCTTTGGAATGTAAACATAGAATATAGAAAATAAAAAAAAATAAAAAAAATAAAAAAAAAGAAGTGCTATAATGAGCAAGGGGTAAGCATTCAGAACTTGGCTTTGTCCCTCAGAGCACACTCACTGGATGCCAGGTATTTCTTGCCATAGATCTCCCGGATTTCTGGGCTGGTCTGGTCCCACATCATCTGGAAGTTTGAGGATAATCTGGCACTATTGGTCATACCAGTCTTGAAGTATCCAGGCTCTATAATAGCCACCTTCACTCCAAAGTAGGAGAGCTCCCTCCTGTAAGACAGAGAGATATCAAGGTCTTCAGAGGTCTTTCTGTGAGAACACTCAAATACGAGTACAGTAGCATCAAAACCAGAGCCTGTGGTGAGGAAAGTCCACAACAATAGGATCTGGGATGTGCAGGAAATGGGGAAGGATTTTGTGGGAAGGGCATAGCCTCTGTGCTCCTCCATGTCACACAAAGTATTTGTTGTGTGTAGGTCACTGCCCTAAAACTAGACATTCTGGTCTACAGCACTGTGTAAGCAACACCTTTCTCCATGAAGTGCAGATGCAAAGGAATCTGGTCTTTTTCCGAGTCACCCCCACCTGGCATCTTCCTGCATAAACTCCCTCACATTGGCAGCCAACCTGTTCCCTGTCCCAAATGGCTACCCGGTTCCATCTCTTCCAAGGGTTGCATTGCCAACATCACAAAAGAGATAGCATTCTGTGCCCTCCAGTTCTTCACAAGTCTACCTCTGCTCACTGGGGACCATTCTCCTTTCATATTTGGCCTTTCTATTCTCCAAGGAGAATGCACCTACACATAGAGGTTCCAGGTTCTGAGTTCCAGTGTTTACTCTGATGCAGTGTAATCCTGCTACAGGACCCTCAGCAAATCTGATGGCTCGCATGGTCAACACGGCTGACTGGACTGGCAACCCCACAGGAAGGTCACAGTTCTTCTTTGTCTCCTCTCTCACCCTCTTAGTTGCCATAGTCCTTAGGTCATGATTGAATCACATAAGTTATGCTAGGATGTGTTCGTTTATTGTGGATTGTACAGGGGCCTGGTATCTATCGTGAATTGAAAGTGATATTCGACCCAATTCAAAAACATACTTAGCATATAGAGACAAGGAGTCTGCATTCTTGACCCCTAAAATCACACTTCCAGTCTTATCCGAGTAACATCCCCCAATGCCCTTCCTCCTCTACAACAGAAAAGAATGAACTCAACTCATGTCTCAGTCATGCCCTCTTCTAGAGAAATGGAAATGTGCTGCCTAGTGAGTAATTCAGTGAAAGGTGAGAGAAACCCAAAGTCTGAGTGTTCTTCCTTTTATGGGGACAAAGTGTGAGTTAATAAAAACCCTCCCAAAGCTCCCTTGAGGGACCCCTTCCATTCCTGTACCTGAGGTAATCTGAGAAGGCCTCTATTCCATACTTGGAGATGCAGTAACCACCACCAACAAGAGACATTCGGCCCACGATGCTGGAGACGTTGACCACACGGCCCCTCGCCTTCCTCACCAAGGGCAGCATGTTCAGGGTCACCTCGATCACGCCCAACAGGTTCACATCCAGGACCCTTGCAAAGTCCTGTTTGTTCATCCACTGATTGGGACCCGAGGGGATGGCGATGCCAGCATTGTTGACCAGTCCCCAGAGTCCTGTGGGGGACAGTGGGAAGAGAGAGTCACACAACACAGGTTTAACTATGGATGAAATGCACATTCACAAGGTAAGATCATGGTGCCACGTGTTTACTGGAGAATAGGAAGTAAGGAATAAGAGGAGGGTATGCACAGGGCTGGGGACCTCATGCCAGAGACTGGTGGCTCACAGCATGGTCACCTCCATTCATTAAGTCTTCCTGGCCCAGCTCCATGCCTGGGCATCAGCCAGCAGTCCCTTCTCACTGGCTAAGTTTAAGAGCAGAAGGGGGAATCATGGCTCCCCACTGTTAAGCTGGAGACCATGAAAGAATGTTCGGGACTTTTGGGTTGATACCAACTCTAGAGATTTTATTCTTATTTGTTGTTGTGGTTTGAATGGGAAGGGCAGCTATTGGCTCAAGGTCACAAAGCCTCATTGGAGTGGGTGTGGTCTTGCTGGTTTATGTGATTCCCTGGGAGTGGGTTGTCCCAGAGCCTTGCTGGTCCTTGTACCTGTGGATCTGGATGTAGAGCTCTCAGTTGCTTCTCTAGCACCAGGTTTGCCTACAACCTACCACCCTTCCTGACATGAGGAGAATGGACTAAACCTCTGCATGTAAGCCAGCCTCACTTTCCTCTATGAGAGTTACCGTGGTCACGGCATGTCTTCACAATATAATACTCTGAATAAGGCACCTGTATCTTCTGAGTACTATGAGCAGTTTACACACTGCTGCATTTTTCTTTCAAATGGCCATCTTTAGTAATTACGATGGATTATTATTCCTTATTATTAAGTAAGGTAAGAGAAAGAACAGAGAAAAATAAAAAGGAAAAAAGAAAGAAAAGTCAAAATTAATGCGTGAGTGAAATTTTCACTGAGAAGCAAAAAATTGAAAACTTGATTTGGGAGAGATTTTGAAAAACAGTGTTTTAGTTTTTGACTCTGGTGAAGCTGGTCTTGAGATCAATATTGATCAATATCTATTTTCATCAAAATAGATATTGATCAATTCTCCGCAGATGCTAAGGAAACACAATGTAATGGCTAGTTTGTGGCAACTTGGCACAAGCTAGAGTCATCAGACAGGATGGAGCCTTAGTTGAGGAAAGGGCTCCAGGAGATCAAGTTATAAGGCATATATTCGATTAATGATCAATGGGGAATGACCCAGCCCATTGTGGGTGGTGCCACCACTGTGCTGATGGTCTGTGGGGTCAATAAGCAAGTAGGTGAGTAAGGCACGGAAAGCAAGCCGTAAGCAGCACCCCTTCCTAGTCTCTGCATCAGCGCCCGTCTCCAGATTCTTGCCCTGTTTGACACTCTGTCCTGATTTCCTCTAGTGGTCAACAGCAATTTGGAATTATAAACTGAATAATCCCTGTCGTCGTGATGTTGCTTTTTGGTCATGGTGATTCCTTGCAGCCACAGTAATCCTAAGACAAGTTGGTTCCAGTACTGTGGGGTATTGTGGTAGATTTAAACCATGATTTTAGTAGGATTGTAGAAGGCTTTGAACTTTGGGCTACAAAGCGACTGAATACTTTGACCTAAGTGGGATGGTCTTTAGTAACTTGGAAGACTCTCTTAGGCAATTTTTCAGTCAAAATTCTGATATTCTCGTCACCTGGGGCGAAGAGTCAGCCATGATTTACAAGAGACCAGCAACATTAAAGTGAAATACTTGAGTTAGTGGGACAACTGATGTTGGTCAACTGTAGGTAATAAATTAATAGTGATTCAAAAGAGACCAGTGCCACTGAGGTAACAAATAAATCAGAAAAGTGTTCCTGAGAACATAGAGAACCTGAATTCAAAGTTGGCCAAGGTTGTAACTTACGCTGACAGCCACCTTTGGTCATGTGGAAGAGTCAAGCAGGTGGTACTGGCTTTGAACGGGTCATGGAGAGCAGCTGTTGCTTGGTACTGTGAGAGGGCAGGGGAGGTCATTGTTGAAGGTGCAGCCTCAGTGGCAGTGGAAGGTCAGGACTGAAGGAGTCATGCAGAGAAATTGAGGCATGGGCCCAGGAAGAGAGCCTGTGACAGGCTATGGTGAACGTGCAGGCGAGTTGGAACAATGTTTCGCAGCAGCTTTGGAGATGCCAGTAACATGCAATGACCACCAGGTAGAACAGCAGCAGTGTAGTGAAGCCAGCTGGATCCTAGAAGACGAGCTGTGTGCCTCAGAGCTGGAGAAGTGACCAAAGCCCTTTGGAGGAGCTCAGAAGACCGTCAGTAGATCTCAGACATGGGACATTGTGTTATTACACAGCTGGTGATTGCTTTTGTCTTGGTTTAATTGTGACTATACTCTGGGTCTTCTCTCTTGAAGTAAAAAAGTATTCATTTTAATTAATATTTTTATAGAAGCCTATAGTAGAAAGCCTTAACCCTCTAAAGGTTATATTGGATCTTTAGAGATAGTGGACATTTTAAAGTGTCTGGAAATAATTAATGCGTTTTACTTGTAAAGGATGGACTTTTAAATGATTTATGTGTTTATTGTGAAATCTTAGAGATAAATAAGAATGAAAGGGTTGTGGCTTAATAGTGATGTGTTGGTGTGTTATATTGACATGGGGTCAGTTGTACTGGCTGGTTCAGTGTCACAAGCTAGAATTATGAGTGAGGAAACAGCCTCAGCTGAGGAAATGCCTCCTTGAGATCCAGCTGTAAGGCATTTTCTCAATGGGTAATCAATGGGAAAGGAACAGTTCACTCTGAGTGATGTGATCCATGGGATGCTGGTCCTGGGTTCTCTGAGAAAGCAGGCTGAGCCAGCTATGGGGAGCAAGCCAGTAAGCAGCACCCCTTCATGGCCTCTGCATCAGCTCCTGACTCCAGGTTCCTGCCCTGCTGCTAACCTGTCCTGAGATCCTTTGGTGATAAACAGCAATGTGGAAGGCTATACGTTCTTCCCCAAGTTGCTTTTTCATTATGGTGTTCTGTCCCAACAATAAAAACCCTAGCTGAGACACCCAGGACAAGATCATTAGGTTACAATCCTTGCTGATAACCAACAGGACAGACTTTTCCACTGTCAGCCTGAAAGCACGGAGCTCTCTTTGTCACTCACACACAGGTAGCCCTCACTCATCCCTTTATCCAGTAACAAGTAAAACCACGTCTCCATTGTCAATTTCTGTGCAGGGTGAATTCTAGACTAGTTGACTGAGATTAAGATTGGTATTTTTTGAAGTTAAAACTTTGGCTTGGGCTGGAGGGATGGCTCAGCAGTTAAGAGCACTGACTGCTCTTCCAGAGGTCCTCAGTTCAATTCCCAGCAACCATATTGTGGCTCACAACCATCTGTAGCGAGATCCAGCGCCCTCATCTGGTGTGTTTGAAGATGGCAGCTGTGTACTCACATATAAAAATAATAAATATGCAAAAGAAACATTAAAAACAAACAAGCAAATGTTGGCTCCATAAGTCATGTGCATCCTTGGCTCTCAAGCATGTCTTGTGCTTCTGTAGATGCAAAATCTGTTATCGAGATGTTCTTTTGTTTGGTTTTGAAAAACCACATGGAAGCCATCTTCTGTCAAATCGTCCTAAAATACATGTATGAATGCAACTTCAGGGGAGACACTATATGGTGGATGGTATGTCAAGCTGTGTAGATATGGAATGCCAACAGTAAAACCTTCAGTTCCAGGAATGAGTCACATTATGTCCCTGGAAGGGACCTTTGAAACCTCCCCTCCCCCCTCAAGCTTCATTGTAGGGTATAGCCAAGGTTACTAGATGCTCTCCCAACCTGATGGTAAGGACATGTAGCTGAAGACCATGCTATCTAACGGCATCAAACTGGAAGGCAGCCTCGTGTCAAATTAAAATCTTCATTGCTACAGTTTAGCATGCCAGGTGCCAGGTGCCGGAAGATACTCTACACTCTCAGAGGAGAAAGGCAGTCATTACTATTACACGGCAACAAGTCCTGTGATCTACAACGGGGAATCTGACGTTAACACCCCAATGTCATGGGGGTAACTAAACACTTTTCATTAGAATTAAGGACTGCTCTCTAAGATGGAACCCATAATGACACTACTAAAGTGGACAAGAACCTGAGAAGAGATAGGTCATGAATCTATGGGAAAATTGAATATCATCATTCTGCTTAGGGAATACACTAAGAAGACCCTTAAAGCATATTACTAACAGCCTTTGAAGTCCAGTGCCTTGGTCAAACTCTATCCACAAAACTGTGTCTGGCCATAGATAAAAAATTATCACAGAGACACCAAAGTGAACAATATGGCAGAGAGTCAGAGACTGGCACAGTCAGTCCTGAAAGGCACAGTAATCTATGAGGATCAGGAGGCAGAAACATTTTAAGATCCAGAGGTGACGGTGAGTCCAGGGAGACTGTCTTCCAGACACAGCAGGACTGCTCACATGAAGTCACTGAGACCGTGGCAGCACAGGTAAGTCCTGCACAGGCTCAAAAGGACAGTGACCCAGCACTGAGGAGGGAAAGTGGGCACATGGACTAACCTCTAGCAGGGATCTATTTGTAACAATTAGTTCTGGGTGAGCTTGGAGGACAAGGTGTAGAGCTAAGAGGACAGACTGAAGGGCTAGAGAGAGGCAAAGTCTGCTCTTACTTTAACTCCACCCTGACCCCCACCAGGAATTCTTTCAGGCCTCCACAGGCCTTCCCTTCACACACAGAGAGAACAACAACAACAGAGATGGGACACTCCATGGTACCTCTGTTCCCAACACGCTCCTTCACCCACTGAGTGGCTGCCACAACACTCTCTGTCTTGGCGACATCAAGGATCACTGTCTCCAGCCTGTCAGATGTCTTGCTCCTCAGCTGCTCGGCTCCCTCCTCGGTCCGACATGCAGCCAGCACCGTCATGCCCCTCCTGTCCAGCTGTCTGGCCAGCAGGTTCCCAAAGCCAGAGCCACAGCCCGTGATGAAGACATACTTGTCTTGGAGATGGCTCACCACCTGCCTCTCCCTGAACAAGCACAGGAGCTTCCAGAGGCCCACCAGTGCCACCAGGTAGAGCCACATGGCTTAGAGAAGACAAGCCAGCCAGACAGACAGAAAGAGAGAAAGAGAGAATCTGAGTTAAAACGAGCCTGTCATCTGCTCACACAGAAAGATGTCGGCATCGAGAACTTTAGCCTTCTGGCATGCTGCCCTCTGAATTTCTTCTAATTATTAATTTCTCATTTCTCTGGTCGTTGGCCTGCTCTTGATCAGAGAACCTATGATGCTATGATGCCCTTTGGATGTAGCTACCTCACTGCCAAGTACAACACCACTAATGTTCAATAACAGATCTATTCTAAGCGATTGATCCTGGCCTCACGTGGGAATCCATGTTTGGTTCATCACACAGCCCCATGGTCCAGTCCCAGGCTCACCTTGTGTCTCTGCATCTTGCACTCTGGAACCACAAACCAGGATGCTGTGAACATAATGAGAAACTATTGGTGACATGAAGTTGGATTCAGGACAACTTACAGGAGAGAACAAGGAAAGCTGGTGCCCTCCAGATGGAGTAGCTCCTGGGAAGGAAGAAGGGTGAGCACCAAATATACAAGGTTCCTTTGTGTCCTCAAAGGAACACAAAGTGACAGGGCAGGGACCCCAGACATATCAGGACTTGAACAGCTGACATGGGGAAGGAAATGACTTTAACCTCTCAAGTGGCATTGCTCCTGGCTGCCTGGATTCCAGCAGACACGAGCACAGAGTTCTTGAGTTGTGACCTCCAGGACTGCCCCTGACTCACCCGAGCCAGGATTTCTTACTTAATTTAGTAGCAAGACTTGCTCAGAACCTCTAGAGTACCAAGTGTTGCTCTGCTTCTGGCTCTTGGTTGGAGAAGGCCTGACTGACTCTTTGTTTCCAGATTAAAATAACCCTGGTGCCTTCCCTCAGGAATGATGTCACAGTTCCCTTTCCTGACGCTTCCACAACTCTGTGTCCCAACCCCTGAGGTTTCAGGCATCCTTCCAAGGTCATTTCCCAATCCTCTCTCTTACAGTCCCTTCCATATCAACCCTGAGAGGAATGGGCACTCTTGTTGTATCAAGGTCTCCTTGAACATAGCAGGATATGGATCTGGCCTTGAAATTTCTGGATAAAGTCAGAGAGAACAGGAAAGGGGACGTGTCACTGTTGCCGGAGCCACATGGCTGAAGAGAAAACTTCAGAGACACTGCCCTGATTCATGGAGTTTCCTTCAGTCCATGAATCCCTCCTGAGGTTCTCCTATGAGACAAACTACAGGGACCGGCTGTTCCTCTTCCCTGTACAGGGTAGGGTGGCCCAGTCCCTTTCCAGGCCTGACCCTGTGAGTGTCCAGTGCTGCAGCTCTTCTGCTCTGTGGGCTGATGTGATCTTCTGAGGTAGATGGGGACTGAGCCATCTACTGGGATCAGGAGTCCAGCTCAGTCTGAGGGGAAGCACTCTCTCACAAAAGGCAGTGTTCCCCACCCAATACACCCTTTTTCTTCATGCAAAAAGGGGTGGGGTGGAGCCTAGAGTCAGGGCTGCAAAGGGTAGAGGAAGGCCCACTGTCAAGCCTGTTTCTAGACTTGACCACGTGCTGCCCCAACTCAGTCTTAACTGAGGAATGAGAAATTGTATTGTATTCTAGTGGTTGTGGATCTTGAGTTGGAGGCACAGGATTCGGTTGTGTATAATGCAGTCCTCACTCAGGCATTAAAGAGACTTTCTCTCGTGGCAACTGGAGTTTCTCTGAGTCCCTCTATGCACCCCTGCTTCTCCCAACAAAGAAACCCGGGAGAGGAGTAAAGGGGGCTCCTCCTGGGATGAGGCATGCAGCCTTGAACCACTTTACAGTGCCCTTCTGGCTGCTTACACGAGTGTTAGTCTCATCATGATGTTCCTGAGCCTCTACCCATGCTTTTAGGGCTGTGGATCTGTCCTGGGTGCTGCCTCTTCCCCTGTGGAGCCAGTGTGATGCTCCAGAGAGTTCTTAGGTTGGTCTAACCTCCTGACCGGCCTCCTCTCAGGCTACAATGTGCAGAGATGCTGCTGGATTACTACAGTGTGATTTATGTAAGGATGAAGATAGTAGGGCTAGAGATTACAAGGTTATAATATACCTGTTATGTGATGAGATATCTAAAAAAGAAATAAAAACAAAAATATAAATACGTGTTTTGTAGAAATGATTCAGGCATTAAGAGTATTTTCTGCTCTTATGGAGAACTTAAATTCAAATCCTGACAACCACATTGTTTGGCTGAAACCTTCTGGACACCAGTGGCACTCGTCTTCCTTCTTAACTCTGAGGTCCTCCCACACATGAAACATACAGGCACACACACATTTGCTCACAGGTCCTAAAACAAACCTTTGAAGATAACATAGGTAAAATGAATGACCAGACAGATGATAGGGTAGAGGAATTTCTATTTTCATTAATCCAGAAATTATTGTTTATTTACAAGTTTCTGCTGTGGCTTCTCAGCCTCCACATTTTCACTTAGAGAAGAAGAGTCAGGCATCTGTGGAAGTCCCTCCCCAGGGCAAGTCTTCTCTGAGCCCAGTGTTCTCTGTCTCTCCCACACATGCTTTCCCTGCTCAGGCTACTCTTGTGATTCACAAACCTAGCAGCAGGCAGAGCTAGGTCTCAGAGGCTATGGCAAGGTGACCACCCTTGCTCTTTTGCAAAACTGTTGTTCAGAAAATGAAAACCAGAGTTGAGAGGTATACTCTCTGCATGCTGCTGAAGGAGTGTGGCAGTGGGATAGAGGGTGGGGACATGGGAAGTGGCCTAGGACAAGGACAGATGGAAAAATCAGAAGGGCTTTGTTGTGATGGTCAGCCAGTGAGTCTTATATAAAGGGATGGTCACTTAGTGGGTCTGCAGGAAAGGCATGGTTACTTAGTAATTCTGCAAGAAGGGATGGATACCTAGTGAGTCTCTCCTGGGAAGAGATGATCTTTTAGTGTATCTCCAGGAAGGGATGGTAACTTAGTGATACTATAGGGAATTGAGGATCATTTAGTGGTTCTGAGGGAAGGAATGGTGAGTATTCAGGAAATGGATGGGCACTTAGTCCATAGGGAACTGATGATCATGTATTGGATCTTCAGTAAGGGACAGACGATCATTTCTTGAATCTACAGGGAAAATACAGTCACTTAATGAAACAACAGGGAAGATACAGTCACTTAGTGAGTCTTCAGGAAGTGCTGGTCAGTGGGAAATTATGCAGGGAATTTGTCATCACTTAGTATGCAAAAAAGCGTGGTTCAGTTAGTGGCAATTCCAGGAGGGATGGTCACTTAGTAGGTCTGTCATAAGAGATGCACACGTAGTGAGTCTGCAGGGAGGGAGTGGTGGAGCTGAGGCCCATAGGTAAATTGTGTTCGTGGACTTGCATGCAACTCTTCTGTGTTTTTCATTGTTGTTAAGTTTTGAATGGAGAGCAGTTGTATCCACCTCGGTGGCTGGAAGGTCTGAGACAGTCAAGGATTAGCCTGCTTCCCATACAAACCTTTCTCAGGTCAACCCTTAAGTGTGATCCAAACCTCACTAACCAACCAGCAAAGCCATTGTTTAAAATCACATGGTACAGAAGATCACCTCATACATTGCTCTAAAAATAAAAAGAGTCAAAAAAAAGTCATGATTTTAAAAATAAATTAAAAATTGGTGTCTCCATCCTCTGCTGGATTCTCTCCACCAGGAACAGAACCTCCCACCCAGGGCCTGCTGACCTGACTCCAGGGCATGAGTGCTGGCAATATCAGTGACTCCTCTCAGACCCCAGGCCTTAATCACAGGTGTCTTCAGACCAGGGACATTTCCATGCTGCAGAAAGGATTAAACTAGCCTGGGCATCTACAAATCCTGTGGAGGTCACAGGGCAGTGCTGGGCACAAGCTGGACTAACCTCCTCATGTGTGTGGATCTTCTCAGTAGACCATGATGCTCAGAGCCTGGCCATTAGCCGGCACTTTTGTCTCTGAACCCTTAGCAGAATTCTTTGCCTATTTCCTTGGTCATCATCAGTCTTGAGTAGTATCACATGAAAATTAGCGGGATGAAGAGAGTGGACTAAGAACTTCACACAAATGACCTCCTACCCTCCACCCTCCTCCCTATTTCTGAGGATTCCCTCTCTCACATTGTACATACATCTTCCCAGGTATACATATATGTAAAGACTTCAGAGAGCTTTCTCAGGCTTTGGAGAAGCCCAGTAGTGTACGGCATCTGCAATAAAGGTGGGCATGTAGCTCAAGGGGAGGTAGAAGAGCTTGGCGTCCCAGCCAGCCGAGTATCGGGTGCGAGGGTGACAGGACGTCAGAGCGTGCTCCATGCAGTCGGTCACCGCAGACAGGTCAGAGCTGCAAGTCTTCTCCAATCCATTTAGCTTTGTTAGATCTGTGCAGAATGAGGAAAGATTTAGGTAGTTTTTCAGCTCCTATGACTCCTGTCTGACCACAACATAGAGGAGGATTTCTATTCCCTGTGTTGGAGAATCAACTCTATGAAATGCAAGCCTAGCCTGTCCCAGTTCATCTGAAGGACCACAAAGAATCTTCAAGGTAGAAATGAGCACTCAGTCCCCTGTATCTCAGCTCATGCGAAGTGCTGGTCTTGCACTGCCCCCTCCCCTGACCTCGCCCACAGCCCCATGATCATGGGAGTACCAGAAGGAACAGCACAGGGTATTCTGAGAGCCAAAACACACCATTTCTGTTTCTATATACAAACTGGCCACCGCCTCGTGGAAATGGGTCTATCCTGTTCTTGAGGATAATGAGCATGACATTAGAAGTGCTATAATGGCCAGGGAGTGGTGGTGCACGCCTTTAATCCCAGCACTTGGGAGGCAGAGGCAGGTGGATTTCTAAGTTCGAGGCCAGCCTGGTCTACAGAGTGAGTTCCAGGACAGCCAGGGCTACACAGAGAATCCCTGTCTTGAAAAAAACAAAAACAAAAACAAAAGAAGTGCTATAATGAGCAAGGGGTCAAGCGTTCAGAACGTGGCATTGGCCTCAGAGCACTCACAGGATGACAGGTATTTCTCGCCATAGATCTCCCTGATTTCTGGGCTTGTATGGTCCCACATCATCTGGCAGTTTGAGGATAATCTGGCACTATTGGTCATACCAGTCTTGAAGTATCCAGGCTCTATAATAGCCACCTTCACTCCAAAGTAGGAGAGCTCCCTCCTGTAAGACAGATAGATGTCAAGGTCTTCAGAGGTCTTTCTGTGAGAACACACTAATACGAGTACAGTAGCATCACAACCAGAGCCTGTGGTGAGGAAAGTCCACAACAATAAGATCTGGGATGTGCAGGAAATGGGGAAGGATTTTGTAGGAAGGGCATAGCCCCTGTGCTCATCCATGTCACACAAAGTATTTGTTGTGTGTAAGTCACTGCCCTAAAACTAGACATTCTGGTCTACAGCACTGTGTAAGCAACACCTTTCTCCATGAAGTGCAGATGCAAAGGATTATGGTCTTTGTCCGAGTCACCCCCACCTGGCCTCTTCCTGCATCCAACTCCCTCACATTGGCAGCCAACCTGTTCCCTGTCCCAAATGGCTACCCGGTTCCTTCTCTTCCAAGGGTTGCATTGCCAACAACACAAAAGAGATAGCATTCTGTGCCCTCCAGTTCTTCACAAGTCCACCTCTGCTCACTGGGGACCATTCTCCTTTCATATGTGGCCTTTCTATTCTCCAAGGAGAATGCACCTACACATAGAGGTTCCAGGTTCTGAGTTCCAGTGTTTACCCTGATGCAGTGTAATCCTGCTACAGGACCCTCAGCAATTCTGATGGCTCACATGGTCAACACGGCTGACTGGACTGGCAACTCCACAGGAAGGTCACAGTTCTTCTCTGTCTCCTCTCTCACCCTCTTAGTTGTCATAGTCCTTAGGTCATGATTGAAGCACATAAGTTATGCTAGGATGTGTTTGTTTATTGTGGATTGTACAGGAGCCTGGTGTCTATCGTGAATTGAAAGTGATATTCACCCCAATTCAAAAACATACTTAGCATATAGAGACGAGGAGTCTGCATTCTTGACCCTTAAAATCACACTTCCAGTCCTATCCGAGTACTATCCCCCAATGCCCTTCCTCCTCCACAACAGAAAAGAATGAACTCAACTCATGTTTCAGTCATGCCCTCTTCTAGAGAAATGGAAATTTGCTGCCTAGTGAGTAATTCAGTGAAAGGTGAGAGAAACCCAAAGTCTGAGTGTTCTTCCTGTGATGGGGACAAAGAGTGTGAGTAAATAAACACCCTCCCAAAGCTCCCTTGAGGGACCCCTTCCCTTCCAGTACCTGAGGGAGTCTGAGAAGGCCTCTATTCCATACTTGGAGATGCAGTAACCACCACCAACAAGAGACATTCGGCCCACGATGCTAGAGACGTTGACCACACGGCCCCTCGCCTTCCTCACCAAGGGTAGCATGCTCAGGGTCACCTCGATCACGCCCAACAGGTTCACATCCAGGACCCTTGCAAAGGCCTGTTTGTTCATCCACTCATTGGGACCCAAGGGTGTGGCGATGCCAGCGTTGTTGACCAGGCCCCAGAGTCCTGGGGACAGTGGGAAGAGAGACTCACACAACACAGTTTAACTATGGATGAAATGCACACTCACAAGGTAAGACCATGGTGCCACATGTTTACTGGAGAATAGGAAGTAAGGAATAAGAGGAGGGTATGCACAGGGCTGGGGATCACATGCCAGAGACTGCTGGCTCACAGCATGGACACCTTCATCCATTAAGTCTTCCTGGCCCAGCTCCATGCCAGTCTCTTCTCACTGGCTGTGTTTAAGAGCAGAACATGGAATCATGACTCCCCACTGTTAAGCTGGAGACCATGAAAGAATGTTCGGGACTTCTGGGTTGATACCAGCTCTAGAGATTTTATTCTTATTTGTTGTGGTGGTTTGAATGGGAAGGGCAGCTATTGGTTCAAGGTCATGAAGCCTCATTGTAGTGGGTGTGGTCTTGCTGGTTTATGTGATTCCCTGGGAGTGGGTTGTCCCAGAGCCTTGCTGGTCCTTGTACCTGTGGATCTGGATGCAGAGCTCTCAGTTGCTTCTCTAGCAACATGTCTGCCTACAACCTACCACCCTTCCTGACATGAGGAGAATGGACTAAACCTCTGCATGTAAGCCAGCCTCACTTTCCTCTATGAGAGTTACCGTGGTCACGGCATGTCTTCACAATATAATACTCTGAATAAGGCACCTGTATCTTCGGAGTACTATGAGCAGTTTACACACTGCTGCGTTTTTCTTTCAAATGGCCATCTTTAGTAATAAAGATGGATTATTATTCCTTATTATTAAGTAAGGTAAGAGAAAGAACAGAGAAAAATACAAAGGAAAAAAGAAAGAAAAGACAAAATTAATGTGTGAGTGAAATTTTCACTGAGAAACAAAAAATTGAAAACTTGATTGGGGAGAGATTTTGAAAAACTGTTTTAGTTTTTGACTCTGGTGAAGCTGGTCTTGAGATCAATATTGATCAATATCTATCTTCATCAAAATAGATATTGATCAATTCTCCGCAGATGCTAGTGAAACATAATGTAATGGCTAGGTTGTGGCAACTTGGCACAAGCTAGAGTCATCAGACAGGATGGAGCCTTAGTTGAGGAAAGGGCTTCAGGAGATCAAGTTATAAGGCATATATTCGATTAATGATCAATGGGGAATGACCCAGCCCATTGTGGGTCTGTGGGGTCAATAAGGAAGCAGGTGAGTAAGGCACAGAAAGCAAGCCATAAGCAGCACCCCTTCCTAGTCTCTGCATCAGCTCCCGTCTCCAGATTCTTGCCCTGTTTGACACTCTGTCCTGATTTCTTCTGGTGGTCAACAGCAATTTGGAATTATAAACTGAATAATCCCTGTCGCCGTGATTTTGCTTTTTGGGCATGGTGATTCCTTGCAGTCACAGTAATCCTAAGAGAAGTTGGTACCAGTACCGTGGGGTATTGTGGTGGCATATCTAAACCATGTTTTTAGGAGGATTGTAGAAGGCTTTGATCTTTGGGCTACAAAGTGACTGATTACTTTGACCCAAGTGGGAGGGTCCTTAGTAACTTGGAAGAGTCTTTCAGGGATATTGGCAATTTTCAGTCAAAATTCTGCTATTCTGGTCACCTGGGGCCAGAGTCAGCCATGATTTACAAGAGACCAGCAACATGGAAGTGAAACACTTGAGTTAGTGGACAACTGATGCTGGTCAACTGTAGGTAATAAATTAATAGTGATTCAAATGAGACCAGTGCCACTGAGGTAACAAAAAGTCAGAAAAGTGTTTCCTGAGAACACAGAGAACCTAAATTCCAGAAGTGGCCAAGGTTGTGATTCATGTTGACAGTCACCTTTGGTCATGTGGAAGAGTCAAACAGGTGGTACTGGCTTTGAAGGGGTCATGGAGAGCAGCTGTTGCTTGGTCCTGTGAGAGGGCAGGAGAGGTCATTGTTGAAGGTGCAGCCTCAGTGGCAGTGGAAGGTCAGGACTGAAGGAGTCATGCAGAGAAGTTGAGGCATGTGCCCAGGAAGAGAGCCTGTGACAGGCTATGGTGAAAGTGCAGGCGAGTTGGAACAATGTTCCCCAGAAGCTTTGGAGATCCCAGTAATACGCAATGACCACCAGGTAGAGCAGCAGCAGTGTAGTGAAGCCAGCTGGAGCCTAGAAGACGAGCTGTGTGCCTCAGAGCTGGAGAAGTGACCAAAGCGCTTTGGAAGAGCTCAGAAGAGCGTAAGGACATCTCAGATACTGGACATTGTGTTGTTACATAGCTGGTGATTGGTTTGTCTTGGTTTAATTGTGACTATATTCTGGTTCTGCTCTCTTGTTGTAAAAAAGTATTCAGGTTAATATTTTTATAGAGGCCTATAGCAGAAAGACTTAGCCCTTTAAAGGTGATATTGGATCTTTAGAGATAGTGGATATTTTAAAGTGTCTGGAAAAAAATTAGTGTGTTTTACTTGTAAAGGATGGACTTGTAAATTATTCATGTGTTTGTTGTGATATCTTAGAGATGAATAAGAATGAAAGGGTGTGGCTTAATAGTGATGTGTTTGTGTGTTATATTAACATGGGGTCAGTTGTACTGGCTGTTTTAGTATCAACATGACACAAGCTAGAATTATGAGAGAGAAAACAGTCTCAGGTGAGGAAATGCCTCCTTGAGATCCAGCTGTAAGGCATTTTCTCAATAGGTAATCAATGGGAAAGGAACAGTTCACTCTGAGTGATCCGATCCATGGGATGCTGGTCCTGGGTTCTCTAAGAAAGCAGGCTGAGCCAGCTATGGGGAGCAAGCCAGTAAGCAGCACCCCTTCATGGCCTCTGCATCAGCTCCTGTCTCCAGGTTCCTGCCCTGCTGATATCCTGTCCTGAGATCCTTTGGTGATGAATAGCAATGTGGAAGTCTAAGCTTTCTTCCCCAAGTTGCTTTTTCATCATGGTGTTTTGTCCAACGATAAAAACCCTAGCTGAGACACCCAGGACAAGATCAGTAGGTTACAATCCTTGCTGATAACCAACAGGACAGACTTTTTCACTGTCAGCCTGAAAGCACGGAGCTCTCTTTGTCACTCACACACAGGTGGCCCTCACTCATCCCTTTATCCAGTTACAAGTAAACACCACAGCACATCTCCATTGTCAATTTCTGTGCAGAGTGAATTCTAGACTAGTTGACTGAGATTACAATTGGTATTTGTTGAAGTTAAAACTTTGACTTGGGCTGGAGGGATGGCTCAGCAGTTAAGAGCACTGACTGCTCTTCCAGAGGTCCTCAGTTCAATTCCCAGCAACCATATGGTGGCTCACTACCATTTGTAGTGAGATTCAGTGCCCTATTCTGGTGTGTTTGAAGATGTCAGCTTTGTACTCACATATAAAAAAGAAACATTAAAAACAAACAAACAAACAAACAAACAAATGTTGGCTCAGTAAGTCATCTGCATCCTTGGGTCACAAGCATGTCCTGTGCTTCTATAGATTCACATAGATGCATAGAGATATCGAGATGTTTTTTTTATTTGGTTTTGAAAAACCACATGGAAACCTTCTTCTGTCAAATTGTCCTAGAATACATGTATGAATGCAACTTCAGGGGAGCCTTATATGGTAGATGGTGTGACAAGCTGTGTAGACATCAATGCCAACAGTAAAACCTTCCGTTCCAGGAATGGGTCACATTCTGTCCCTAGAAGGGACCTATGGGACACCCCTGTCCAACCTCCATTGTAGGGTATAGCCAAGGATACTAGATGTTCTCCCAGCCTGATGGTAAGGACATGTAGCTGAAGACCATGCTATCTAACGGCATCAAACTGGAAGGCAGCCTCGTGTCAAATTTAAATCTTCATTGCTACAGTTTAGCATGCCAGGTGCCAGAAGATACACTGTGCACTCCCAGAGGATAAAGGCAGTCATTATGATTACCTGGCAACAAGTCCTGTGATCTACAACAGGGGATCTGCCTTTAACACACCAATGTCCTAGGGGTAACTAAACACTTTTCATTAGAATTAAGGACTGCTCTCTGTGATGGAACCCATAATGACCCAACTAACGTGACCAAGAACCTGACTCGAGATAGGTCATGGATCTATGGGAAAATTTAATATTATCATTCTGCTTAGGGAACACACAGTATGAAGACCCTAAAAGCATATCACTAACAGCCTTCGAAGTCCAGTGCCTTGGACAATCTCTATCCACAAAACTGTGTCTGGCCATAGATAAAAATGATCACAGAGACACAGAAGTGAACAATGTGGCAGAGAGTCAGAGACTGGCACAGTCAGTCCTGAAAGGCACAGTAATCTATGAGGATGAGGAGGCAGAAACATTTTAAGATCCAGAGGTGACAGTGACTCCAGGGAGACTGTCTTCCAGACACAGCAGGACTGCTGCTCACATGAAGTCACTGAGACCGTGGCAGCACACATAAGTCCTGCACAGGCGCAAAGGGACAGTGACCCAGCACTGAGGAGGGAAAGTGGGCATATGGACTAACCTCAAGCAGGGATCTATTTGTAACAATTAGTTCTGGGTGAGCTTGGAGGACAAGGTGTAGAACTAAGAGGACAGACTGAAGGGCTAGAGAGAGGCAAAGTCTGCTCTTACTCCAACTCCACCCTGACCCCCACCAGGAATCCTTTCAGGCCTCCACAGGCCTTCCCTTCACACACAGAGAGAACAACAACAGAGATGGGATGCTCCATGGTACCTCTGTTCCCAACACGCTCCTTCACCCACTGAGTGGCTGCCACAACACTCTCTGTCTTGGTGACATCAAGGATCACTGTCTCCAGCCTGTCCGATGTCTTGCTCCTCAGCTGCTCGGCTCCCTCCTCCGTCAGACACGCAGCCAGGACCCTCATGCCTCTCCTGTCCAGCTGTCTGGCCAGCAGGTTCCCAAAGCCCGAGTCACAGCCCGTGATGAAGACATACTTGTCTTGGAGATGGCTCACCACCTGCCTCTCCCTGAACAAGCGCAGGAGCTTCCAGAGGCCCACCAGTGCCACCAGGTAGAGCCACATGGCTTAGAGAAGACAAGCTAGCCAGAAGGACAGAAAGAGAGAATCTGAGTTAAAATGAGCCTGTCATCTGCTCACACAGAAAGATGTCGGCATCGAGAACTTTAACCTTCTGGCATGCTGTCCTCTGAATTTCTTCTAATTATTAATTTCTCATTTCTCTGGTCGTTGGCCTGCACTTGATCAGAAGACCTATGATGCCCTTTGGATGTAGCTACCTCACTGCCAGGAGCAACACCACTAATGTTCAATAACAGATCTATTCTAAGTGATTGATCCTGGCCTCACGTGGGAATCCATGTTTGGTTCATCACACAGCCCCATGGTCCAGTCCCAGACTCACCTTGTGTCTCTGCATCTTGCACTCTGGAACCACAAACCAGGATGCTGTGAACATAATGAGAAACTATTGGTGACATGAAGTTGGATTCAGGACAACTTACAGGAGAGAACAAGGAAAGCTGGTGCCCTCCAGATGGAGTAGCTCCTGGGAAGGAAGAAGGGTGAGCACCAAATATAGAAGGTTCCTTTGTGTCCTCAAAGGATCACAAAGTGACAGGACTGGGACCCCAGACACATCAGGACTTGAAGAGCTGACATGGGGAAGGAAATGACTTCACCCTCTCAAGTGGCATTGCTCCTGGATGCCTGGATTCCAGCAGACACGAGCACAGAGTTCTTGAGTTGTGACCTCCAGGACTGCCCCTGACTCACCTGAGCCAGGATTTCTTACTTAATTTAGCAGCAAGACTTGCTCAGAACCTCTAGAGTACCTCAGGGCCATCCTTCTAAGGTCATTTCCCAATCCTCTCTCTCACAGTCCCTTCCATATCAACCCTGAATGGACACTCTTGTTGGATCAAGGTCTTCTGGAACACAGCAGGATATGGATCTGACCATGAAATTCCTGGATAAAGTCAGAGAACAGGAAAGGAATGTGGCTGTGTTGCACGAACTATAGAGCTGAAAAGAAAGTCTCAGAGACACGTCCATGATTCATGGAGGTTCCCTCAGGCCATGAATCTCTCCTGAGATTCTCGCTCACACGAAATGACAGTACCCAGCTACTGAAACCTCTCCTGAGATTCTCGCTCACACGAAATGACAGTACCCAGCTACTGAAACCTTCAGTTCCAGTAATGGGTCACATTCTGTCCCTAGAAGGGACCTATGGGACACCCCTGTCCAACCTCCATTGTAGGATATAGCCAAGGTTACTAGATGTTCTCCCAGCCTGATGGTAAGGACATGTAGCTGAAGACCATACTATCTAACGGCATCAAACTGGAAGGCGGGCTGGTGTCAAATTAAAATCTTCATTGCTACAATTTATCATGCCAGGTGTCAGGTGCTGGAAGATACTCTACACTCTCAGAGGAGAAAGGCAGTCATTACTATTACACGGCAACAAGTCCTGTGGTCTACAACGGGGTATCTGATGTTAACGCACCAATGTCATGGGGGTAACTAAACACTTTTCATTAGAATTACAGACTGCTCTCTAAGATGGAAACCATAATGACACTACTAAAGTAGACAAGAACCTTAGAAGTGATAGGTCATGAATCTATGGGAAAATTGAATATCATCATTCTGCTTAGGGAATACACTAAGAAGACCCTTAAAGCATATTACTAACAGCCTTTGAAGTCCAGTGCCTTGGTCAATCTCTATCCACAAAACTGTGTCTGGCCATAGATAAAAATTATCACAGAGACACCGAAGTGAACAATGTGGCAGAGAATCAGAGACTGGCACAGTCAGTCCTGAAAGGCACAGTAATCTATGAGGATGAGGAGGAGAAACATTTTAAGATCCAGAGGTGACAGTGACTCCAGGGAGACTGTTTTCCACACACAGCAGGACTGCTGCTCACATGAAGTCACTGAGACCATGGCAGCACACGTAAGCCCTGCACAGGCTCAAGGGGACAGTGACCCAGCACTGAGGAGGGAAAGTGGGCACATGGACTAACCTCTAGCAGGGATCTATTTGTAACAATTAGTTCTGGGTCAGCTTGTAGGACAAGGTGTAGAGCTAAGAGGACAGACTGAAGGGCTAGAGAGAGGCAAAGTCTGCTCTTATACCAACTCCACCCTGACCCCCACCAGGAATCCTTTCAGGCCTCCACAGGCCTTCCCTTCCTCCACAGAGAGAACAATAACAAGGAAGATGGGACACTCCATGGTACCTCTGTTCCCAACACGCTCCTGCACCCACTGAGTGGCTGCCAAAACACTCTCTGTCTTGGCGACATCAAGGATCACTGTCTCCAGCCTGTCAGATGTCTTGCTCCTCAGCTGCTCGGCTCGCTCCTCGGTCCGACAAGCAGCCAGCACCCTCATGCCCCTCCTGTCCAGCTGTCTGGCCAACAGGTTCCCAAAGCCAGAGCCACAGCCTGTGATAAAGACATACTTGTCTTGGAGATGGCTCACCACCTGCCTCTCCCTGAACAAGCGCAGGAGCTTCCACAGGCCCACCAGTGCCACCAGGTAGAGCCACATGGCTTAGAGAAGACAAGCCAGACAGACAGACAGAAAGAGAGAAAGAGAGAATCTGAGTTAAAACGAGCCTGTCATCTGCTCACACAGAAAGATGTCGGCATCGAGAACTTTAGCCTTCTGGCATGCTGCCCTCTGAATTTCTCCTAATTATTAATTTCTCATTTCTCTGGTCGTTGGCCTGCTCTTGATCAGAAGACCTATGATGCCCTTTGGATGTAGCTACCTCACTGCCAGGTACAACACCACTAATGTTCAATAACAGATCTATTCTAAGTGATTGATCCTGGCCTCAAGTGGGAATCCATGTTTGGTTAATCACACAGCCCATGGTCCAGTCCCAGGCTCACCTTGTGTCTCTGCATCTTGCAGTCTGGAACCACAAACCAGGATGCTGTGAACATAATGAGAAACTATTGGTGACGTGAAGTTGGAATCTGGAAAACTTACAGGAGAGAACAAGGAAAGCTGGTGCCCTCCAGATGGAGTAGCTCCTGGGAAGGAAGAAGGTTGAGCACCAAATATAGAAGGTTCCTTTGTGTCCTCAAAGGAACACAAAGTGACAGGGCTGGGACCCCAGACACATCAGGACTTGAAGAGCTGACATGGGGAAGGAAATGACTTTAACCTCTCAAGTGGCATTGCTCCTGGCTGCCTGAATTCCAGCAGAAACAAGCACAGAGTTCTTGAGTTGTGACCTCCAGGACTGCTCCTGACTCACCAGAGCCAGGATTTCTTACTTAATTTAATAGCAAGACTTACTGAGAACCTCTAGAGTACCGAGTATTGCTCTGCTTCTGGCTCTTGGTTGGAGAAGGCCTGACTGACTCTTTAATTCCAGATTAAAATAACCCTGGTGCCTTCCCTCAGGAATGATGTCACAGTTCCCTTACCTGACGTTTCCACAACTCTGTGTCCCAACCCCTGAGGTTTCAGGCATCCTTCTAAGGTCATTTCCTAATCCTCTCTCTTACAGTCCCTTCCATATCAACCCTGAGAGGAATGGGCACTCTTGTTGTATCAAGGTCTCCTTGAACATAGCAGGATATGGATCTGGCCTTGAAATTTCTGGATAATGTCACAGAGAATAAGAAAGGGGATGTGACACAGTTACCAGAGCCACATGGCTGAAGAGAAAACTTCAGAGACACCGCCCTGATTCACGGAGTTTCCTTCAGTCCATGAATCCCTCCTGAGGTTCTCATATGAGCCAAACTACAGGGACCGGCTGTTCCTCTGCCCTGTACAGAGTAGGGTGGCCCAGTCCCTTTCCAGGCCTGACCCTGTGAGTGTCCAGTGCTGCAGCTCTTCTGCTCTGTGGGCTGCTGTGATCTGCTGAGGTAGATGGGGACTGAGCCATCTACTGGGATCAGGAGTCCAGCTCAGTCTGAGGGGAAGCACTCTCTCACAAAAGGCAGTGTTCCCCACCCAATACACCCTTTTTCTTCATGCAAAAAGGGGAGGGGTGGAGCCTAGAGTCAGGGCTGCAAAGGGTAGAGGCAGGCCCACTGACAAGCCTGTTTCTAGACTTGACCACGTGCTGCCCCAACTCAGTCTTAACTGAGGAATGAGAAATTGTATTGTATTCTAGTGGTTGTGGATCTTGAGTTGGAGGCACAGGATTGGGTTGTGTATAATGCAGTCCTCATGCAGGCATTAAAGAGACTTTCTCTCGTGGCAACTAGAGTTTCTCTGAGTCCCTCTATGGACCCCTGCTTCTCCCAACAAAGAAACCTGGGAGAGGAGGAAAGGGGGCTCCTCCTGGGATGAGGCATGCAACCTTGAACCACTTTACAGTGCCCTTCTGGCTGCTTACACGAGTTTTAGTCTCATCACGATGTTCCTGAGCCTCTACCCATGCTTTTAGGGCTGTGGATCTGTCCTGGGTGCTGCCTCTTCCCCTGTGGAGCCAGTGTGATGCTCCAGAGAGTTCTTAGGTTGGTCTAACCTCCTGACCGGCCTCCTCTCAGGCTACAATGTGCAGAGATGCTGCTGGATTACTACAGTGTGATTTATGTAAGGATGAAGATAGTAGGGCTAGAGATTACAAGGTTACAATATACCTGCTATATGGTGAGATATCTAAAAAAGAAATAAAAACAAAAATATAAATACGTGTTTTGTAGAAATGAGTCAGGCATTAAGAGTATTTTCTGCTCTTATGGAGAACTTAAATTCAAATCCTGACAACCACATTGTTTGGCTGAAAACTCCTGGACATTAGTGGCACTCGTCTTCCTTCTTAACTCTGAGGTCCTCCCACACATGAAACATACAGGCACACACACATTTGCTCACAGGTCCTAAAACAAACCTTTGAAGATAACATAGGTAAAATGAATGACCAGACAGATGATAGGGTAGAGGAATTTCTATTTTCATTAATCCAGAAATTATTGTTTATTTACAAGTTTCTGCTGTGGCTTCTCAGCCTCCACATTTCCACTTAGAAGAGTCAGGCAGCTATGGAAGTCCCTCCCCAGGGCAAGTCTTCTCTGAGCCCAGTGTTCTCTGTCTCTCCCACACATGCTCTTCCTGCTCAGGCTAGTCTTGAGATTCACAAACCTAGCAGCAGGCAGAGCTAGGTCTCAGAGGCAATGGCAAGGTGACCACCCTTGCTCTTTTGCAAAACTGTTGTTCAGAAAATGAAAACCAGACTTGAGAGGTATACTCTCTGCATGGTCCTGGAGGAGTGTGGCAGTGGGATAGAGGGTGGGGACATGGGAAGTGGCCTAGGACAAGGACAGATGGAAAAATCAGAAGGGCTTTGTTGTGATGGTCAGCCAGTGAGTCTTATATGAAGGAATGGTCACTTAGTGGGTCTGCAGGAGAGGCATGGTTACTTAGTAAGTCTGCAAGAAGGGATGGATACCTAGTGAGTCTCTCCTGGGAAGAGATGATCTTTTAGTGTATCTCCAGGAAGGGATGGTAACTTAGTGATACTATAGGGAATTGAGGATCATTTAGTGGTTCTGAGGGAAGGAATGGTGAGTGTTCAGGAAATGGATGGACACTTAGTCTACAGGGAACTGATGATCATGTAGTGGATCTTCAGGAAGGGACAGATGATCACTTCTTGAATCTACATGGAAAATACAGTCACTTAGTGAACCTACAGGGAAGATACAGTCACTTAGTGAGTCTTCAGGAAGGGCCGGTCATTGGGAAATTCTGCAGGGAATTTGTCATCACTTAGTATGCAAAAAAGTGTGGTTCAGTTAGTGGCAATTCCAGGAGGGATGGTCACTTAGTAGGTCTGTTGTAAGAGATGCACGCTTAGTGAGTCTGCAGGGAGGGAGTGGTGGGGCTGAGGCCCATAGGTAAATTGTGTTCGTGGACTTGCATGCAACTCTTCTGTGTTTTTTATTGTTGTTAAGTTTTGAATGGAGAGCAGGTGTTTCCACCTCGGTGGCAGGAAGGGATGAGACAGTCAAGGATTAGCCTGCTTCCCATACAAACCTTTCTCAGGTCAACCCTTAAGTGTGATCCAAACCTCACTAACCAACCAGCAAAGCCATTGTTTAAAATCACAGGGTACAGGAGATCACCTCTTACATTGCTCTAAAAATAAAAAGAGTCAAAAAAAGGTCATGATTTCAAAAATAAATTAAAAATTGGTGTCTCCATCCTCTGGTGGATTCTCACCACCAGGAACTGAACCTCCCACCCAGGGCCTGCTGACCTGACTCCAGCACATGAGTGCTGGCATTAGCAGTGACTCCTCTCAGACCCCAGGCCTTAATCACAGGTGTCTTCAGACCAGGGACACTTCCATGCTGCAGAAAGGTTTAAACTAGCCAGGACATGTACTATTCCTGTGGAGGAGGTCACAGGGCAGTGCTGGGCACAAGCTGGACCAACCTCCTCATCTGTGAGGATCCTCTCAGTAGGCCATGATGCTCAGAGTCTGGCCATGAGCCGGCACATTTTTCTCTGAACCCTTAGCAGAATTCTTTGCCTATTTCCTTGGTCATCATCAGTCTTGAGTAGTATCACATGAAAATTAGTGGGATGAAATGTGTGGACTAAGAACTTCAAACAAATGACCTCCCACCCTCCACCATCCTCCCTATTTCTGAGGATTCCCTCCCTCATACTGTACCTACATCTCCCCAGGTATACACATATGTAAAGACTTCAGAGAGCTTTCTCAGGCTTTGGAGAAGTCCAGTAGACAAGGGAATCTGCAATAAAGGTGGGCATGTAGCTCAAGGGGAGGTAGAAGAGCTTGGCGTCCCAGCCAGCCGAGTATCGGGTGCGAGGGTGACAGGACGTCAGAGCGTGCTCCATGCAGTCGGTCACCACAGACAGGTCAGAGCTGCACATGTCGTCAAATCTGTGTAGCCGTGTCAGATCTGTGCAGAATGAGGAAAGATTTAGGTAGTTTTTCAGCTCCCATCACTCCTGTCTGACCACAACATAGAGGAGGATTTCTATTCCCTGTGTTGGAGAATCAACTCTATGAAATGCAAGTCTAGCCTGTCCCAGTTCATCTGAAGGACCACAAAGAATCTTCAAGGTAGAAATGAGCACTCAGTCCCCTGTATCTCAGCTTATGGCAATTGCTGGTCTTACACTGCACCCTCCCCTGACCTTGCCCACAGCCCCATGACCATGGGAGGACAAGAAGGATCAGAGCAGTGTATTCTGAGAGCCAAAACACACCATTGCTGTCTCTATACATAAACTGGCCACAGCCTCGCAGAAAGGGGTCTATCCTGTTCTTGAGGATAATGAGTACGATACTAGAAGTGCTATAATGAGCAAGGGGTAAGCATTCAGAACTTGGCTTTGTCCCTCAGAGCGCACTCACTGGATGCCAGGTATTTCTTGCCATAGATCTCCTGGATTTCTGGGCTGGTCTGGTCCCACATCATCTGGCAGTTTGAGGATAATCTGGCACTACTGGTCATACCAGTCTTGAAGTATCCAGGCTCTATAATAGCCACCTTCACTCCAAAGTAGGAGAGCTCCCTCCTGTAAGACAGATAGATGTCAAAGTCGTCAGAGGTCTTTCTGTGAGAACACACTAATAAGAGTACAGTAGCATCAAAACCAGAGCCTGTGATGAGGAACGTCCACAACAACAGGATCTGGGATGTGCAGGAAATGGGGAAGAATTTTGTGGGAAGGGCATAGCCCCTGTGCTCCTCCATGTCACACAAAGTATTTGTTGTGTGTAGGTCACTGCCCTAAAACTAGACATTCTGGTCTACAGCACTGTGTAAGCAACACCTTTCTCCATGAAGTGCAGATGCAAAGGAATCTGGTCTTTGTCTGAGTCACCCCCACCTGGCATCTTCCTGCATAAACTCCCTCACATTGGCAGCCTACCTGTTCCCTGCCCCAAATGGCTACCCGGTTCCTTCTCTTCCAAGGGTTGCATTGCCAACATCACAAAAGAGATAGCATTCTGTGCCCTCCAGTTCTTCACAAGTCCACCTCTGCTCACTGGGGACCATTCTCCTTTCATATGTGGCCTTTCTATTCTCCAAGGAGAATGCACGTACACATAGAGGTTCCAGGTTCTGAGTTCCAGTGTTTACTCTGATGCAGTGTAATCCTGCTACAGGACCCTCAGCAAATCTGATGGCTCGCATGGTCAACACGGCTGAGTGGACTGGCAACCCCACAGGAAGGTCCCAGTTCTTCTCTGTCTCCTCTCTCACCCTCTTAGTTGTCATAGTCCTTAGGTCATGTTTGAAGCACATAAGTTAGGCTAGAACGTGTTTATTGTGGATTCTACCGGGGCCTGATATCTATCGTGAATTGAAGTGATATTCGACCCAATTCAAAAACATACTTAGCATATAGAGACAAGGAGTCTGCATTCTTGATCCCTAAAATCACACTTCCAGTCTTATCCGAGTAACATCCCCCAATGCCCATCCTCCTCTACAACAGAAAAGAATGAACTCAACTCATGTCTCAGTCATGCCCTCTTCTAGAGAAATGGAAATGTGCTGCCTAGTGAGTAATTCAGTGAAAGGTGA
The DNA here is from genome assembly GCA_964023405.1 of Apodemus agrarius. Taxonomy (NCBI): domain Eukaryota; kingdom Metazoa; phylum Chordata; class Mammalia; order Rodentia; family Muridae; genus Apodemus; species Apodemus agrarius. Next base: position 2,700,124 of record OZ030026.1, read on the forward strand.
GAGAAACCCAAAGTCTGAGTGTTCTTCCAGTGATGGGGACAAAGAGTGTGAGTAAATAAAAACCCTCCCAAAGCTCCCTTGAGGGACCCCTTCCCTTCCAGTACCTGAGGGAGTCTGAGAAGGCCTCTATTCCATACTTGGAGATGCAGTAACCACCACCAACAAGAGACATTCGGCCCACGACGCTGGAGACGTTGACCACACGGCCCCTTGCCTTCCTCACCAAGGGTAGCATGCTCAGGGTCACCTCGATCATGCCCAACAGGTTCACATCCAGGACCCTTGCAAAGTGCTGTTTGTTCAGCCACTGATTGGGACCCGAGGGGATGGCGATGCCAGCGTTGTTGACCAGGCCCCAGAGTCCTGGGGACAGTGGGAAGAGAGAGTCATACAACACAGGTTTAACTATGGATGAAATGCACACTCACAAGGTAAGATAATGGTGACACATGTTTACTGGAGAATAGGAAGGAAGGAATAAGAGGAGGGTATGCACAGGGCTGGGGACCTCATGCCAGAGACTGCTGGCTCACAGCATGGACACCTCCATTCATTAAGTCTTCCTGGCCCAGCTCCATGCCTGGGAATCAGCCAGCAGTCCCTTCTCACTGGCTAAGTTTAAGAGTAGAAGGGGGAATCATGGCTCCCCACTGTTAAGCTGGAGACCATGAAAGAATGTTCGGGACTTTTGGGTTGATACCAACTCTAGAGATTTTATTCTTATTTGTTGTTGTGGTTTGAATGCGAATGGTAGCTATTGGTTCAAGGTCATGAAGCCTCATTGGAGTGGGTGTGGTCTTGCTGGTTTATGAGATTCCCTGGGAGTGGGTTGTCCCAGAGCCTTGCTGGTCCTTGTATCTGTGGATCTGGATGCAGAGCTCTCAGTTGCTTCTCTAGCACCATGTCTGCCTACAACCTACCACCCTTCCTGACATGAGGAGAATGGACTAAACCTCTGCATGTAAGCCAGCCTCACTTTCCTCTATGAGAGTTACCGTGGTCATGGCATGTCTTCACAAATGTAATACTCTGAATAAGGCACCTGTATCTTCGGAGTACTATGAGCAGTTTACACACTGCTGCTTTTTTCTTTCAAATGGCCGTCTTTAGTAATTACAATGGATTATTATTCCTTATTATTAAGTAAGGTAAGAGAAAGAACAGAGAAAAGTAAAAAAGAAAAAAGAAAGAAAAGACAAAATTAATGTGTGAGTGAAATTTTCACTGAGAAGCAAAAAATTGAAAACTTGATTGGGAGAGATTTTGAAAAACAGTGTTTTAGTTTTTGACTCTGGTGAAGCTGGTCTTGAGATCAATATTGATCAATATCTATTTTCATCAAAATAGATACTGATCAATTCTCTACAGATGCCAACGAAACACAATGTAATGGCTAGTTTGTGGCAACTTGGCACAAGCTAGAGTCATCAGACAGGCTGGAGCCTTAGTTGAGGAAAGGGCTCCAGGAGATCAAGTTATAAGGCATATATTCGATTAATGATCAATGGGGAATGACCCAGCCCATTGTGGGTGGTGCCACCACTGGACTGATGGTCTGTGGGGTCAATAAAAAAGCAGGTGAGTAAGGCATGGAAAGCAAGCTGTAAGCAGCACCCCTTCCTAGTCTCTGCATCAGCTCCCGTCTCCAGATTCTTGCCCTGTTTGACACTCTGTCCGGATTTCCTCTAGTGGTCAACAGCAATTTGGAATTATAAACTGAATAATCCCTGTCATCCCGATCTTGCTTTTTGATCATGGTGATTCCTTGCAGCCACAGTAATCCTAAGAGAAGTTGGTACCAGAACCATGGGGTATTGTGGTGGCAGATTAAAGCATGATTTTATTAGGATTGTAGAAGTCTTTGAACTTTGGGCTACAAAGCGACTGAATACTTTGACCTAAGTGGGATGGTCTTAAGTAACTTAAGTAACAAACAAGCAAATGTTGGCTCCATAAGTCATGTGCATCCTTGGCTCTCAAGCATGTCTTGTGCTTCTGTAGATGCAAAATCTGTTATCGAGATGTTCTTTTGTTTGGTTTTGAAAAACCACATGGAAACCTTCTTCTGTCAAATCGTCCTAAATACATGTATGAATGCAACTCCAGGGGAGCCACTACATGGTGGATGGTGTGACAAGCTGTGTAGACATCAATGCCAACAGTAAAACCTTCAGTTCCAGGAATGGGTCACATTCTGTCCCTAACAGGGACCTATGGGACACCCCTGTCCAACCTCCATTGTAGGGTATAGCCAAGGTTACTAGATGCTCTCCCAGCCTGATTGTAAGGACACGTAGCTGAAGACCATACTATCTTATGGCATCAAACTGTAAGGCAGCCTCGTGTCAAATTTAAATCTTCATTGCTACAGTTTATCATGCCAGGTGCCAGGTGCCAGAAGATACTCTACACTCTCAGAGGAGAAAGGCAGTCATTACTATTACACGGCAACAAGTCCTGTGATCTACAACGGGGGATCTGATGTTAACACACCAATGTCATGGGGGTAACTAAACACTTTTCATTAGAATTAAGGACTGCTCTCTAAGATGGAACCCATAATGACACTACTAAAGTGGACAAGAACCTGAGAACAGATAGGTCATGAATCTATGGGAAAAATGAATATCATCATTCTGCTTAGGGAATACACTAAGAAGACCCTTTAAGCATATTACTAACAGCCTTTGAAGTCCAGTGCCTTGGTCAAACTCTATCCACAAAACTGTGTCTGGCCATAGATAAAAATTATCACAGAGACACCAAAGTGAACAATATGGCACAGAGTCAGAGACTGGCAGAGTCAGTCCTGAAAGGCACAGTAATCTATGAGGATCAGGAGGCAGAAACATTTTAAGATCCAGAGGTGACGGTGACTCCAGGGAGACTGTCTTCCAGACACAGCAGGACTGCTCACATGAAGTCACTGAGACCGTGGCAGCACAGGTAAGTCCTGCACAGGCTCAAGGGGACAGTGACCCAGCACTGAGGAGGGAAAGTGGGCACATGGACTAACCTCTAGCAGGGATCTATTTGTAACAATTAGTTCTGGGTGAGCTTGGAGGACAAGGTGTAGAGCTAAGAGGACAGACTGAAGGGCTAGAGAGAGACAAAGTCTGCTCTTACTCCAACTCCACCCTGACTCCCACCAGGAATCCTTTCAGGCCTCCACAGGCCTTCCCTTCACACACAGAGAGAACAACAACAACAGAGATGGGACACTCCATGGTACCTCTGTTCCCAACACGCTCCTTCACCCACTGAGTGGCTGCCACAACACTCTCTGTCTTGGCGACATCAAGGATCACTGTCTCCAGCCTGTCAGATGTCGTGCTCCTCAGCTGCTCGGCTCCCTCCTCGGTCCGACATGCAGCCAGCACCGTCATGCCCCTCCTGTCCAGCTGTCTGGCCAGCAGGTTCCCAAAGCCAGAGCCACAGCCCGTGATGAAGACATACTTGTCTTGGAGATGGCTCACCACCTGCCTCTCCCTGAACAAGCACAGGAGCTTCCAGAGGCCCACCAGTGCCACCAGGTAGAGCCACATGGCTTAGAGAAGACAAGCCAGCCAGACAGACAGAAAGAGAGAAAGAGAGAATCTGAGTTAAAACGAGCCTGTCATCTGCTCACACAGAAAGATGTCGGCATCGAGAACTTTAGCCTTCTGGCATGCTGCCCTCTGAATTTCTTCTAATTATTAATTTCTCATTTCTCAGGTCGTTGGCCTGCTCTTGATCAGAGAACCTATGATGCTATGATGCCCTTTAGATGTAGCTACCTCACTGCCAAGTACAACACCACTAATGTTCAATAACAGATCTATTCTAAGCGATTGATCCTGGCCTCACGTGGGAATCCATGTTTGGTTCATCACACAGCCCCATGGTCCAGTCCCAGGCTCACCTTGTGTCTCTGCATCTTGCACTCTGGAACCACAAACCAGGATGCTGTGAACATAATGAGAAACTATTGGTGACATGAAGTTGGATTCAGGACAACATACAGGAGAGAACAAGGAAAGCTGGTGCCCTCCAGATGGAGTAGCTCCTGGGAAGGAAGAAGGGTGAGCACCAAATATACAAGGTTCCTTTGTGTCCTCAAAGGAACACAAAGTGACAGGGCTGGGTCCCCAGACACATCAGGACTTGAAGAGCTGACATGGGGAAGGAAATGACTTTAACCTCTCAAGTGGCATTGCTCCTGGCTGCCTGGATTCCAGCAGACACGAGCACAGAGTTCTTGAGTTGTGACCTCCAGGACTGCCCTGACTCACCAGAGCCAGGATTTCTTACTTAATTTAGTAGCAAGACTTGCTCAGAACCTCTAGAGTACCAAGTGTTGCTCTGCTTCTGGCTCTTGGTTGGAGAAGGCCTGACTGACTCTTTGTTTCCAGATTGAAATAACCCTGGTGCCTTCCCTCAGGAATGATGTCACAGTTCCCTTTCCTGACGCTTCCACAACTCTGTGTCCCAACCCCTGAGGTTTCAGGCATCCTTCTAAGGTCATTTCCCAATCCTCTCTCTTACAGTCCCTTCCATATCAACCCTGAGAGGAATGGGCACTCTTGTTGTATCAAGGTCTCCTTGAACATAGCAGGATATGGATCTGGCCTTGAAATTTCTGGATAAAGTCAGAGAGAACAGGAAAGGGGACGTGTCACTGTTGCCGGAGCCACATGGCTGAAGAGAAAACTTCAGAGACACCGCCCTAATTCATGGAGTTTCCTTCAGTCCATGAATCCCTCCTGAGGTTCTCATATGAGCCAAACTACAGGGACCGGCTGTTCCTCTTCCCTGTACAGGGTAGGGTGGCCCAGTCCCTTTCCAGGCCTGACCCTGTGAGTGTCCAGTGCTGCAGCTCTTCTGCTCTGTGGGCTGCTGTGATCTGCTGAGGTAGATGGGGACTGAGCCATCTACTGGGATCAGGAGTCCAGCTCAGTCTGAGGGGAAGCACTCTCTCACAAAAGGCAGTGTTCCCCACCCAATACACCCTTTTTCTTCATGCAAAAAGGGGTGGGGTGGAGCCTAGAGTCAGGGCTGCAAAGGGTAGAGGAAGGCCCACTGTCAAGCCTGTTTCTAGAATTGACCACGTGCTGCCCCAACTCAGTCTTAACTGAGGAATGAGAAATTGTATTGTATTCTAGTGGTTGTGGATCTTGAGTTGGAGGCACAGGATTCGGTTGTGTATAATGCAGTCCTCACTCAGGCATTAAAGAGACTTTCTCTCGTGGCAACTGGAGTTTGAGTCCCTCTATGCACCCCTGCTTCTCCCAACAAAGAAACCTGGGAGAGGAGGAAAGGGGGCTCCTCCTGGGATGAGGCATGCAGCCTTGAACCACTTTACAGTGCCCTTCTGGCTGCTTACACGAGATTTAGTCTCATCATGATGTTCCTGAGCCTCTACCCATGCTTTTAGGGCTGTGGATCTGTCCTGGGTGCTGCCTCTTCCCCTGTGGAGCCAGTGTGATGCTCCAGAGAGTTCTTAGGTTGGTCTAACCTCCTGACCGGCCTCCTCTCACGCTACAATGTGCAGAGATGCTGCTGGATTACTACAGTGTGATTTATGTAAGGATGAAGATAGTAGGGCTAGAGATTACAAGGTTATAATATACCTGCTATGTGGTGAGATATCTAAAAAAGAAATAAAAACAAAAATATAAATACATGTGTTGGAGAAATGGGTCAGGCATTAAGAGTATTTTCTGCTCTTTTGGAGAACTTAAATTCAAATCCTGACAACCACATTTGGCTGAAACCTCCTGGACACCAGTGGCACTCGTCTTCCTTCTTAACTCTGAGGTCCTCCCACACATGAAACATACAGGCACACACACATTTGCTCACAGGTCCTAAAACAAACCTTTGAAGATAACATAGGTAAAATGAATGACCAGACAGATGATAGGGTAGAGGAATTTCTATTTTCATTAATCCAGAAATTATTGTTTATTTACAAGTTTCTGCTGTGGCTTGTCAGCCTCCACATTTCCACTTAGAGAAGAGTCAGGCAGCTATGGAAGTCCCTCCCCAGGGCAAGTCTTCTCTGAGCCCAGTGTTCTCTGTCTCTCCCACACATGCTCTTCCTGCTCAGGCTAGTCTTGAGATTCACAAACCTAGCAGCAGGCAGAGCTAGGTCTCAGAGGCAATGGCAAGGTGACCACCCTTGCTCTTTTGCAAAACTGTTGTTCAGAAAATGAAAACCAGACTTGAGAGGTATACTCTCTGCATGGTCCTGGAGGAGTGTGGCAGTGGGATAGAGGGTGGGGACATGGGAAGTGGCCTAGGACAAGGACAGATGGAAAAATCAGAAGGGCTTTGTTGTGATGGTCAGCCAGTGAGTCTTATATGAAGGAATGGTCACTTAGTGGGTCTGCAGGAGAGGCATGGTTACTTAGTAAGTCTGCAAGAAGGGATGGATACCTAGTGAGTCTCTCCTGGGAAGAGATGGTCTTTTAGTGTATCTCCAGGAAGGGATTGTAACTTAGTGATACTATAGGGAATTGAAGATCATTTAGTGGTTCTGAGGGAAGGAATGGTGAGTGTTCAGGAAATGGATGGACACTTAGTCTACAGGGAACTGATGATCATGTAGTGGATCTTCAGGAAGGGACAGATGATCACTTCTTGAATCTACATGGAAAATACAGTCACTTAGTGAACCTACAGGGAAGATACAGTCACTTAGTGAGTCTTCAGGTAGGGCCGGTCATTGGGAAATTCTGCAGGGAATTTATCACCACTCATTGAGTCTGCAGGGAGGGAGTGGTGGGGCTGAGGCCCATAGGTAAATTGTGTTTGTGGACTTGCATGCAACTCTTCTGTGTTTTTCATTGTTGTTAAGTTTTGAATGGAGAGCAGGTGTTTCCACCTCGGTGGCAGGAAGGGATGAGACAGTCAAGGATTAGCCTGCTTCCCATACAAACCTTTCTCAGGTCAACCCTTAAGTGTGATCCAAACCTCACTAACCAACCAGCAAAGCCATTGTTTAAAATCACAGGGTACAGGAGATCACCTCTTACATTGCTCTAAAAATAAAAAGAGTCAAAAAAAGGTCATGATTTCAAAAATAAATTAAAAATTGGTGTCTCCATCCTCTGCTGGATTCTCACCACCAGGAACAGAACCTCCCACCCAGGGCCTGCTGCCCTGACTCCAGCGCATGAGTGCTGGCATTAGCAGTGACTCCTCTCAGACCCCAGGCCTTAATCACAGGTGTCTTCAGACCAGGGACACTTCCATGCTGCAGAAAGGTTTAAACTAGCCAGGGCATGTACTATTCCTGTGGAGGTCACAGGGCAGTGCTGGGCACAAGCTGGACCAACCTCCTCATCTGTGTGGATCCTCTCAGTAGGCCATGATGCTCAGAGTCTGGCCATCAGCCGGCACTTTTGTCTCTGAACCCTTAGCAGAATTCTTTGCCCATTTCTTTGGTCATCATCAGACTTGAGTAGTATCACAGGAAAATTAGTGGGATGAAATGTGTGGACTAAGAACTTCAAACAAATGACCTCCCACCCTCCACCATCCTCCCTATTTCTGAGGATTCCCTCCCTCATACTGTACCTACATCTCCCCAGGTATACACATATGTAAAGACTTCAGAGAGCTTTCTCAGGCTTTGGAGAAGTCCAGTAGACAAGGGAATCTGCAATAAAGGTGGGCATGTAGCTCAAGGGGAGGTAGAAGAGCTTGGCGTCCCAGCCAGCCGAGTATCGGGTGCTAGGGTGACAGGACGTCAGAGCGTGCTCCATGCAGTCGGTCACCACAGACAGGTCAGAGCTGCACATGTCGTCAATTCTGTTTAGCCGTGTCAGATCTGTGCAGAATGAGGAAAGATTTAGGTAGTTTTTCAGCTCCCATCACTCCTGTCTGACCACAACATAGAGGAGGATTTCTATTCCCTGTGTTGGAGAATCAACTCTATGAAATGCAAGTCTAGCCTGTCCCAGTTCATCTGAAGGACCACAAAGAATCTTCAAGGTAGAAATGAGCACTCAGTCCCCTGTATCTCAGCTTATGGCAAGTGCTGGTCTTACACTGCACCCTCCCCTGACCTTGCCCACAGCCCCATGACCATGGGAGGACGAGAAGGATCAGAGCAGTGTATTCTGAGAGCCAAAACACACCATTGCTGACTCTATACATAAACTGGCCACAGCCTCGCAGAAAGGGGTCTATCCTGTTCTTGAGGATAATGAGTATGATACTAGAAGTGCTATAATGAGCAAGGGGTAAGCATTCAGAACTTGGCTTTGTCCCTCAGAGCGCACTCACTGGATGCCAGGTATTTCTTGCCATAGATCTCCTGGATTTCTGGGCTGGTCTGGTCCCACATCATCTGGAAGTTTGAGGATAATCTGGCACTACTGGTCATACCAGTCTTGAAGTATCCAGGCTCTATAATAGCCACCTTCACTCCAAAGTAGGAGAGCTCCCTCCTGTAAGACAGATAGATGTCAAGGTCGTCAGAGGTCTTTCTGTGAGAACACACTAATAAGAGTACAGTAGCATCAAAACCAGAGCCTGTGATGAGGAACGTCCACAACAATAGGATCTGGGATATGCAGGAAATGGGGAAGGATTTTGTGGGAAGGGCATAGCCCCTGTGCTCCTCCATGTCACACAAAGTATTTGTTGTATGTAGGTCACTGCCCTAAAACTAGACATTCTGGTCTACAGCACTGTGTAAGCAACACCTTTCTCCATGAAGTGCAGATGCAAAGGAATCTGGTCTTTGTCTGAGTCACCCCCACCTGGCCTCTTCCTGCATCCAACTCCCTCACATTAGCAGCCTACCTGTTCCCTGCCCCAAATGGCTACCCGGTTCCTTCTCTTCCAAGGGTTGCATTGCCAACAACACAAAAGAGATAGCATTCTGTGCCCTCCAGTTCTTCACAAGTCCACCTCTGCTCACTGGGGACCATTCTCCTTTCATATGTGGCCTTTCTATTCTCCAAGGAGAATGCACCTACACATAGAGGTTCCAGGTTCTGAGTTCCAGTGTTTACTCTGATGCAGTGTAATCCTGCTACAGGACCCTCAGCAAATATGATGGCTCGCATGGTCAACATGGCTGACTGGACTGGCAACCCCACAGGAAGGTCACAGTTCTTCTCTGTCTCCTCTCTCACCCTCTTAGTTGCCATAGTCCTTAGGTCATGATTGAAGCACATAAGTTATGCTAGGATGTGTTTAATGTGGATTGTACAGGGGCCTGGTGTCTATCGTGAATTGAAAGTGACATTCAGGCCAATTCAAAAACATACTTAGCATATAGAGACAAGGAGTCTGCATTCTTGACCCCTAAAATCACACTTCCAGTCTTATCCGAGTAACATCCCCCAATGCCCTTCCTCCTCTACAACAGAAAAGAAAGAACTCAACTCATGTCTCAGTCATGCCCTCTTCTAGAGAAATGGAAATGTGCTGCCTAGTGAGTAATTCAGTGAAAGGTGAGAGAAACCCAAAGTCTGAGTGTTCTTCCTGTGATGGGGACAAAGAGTGTGAGTAAATAAAAACCCTCCCAAAGCTCCCTTGAGGGACCCCTTCCCTTCCCGTACCTGAGGGAATCTGAGAAGGCCTCTATTCCATACTTGGAGATGCAGTAACCACCACCAACAAGAGACATTCGGCCCACGATGCTAGAGACGTTGACCACACGGCCCCTTGCCTTCCTCACCAAGGGCAGCATGTTCAGGGTCACCTGGATCATGCCCAACAGGTTGACATCCAGGACCCTTGCAAAGTCCTGTTTGTTCAGCCACTGATTGGGACCCGAGGGGATGGCGATGCCAGCGTTGTTGACCAGTCCCCAGAGTCCTGTGGGGGACAGTGGGAAGAGAGAGTCACACAACACAGGTTTAACTATGGATGAAATGCACACTCACAAGGTAAGATCATGGTGACACATGTTCACTGGAGAATAGGAAGTAAGGAATAAGAGGAGGGTATGCACAGGGCTGGGGACCTCATGCCAGAGACTGCTGGCTCACAGCATGGACACCTCCATTCATTAAGTCTTCCTGGCCCAGCTCCATGCCTGGGCATCAGCCAGCAGTCCCTTCTCACTGGCTAAGTTTAAGAGCAGAAGGGGGAATCATGGCTCCCCACTGTTAAGCTGGAGACCATGAAAGAATGTTCGGGACTTTTGGGTTGATACCAACTCTAGAGATTTTATTCTTATTTGTTGTTGTGGTTTGAATGGGAATGGTATCTATTGGTTCAAGGTCATGAAGCCTCATTGGAGTGGGTGTGGTCTTGCTGGTTTATGTGATTCCCTGGGAGTGGGTTGTCCCAGAGCCTTGCTGGTCCTTGTATCTGTGGATCTGGATGTAGAGCTCTCAGTTGCTTCTCTAGCACCAGGTCTGCCTACAACCTACCACCCTTCCTGACATGAGGAGAATGGACTAAACCTCTGCATGTAAGCCAGCCTCACTTTCCTCTATGAGAGTTACCGTGGTCACGGCATGTCTTCACAAATGTAATACTCTGAATAAGGCACCTGTATCTTCGGAGTACTATGAGCAGTTTACACACTGCTGCATTTTTCTTTCAAATGGCCATCTTTAGTAATTACGATGGATTATTATTCCTTATTATTAAGTAAGGTAAGAAAAAGAACAGAGAAAAATACAAAGCAAAAAAGAAAGAAAAGACAAAATTAATGCGTGAGTGAAATTTTCACTGAGAAGCAAAAAATTGAAAACTTGATTGGGGGAGATTTTGAAAAACAGTGTTTTAGTTTTTGACTCTGGTGAAGCTGGTCTTGAGATCAATATTGATCAATATCTATTTTCATCAAAATAGATATTGATCAATTCTCCGCAGATGCTAAGGAAACACAATGTAATGGCTAGTTTGTGGCAACTTGGCACAAGCTAGAGTCATCAGACAGGCTGGAGCCTTAGTTGAAGAAAGGGCTCCAGGAGATCAAGTTATAAGGCATATATTCGATTAATGCTCAATGGGGAATGACCCAGCCCATTGTGGGTGGTGCCACCACTGGACTGATGGTCTGTGGGGTCAATAAGCAAGCAGGTGAGTAAGGCACGGAAAGCAAGCCATAAGCAGCACCCCTTCCTAGTCTCTGCATCAGCGCCCGTCTCCAGATTCTTGCCCTGTTTGACACTCTGTCCTGATTTCCTCTAGTGGTCAACAGCAATTTGGAATTATAAACTGAATAATCCCTGTCGTCCAGATCTAGCTTTTTGATCATGCTGTTTCCTTGCAGCCACAGTAATCCTAAGGGAAGATGTTACCAGTACCATGGGGTATTGTGGTGCAGATTAAACCATGATTTTAGTAGGATTGTAGAAGTCTTTGAACTTTGGGCTACAAAGCGACTGAATACTTTGACCTAAGTGGGATGGTCTTAAGTAACTTGGAAGACTCTCTCAGGCAATTTTCAGTCAAAATTCTGCTATTCTGGTCACCTGGGGCAAAGAGTCAGCCATGATTTACAAGAGAACAGCAACATTAAAGTGAAATACTTGAGTTAGTCGGACAACTGATGCTGGTCAACTGTAGGTAATAAATTAATAGTGATTCAAAAGAGACCAGTGCCACTGAGGTAACAAAAAATCAGAAAAGTGTTTCCTGAGAACACAGAGAACCTGAATTCCAGAGGTGGCCAAGGTTGTAACTCATGCTGACAACCACCTTTGGTTTTGTGGAAGAGTCAAGCAGGTGGTACTGGGTTTGAAGGGGTCATGGAGAGCAGCTGTTGCTTGGTCCTGTGAGAGGGCAGGAGAGGTCATTGTTGAAGGTGCAGCCTCAGTGGCAGTGGAAGGTCAGGACTGAAGGAGTCATGCAGAGAAGTTGAGGCATGGGCCCAGGAAGAGAGCCTGTGACAGGCTATGGTGAACGTGCAGGCGAGTTGAAACAATGTTCCCCAGCAGCTTTGGAGATGCCAGTAACACGCAATGACCACCAGGTAGAGCAGCAGCAGTGTAGTAAAGCCAGCTGGATCCTAGAAGACGAGCTGTGTGCCTCAGAGCTGGAGAAGTGACCAAAGCCCTTTGGAAGAGCTCAGAAGATCGTGAGTAGATCTCAGACATGGGACATTGTGTTATTACACAGCTGGTGATTGGTTTTGCCTTGGTTTAATTGTGACTATACTCTGGGTCTTCTCTCTTGAGGTAAAAAAAGTATTCATTTTAATTAATATTTTTATAGAAGCCTATAGCAGAAAGCCTTAACCCTTTAAAGGTGATATTGGATCTTTAGAGATAGTGGATATTTTAAAGTGTCTGGAAATAATTAATGCATTTTACTTGTAAAGCATGGACTTTTAAATGATTTATGTGTTTATTGTGAAATCTTAGAGATAAATAAGAATGAAAGGGTTGTGGCTTAATAGTGACGTTTTTGTGTGTTATATTAACATGGGGTCAGTTGTACTGGCTGGTTCAGTGTCACAAGCTAGAATTATGAGCGAGGAAACAGCCTCAGCTGAGGAAATGCCTCCTTGAGATCCAGCTGTAAGGCATTTTCTCAATAGGTAATCAATGGGAAAGGAACAGTGCAGTCTGAGTGATGCGATCCATGGGATGCTGGTCCTGGGTTCTCTGAGAAAGCAGGCTGAGCCAGCTATGGGGAGCAAGCCAGTAAGCAGCACCCCTTCATGGCCTCTGCATCAGCTCCTGACTCCAGGTTCCTGCCCTGCTGATATCCTGTCCTGAGATCCTTTGGTGATAAACAGCAATGTGGAAGGCTAAGCTTTCTTCCCCAAGTTGCTTTTCATCATGGTGTTCTGTCCCAACAATAAAGCTGAGACACCCAGGACAAGATTAGTAGGTTACAATCCTTGCTGATAACCAACAGGACAGACTTTTCCACTGTCAGCCTGAAAGCACGGAGCTCTCTTTGTCACTCACACACAGGTGGCCCTCACTCATCCCTTTATCCAGTTACAAGTAAAACTATGTCTCCATTGTCAATTTCTGTGCAGGGTGAATTCTAGACTAGTTGACTGAGATTACAATTGGTATTTTCTGAAGTTAAAACTTTGGCTTGGGTTGGAGGGATGGCTCAGCAGTTAAGAGCACTGACTGCTCTTCCAGAGGTCCTCAGTTCAATACCCATCAATCATATTGTGGCTCACAACCATCTGTAGCGAGATCCAGCGCCCTCATCTGGTGTGTTTGAAGATGGCAGCTGTGTACTCACATATAATAAATAAATATACAAAAGAAACATTAAAAACAAACAAGCAAAGGTTGGCTCCATAAGTCATGTGCATCCTTGGCTCTCAAGCATGTCTTGTGCTTCTGTAGATGCAAAATCTGTTATCGAGATGTTCTTTTGTTTGGTTTTGAAAAACCACATGGAAACCTTCTTCTGTCAAATCGTCCTAAATACATGTATGAATGCAACTTCAGGGGATCCACTATATGTGGATGGTGTGACAAGCTGTGTAGACATCAATGCCAACAGTAAAACCTTCAGTTCCAGGAATGGGTCACATTCTGTCCCTAGAAGAGACCTTTGAAACCTCCCCTCCCCCGCAAGCTTCATTGTAGGGTATAGCCAAGGTTACTAGATGCTCTCCAAACCTGATGGTAAGGACATGTAGCTGAAGACCATACTATCTAATGGCATCAAACTGTAAGGCAGCCTCGTGTCAAATTTAAATCTTCATTGCTACAGTTTAGCATGCCAGGTGCTGGAAGATACTCTGTACACTCTCAGAGGAGAAAGGCAGTCATTACTATTACCCGGCAAGGTGTCCTGTGATCTACAACGGGGGATCTGACGTTAACACACCAATGTCATAGGGGTAACTAAACACTTTTCATTAGAATTAAGGACTGCTCTCTAAGATGGAACCCATAATGACCCAACTAACATAGCCAAGAACCTGAGAAGAGACAGGTCATGAATCTATGGGAAAATTGAATATGATAATTCTGCTTAGGGAACACACAGTAAGAAGACCCTAAAAGCATATTACTAACAGCCTTCAAAGTCCAGTGCCTTGGTCAGTCTCCGTCCACAAAACTGTGTCTGGCCATAGACAAAAATTATCACAGAGACACCCAACTGAACAATGTGGCAGAGAGTCAGAGACTGGCACAGTCAGTCCTGAAAGGCACAGTAATTATGAGGATGAGGAGCAGAAACATTTTAAGAGCTAGAGGTGACGGTGACTCCAGGGAGACTGTCTTCCAGACACAGCAGGACTGCTGCTCACATGAAGTCACTGAGACCGTGGCAGCACACGTAAGTCCTGCACAGGCTCAAGGGGACAGTGACCCAGCACTGAGGAGGGAAAGTGGGCACATGGACTAACCTCTAGCAGGGATCTATTTGTAACAATTAGTTCCGGGTGAGCTTGGAGGACAAGGTGTAGAGCTAAGAGGACAGACTGAAGTGCTAGAGAGAGACAAAGTCTGCTCTTACACCAACACCACCCTGACTCCCACCAGGAATCCTTTCAGGCCTCCACAGGCCTTCCCTTCACACACAGAGAGAACAACAACAACAACAGAGATGGGAGTCTCCATGGTACCTCTGTTCCCAACACGCTCCTTCACCCACTGAGTGGCTGCCACAACACTCTCTGTCTTGGCGACATCAAGGATCACTGTCTCCAGCCTGTCAGATGTCGTGCTCCTCAGCTGCTCGGCTCCCTCCTCCGTCAGACACGCAGCCAGGACCCTCATGCCCCTCCTGTCCAGCTGTCTGGCCAGCAGGTTCCCAAAGCCAGAGCCACAGCCCGTGATGAGGACATATTTGTCTTGGAGATGGCTCACCACCTGCTTCTCCCTGAGCAAGCGCAGGAGCTTCCACAGGCTCACCAGTGCCACCAGGTAAAGCCACATGGCTTAGAGAAGACAAGCCAGCCAGCCAGACAGAAAGAGAGAAAGAGAGAATCTGAGTTAAAACGAGCCTGTCATCTGCTCACACAGAAAGATGTCGGCATCGAGAACTTTAGCCTTCTGGCATGCTGTCCTCTGAATTTCTTCCAATTATTAATTTCTCATTTCTCTGGTCGTTTGCCTGCTCTTGAGCAGAAGACCTATGATGCCATGATGCCCTTTGGATTTAGCTACCTCACAGCCAAGTTCAACACCACTAATGTTCAATAACAGAGATCTACTCTAAGTGATTGATCCTGGCCTCAAGTGGGAATCCATGTTTGGTTCATTACACAGCCCCATGGTCCAGTCCCAGGCTCACCTTGTGTCTCTGCATCTTGCACTCTGGAACCACAAACCAGGATCCTGTGAACATAAAGAGAATGCATTGGTAACCTGCCATTGGACTCAGGACAACGTACAGGAGAGAACAAGGAGAGCTGGTGCCCTCCAGATGGAGTAGCTCCTGGGAAGGGAGAGGGGTCAGCACCAAATATAGAAGGTTCCTTTGTGCCCTCAAAGGAACACAAAGTGACAGGGCTGGGACCCCAGACACATCAGGACTTGAAGAGCTGACATGGGGAAGGAAATGACTTCACCCTCTCAAGTGGCATTGCTCCTGGCTGCCTGGATTCCAGCAGACACGAGCACAGAGTTCTTGAGTTGTGACCTCCAGGACTGCCCTGACTCACCAGAGCCAGGATTTCTTACTTAATTTAGTAGCAAGACTTGCTCAGAACCTCTAGAGTATCGAGTGTTGCTCAGCTTCTGGCTCTTGGTTGGAGAAAACCTGACTGACTCTTTGATTCCAGATTAAAATAACCCTGGTGCCTTCCCTCAGGAATGATGTCACAGTTCCCTTACCTGACGCTTCCACAACTCTGTGTCTCAACCCCTGAGGTTTCAGGCATCCTTCTAAGGTCATTTTCCAATCCTCTCTCTTACAGTCCCTTCCATATCAACCCTGAGAGGAATGGGCCCTTTTGTATCAATGTCTCCTTGAACATAGCAGGATATGGATCTGGCCTTGAAATTTCTGGATAAAGTCAGAGAGAACAGGAAAGGGGACATGTCACTGTTGCCGGAGCCACATGGCTGAAGAGAAAACTTCAGAGACACCGCCCTGATTCATGGAGTTTCCTTCAGTCCATGAATCCCTCCTGAGGTTCTCATATGAGCCAAACTACAGGGACCGGCCATTCCTCTTCCCTGTACAGGGTAGGGTGGCCCAGTCCCTTTCCAGGCCTGACCCTGTGAGTTTCCAATGCTGCAGCTCTTCTGCTCTGTGGGCTGCTGTGATCTGCTGAGGTAGATGGGGACTGAGCCATCTACTGGGATCAGGAGTCCAGCTCAGTCTGAGGGGAAGCACTCTCTCACAAAAGGCAGTGTTCCCCACCCAATACACCCTTTTTCTTCATGCAAAAAGGGGAGGGGTGGAGCCTAGAGTCAGAGCTGCAAAGGATAGAGGCAGGCCCACTGTCAAGCCTGTTTCTAGACTTGACCACGTGCTGCCCCAACTTAGTGTTAACTGAGGAATGAGAAATTGTATTGTATTCTAGTGGTTGTGGATCTTGAGTTGGAGACACAGGATTCGGTTGTGTATAATGCAGTCCTCACGCTGGCATTAAAGAGACTTTCTCTCGTGGCAACTGGAGTTTCTCTGAGTCCCTCTATGCACCCCTGCTTCTCCCAACAAAGAAACCTGGGTAAGGAGGAAAAGGAGCTCCCCCTGGGATGAGGCATGCAGCCTTGAACCACTTTACAGTGCCCTTCTGGCTGCTTACACGAGTGTTAGTCTCATCATGATGTTCCTGAGCCTCTACCCATGCTTTTAGGGCTGTGGATCTGTCCTGGGTGCTGCCTCTTCCCCTGTGGAGCCAGTGTGATGCTCCAGAGAGTTCTTAGGTTGGTCTAACCTCCTGACCAGCCTCCTTTCAGGCTACAATGTACAGAGATGCTGATGGATTACTACAGTGTGATTTATGTAAAGATGAAGATAGTAGGGCTAGAGATTACAAGGTTAAAATATACCTGCTATGTGGTGAGATATCTAAAAAAGAAATAAAAACAAAAATATAAATACATGTGTTGGAAAAATGGGTCAGGCATTAAGAGTATTTTCTGCTCTTTTGGAGAACTTAAATTCAAATCCTGACAACCACATTTGGTTGAAAACTTCTGGACACCAGTGGCACTCGTCTTCCTTCTTAACTCTGAGGTCCTCCCACACATGAAACATACAGGCACACACACATTTGCTCACAGGTCCTAAAACAAACCTTTGAAGATAACATAGGTAAAATGAATGACCAGACAGATGATAGGGTAGAGGAATTTCTATTTTCATTAATCCAGAAATTATTGTTTATTTACAAGTTTCTGCTGTGGCTTCTCAGCCTCCACATTTCCACTTAGAGATGAAGAGTCAGGCAGCTATGGACGTCCCTTCTGAGGGCAAGTCTTTTCTGAGCCCAGTGTTCTCTGTCTCTCCCACACATGCTCTTCCTGCTCAGGCTAGTCTTGAGATTCACAAACATAGCAGCAGGCAGAGCTAGGTCCCAGAGGCTATGGCAAGGTGACCACCCTTGCTGTTTTGCAAAACTGTTGTTCAGAAAATGAAAACCAGAGTTGAGAGATATACACTCTGCATGCTCCTGGAGGTGTGTGGCTGTGGGGTAGAGGGTGGGGACATGGGAAGTGGCCTAGGACAAGGACAGATGGAAAAATCAGAAGGGCTTTGTTGTGATGGTCAGCCAGTGAGTCTTATATGAAGGAATGGTCACTTAGTGGGTCTGCAGGAAAGGCATGGTTACTTAGTAAGTCTGCAAGAAGGGATGGATACCTAGTGAGTCTCTCCTGGGAACAGGTGATCTTTTAGTGTATCTCCAGGAAGGGATTGTAACTTAGTGATACTATAGGGAATTGAGGATCATTTAGTGGTTCTGAGGGAAGGAATGGTGAGTGTTCAGGAAATGGATGGACACTTAGTCTATAGGGAACTGATGATCATGTAGTGGACCTTCAGGAAGGGACAGACGATCACTTCTCGAATCTACATGGAAAATACAGTCACTTAGTGAACCTACAGGGAAGATACAGTCACTTAGTGAGTCTTCAGGAAGGGCCGGTCATTGGGAAATTCTGCAGGGAATTTATCACCACTCAGTGAGTCTGCAGGGAGGGAGTGGTGGGGCTGAGGCCCATAGGTAAATTGCTTTCATGGACTTGCATGCAACTCTTCTGCGTTTTTCATTGTTGTTAAGTTTTGAATGGAGAGCAGTTGTTTAGACCTCGGTGGTTGGAAGGTTTGAGACAGTCAAGGATTAGCCTGCTTCCCATACAAACCTTTCTCAGGTCAACCCTTAAGTGTGATCCAAACCTCACTAACCAACCAGCAACGCCATTGTTAAAATCACAGGGGGCAGGAAGTTACCTTATACTTTGCTCTAAAACCCAGGATAGCTAAAACTATCATCAACAGCAAAAGAACTTCTAGAGGGATCAATATCCCGGACCTCAAGCAATATTACAGAGCAGTAGTATTAAAAACTGCATGGTATTGGTTCAGTGACAGGGAGGCAGATCAATGGAATAGGATCTAAGACCCAGAATTGAACCCACACATCTATGGCCAATTGATCTTCGACAAAGGTGCTGAAAACATCCAGTGGAAAAAAGATAGCCTTTTCAACAGATGGTGCTGGCTCAACTGGAGGTCAACATGCAGAAGAATGAGAATTGATCCACTCTTATCTCCTTGCACTAAGCTCAACTCCAAGTGGATCAAGGACATCCACATAAAACCAGACACTAAAACTAATAGAAAAGAAACTGGGGAAGACCCTTGAAGACATTGGCTCAGGGCAAAAATTCCTGAACAGAACACCAATTGCTTATGCTCTAAGAGCAAGAATAGACAAATGGGACCTCATAAAATTACAAAGTTTCTGTAAGGCAAAAGACACTGTCAAAAGGATAAATCGGCAACCAACAAATTGGGAAAAAATCTTCACCAACCCCACATCCGACAGAGGGCAAATTTCCAAAGAACTCAAGAGGTTAGACCCCAGAAAACCAAACAACCCTATCCAAAAATGAGGTACAGAGCTAAACAAAGACTTTTCACCTGAAGAAATTCGGATGGCTGAGAAACACCTTAAAAAATGTTCAACATCATTAGTCATTAGGGAAATGCAAATTGAAACAACCCTGAGATTTCACCTCACACCAGTCAGAATGGCTAAGATTAAAAACTCAGAAGACATCAGGTGTTGGCGTGGATGTGGAGAAAGAGGAACACTCCTCCACTGCTCTTGGGAATGCAAGCTGGTACAACCACTCTGGAAATCAGTCTGGTGTTTCCTCAGAAAACTGGACGGGATACTTCCGGAAGACCCAGCCATACCACTCCTGGGAATATACCCAGAAGATTCCCCATCAGGCAATAAGGATACATGCTCAACTATGTTCATAGCAGCCTTATATATAATAGCCAGAAGCTGGAAAGGACCCAGATGTCCCTCAACAGAGGAATGGATACTGAAAATGTGGTATATATACACAATGGAGTACTATTCAGCCATTAGAAACAATGAATTCATAAAATTCTTAGAGAAATGGATGGAGCTGGAGAACGTCATACTAAGTGAGGTGACCCAGTCTCAAAAGAATACCCATGGTATACAGTCACTGATAAGTGGATATTAGCCTAGAAGCTTGGAACACCAAAGACATAAATCACATATCAGGTGATGTCTCACAAGAAGAAAGGAGTGGACACTGGTGCTAGAAAGGACCAAAACATCATTGTGGGGGAGTACAAGAACAGTGCAGTGGGAGGGGTTGGATGAGGGAGCAGGGGGAGGGAAAAGGACATGTGGGACCTTTGGGGGTGGGGAACCAGATAAAGGGAAATTAATTGTAAATATAGAATATATCCAATAAATAAAAATTTATAAAAGGAAAAAAAGAGTCAAAAAAAAGTCATGATTTTAAAAATAAATTAAAAATTGGTGTCCCCATCCTCTGCTGGATTCTCACCACCAGGAACAGAACCTCCCACCCAGGGCCTGCTGCCCTGACTCCAGGGCATGAGTGCTGGCATTAGCAGTGACTCCTCTCAGACCCCAGGCCTCAATCACAGGTGTCTTCAGACCAGGGACACTTCCATGCTGCAGAAAGGTTTAAACTAGCCAGGGCACCTACAATTCCTATGGAGGTCACAGGGCAGTGCTGGGCACAAGCTGGACCGACCTCCTCATGTGTGTGGATCCTCTCAGTAGACCATGATGCTCAGAGTCTGGCCATCAGCCGGCACTTTTGTCTCTGAACCCTTAGCGGAATTCTTTGCCCATTTCTTTGGTCATCATCAGTCTTGAGTAGTATCACATGAAAATTAGTGGGAAGAAATGTGTGGACTAAGAACTTCAAAACAAATGACCTGCCTCCCTCCACCTTCCTCCCTTTCTCCTCCCTCACACTGTACATACATCTCCCCAACTATACACATATGTAAAGACTTCAGAGAGCTTTCTCGGGTTTTTGAGAAGTCCAGTAGACAAGAGCATCTGCAATAAAGGTAGGCAGATATCTCAAGGGGAGGTAGAAGAGCTTGGCGTCCCAGCCAGCCGAGTATCGGGTGCGAGGGTGACAGGACGTCAGAGCGTGTTCCATGCAGTCCGTCACCACAGACAGGTCAGAGTTGCAAATCTTCTCCAATCCATTTAGCCTTGTCAGATCTATGTAGAATGAGGAATGATTTAGGTAGTTTTTCATCTCCCATCACTCCTGTCTGACCACAACATAGAGGATAATTTCTGTTTTCTATGTTGGAGAACCAACTCTTTGAAAGCCAAGTCTAGCCTGTCCCAGTTCATCTGAAGGACCACAAAGAATCTTCAAGGTAGAAATGAGCACTCAGTCCCCTGTATCTCAGCTCATGGGAAGTGCTGGTCTCTTACTGCCTCCCATTGCTGACTTCGCCTACAGCCCCGTGATCATGAGAGGATCTGATGGGAGCAGCATGTTCTGGAAGACAAGAACTCACTTTCTGACCCCATACCCAAATGGACCACCACCCCAAGGAAATGGGTTTAAATTCCTGCTCTTTGAGGATAAAGAACAAGGCATTAGAACTGCTAACATGAACGTGGGGTTAAGAGCTCAGGACTGGACTCTGCTTTGGTTCTCAGAGCGCACTTACAGGATGCCATGCAGTTCTTGCCATAGATCTCTGTAATTTCAGAGCTGGTCTTGTCCCACAGCATCTGGATGTTTGAGGATAATCTGCCACCATTGCTCACAGCAGTCAGGAAGAAGCCAGGTTCTAAAATAGCCACCTTCACCCCAAAAGGTGAAGAGCTCCCTCCTACAAGACAGACAGATGTCAAGGGCTTCAGAGGTCTTTCAGTGAGAACACTTTAATAAGAGGACAGTAGCGTGCCAACAAGAGCCTGTGGAGAGGACAGGTCATACCTTTTTGATCTGGGGTGTGCAGGAAATGGGGAAGGATTTTGTGATAAGGTTTCACCCCTGTGCTTTTGGATGTCACACGCATTTGGTGTGTGTAGCTCACTGCCCTGAAACTAGACATTCTGGTCTACAGCACTGTAGAAGTAACGTTTCTTCAAGTAGTGCCAATGCAAAGGATTCTAGTCCTTGTCCAAGTGACCTCCACCTCACTAGTAGAGTAAGTCTCCATCGACCCTTCATCTGTCCCAGGAGGCTCTCAGGACACCCCACTTTCTTCCTACAGGTGTCTCCAAAGAGCAACCTCCTGCATCCAACTCCCTCACATCATCAGGCTCCCTGTTTCCTCCTCCCAATGGCTGCCCTGATTTCATCCCTTGGAAGGGTTGCATTGTCAACAGCATGAAATATATAGCATCCAGCTTCCCACAGTCTACCTTTGTCCACCTGGTGACCACCCTCCTTCCATATCTGGCCTGTCCATTCTCCAAGGAGACTCCATCTACACATTCAGGTCCCAGGTCCCAGGTTCCGAATGCAGTCTAATCCTGCTACAGGACGCTCAGCCAATCTGATGGCTCACATAGTCATCACAGATGACTGGCCCTGGCAACCTAACAGGAAGGTCACAGTTCCTCCCTGTCTCCTCTCTCACCCTCTTAGTTGCCATGGCCCTTGGGTCATAATTGAAGCATATAAGTTATGCCAGAATGTGTTTATTGTGGATGCTGCAGGGGCCTTATATCTATCCGTGGAATTGAAAGAGATATTCACCCCAATTCAAAAACATGCTCAGTATACAGAGGTCAGGGGAATGGATTCTTCACCCAAAAACCTCTCAGTTCCAATCCTATCCCAGTAATGTCCCCCAATGCCTTCCCTCTTCCGTAACAGGAAAAGTGAATTCAACTCATGTCTAAGTCATACCCTCTTCTAGAGACATGGAACTGTTCTGCCCAGTGAATGATTCAGTGAGGGGAAGGTGAGAGAGACCCAGAACCTGAGCGCCCTCCCATGATGGGATCTTAAAGAGTGTGAGTAAATAAAAACCCTCCCAAAGCTTCCCTGAGGGACCTTCCCTTCCAGTATCTGAGGGAGTCTGAGAAGGCCTCCACACCATACTTGGAGTAACCACCACCACCAAGAGACACTTCCTCTAAGGGCAACAAGCTTAGAGTCAGTGGTGCCTTGTTTCCATTTTACTGTGCACTGTGAGATTCAAATGCTGATTTCTGTGTCCACTATATCTGGTTCCAACCCCTACTCAGAGACCATCCAGGTGTAAGCTTGGGTAAACAACAGCTTTCCAATTCTTCCCTGAAGTGTCAGTAAAGAGACCTTAACAACCAATGGCTGAGCAGGGAGAGAACAGGCTGGACTTCTCCCAGGCAGGGCAGGGAGCTGGAGAAGAGGAGGTGTGGATTAGCCACCTGCAGAGGGAGTCTAGGAGACCCCATCAGAAAACACCTGCAGCAGAGGCAGCCTGAAATGCCTGTCTCTGTGATTTGGCTGGGAGCTTGGTAGACTAGGATAGAAGAGTCAAATAGAGTAATACTGCTCAGTAGTTCTGCCCTTTAAGCATGGTAAGTCACTAACTTAGTCCAGTCTCAGGTATTTGAGAGCCAGCTGGGTAAGAAGCACAGTGTAACACTTATTAAAAGGCACTCACAGAGCCTTACACCCAAGAGGGCTCGTATCTCCACAACATAAACTCCATGAAACTTTGGGAGGAGAGGGGACCCTGCATTATTTTTAGAGTGTTTTGTGCTGGCTTCTTTACTTGTTTCATGTTGTTTGTTTTTTCTGTGATTGGGTTTGTTTGTTTGTGTTACTTTTCTTGGGGTTTTAAAATTTTGTTTCTGTTTTTCAAACACACACACAGATACACACACACAGGCAGAGACAGACAAAGAGATGACAGACAGACAGAAAGAATATGAACTCGTGTGACAGGGACATGAGGAG
This sequence comes from Apodemus agrarius, assembly GCA_964023405.1. NCBI lineage: Eukaryota > Metazoa > Chordata > Mammalia > Rodentia > Muridae > Apodemus > Apodemus agrarius. Next base: position 2,723,412 of record OZ030026.1, read on the forward strand.
GATCTGGGAGGAGTTGGGGAAAGAAAAAAGCATGATCGAAATGATTGTGTGAAAAAAATTAATAAAAATATGCAAAAACAGATATTTTAATTCTAGGATCCCAAAATGCACATGCTTGTAGACTCAGACTTGACTAGAAGTATCACAAAGCAGTTCTTATGACAGCAAAACACTCTGAGCATGGTGGCAGATTCTGGCCATGCCAATAGGATGGTTCATCATATGGTGACCAGCTCCATATCTAGAACCCTGCCTCAAAGACAGGCCAGAAGAATGCAAAGGGACCAAACAATACCCAACGCCAAGGTCTGCTAAGTGTAATGGGGCTTGATTACGGGTCAAGTTTCTTTAATTCATTGAATATTATTGTTGTAAAAAATGTTCTTTAAGTGGTAATATTGCTCAGCTTTTTAAAGTGGAGAGGATATACGTTAAACATACAGGTCAAAGGGTTAACTAGTTTTTATCCACTGAATAGTAATTTGTATGCTAAGTGTAGTTTGACACATCTAGAGTTTAGAACAATAACTGTTTTCCCTTTAATTTTTTTAATAAATTTATTGTTTAAGAATATAAAGCAAATACTGGAGAGAGACAGAGAGAAAGGGAGAAAGAAATGGAGAGGCAGTGTGTGTGTGTGTGTGTGTGTGTGTGTGTGTGTGTGTGAGAGAGAGAGAGAGAGAGAGAGAGAGAGAGAGAGTGAGTGAAAGAGAGACCACTTCCTAGCCTTTACTGTCCTAAGGCATCCTTGACATTGGGCTTAAGCATGGCAGTGATTCTGGCTCTCCCTGTAAAGGTTCACGGGTAGTACGTAAGAACATGGTCCAGACCTGAGAAAGCAGATGCACTCTGGCACACGACCTTTACACAGAGACCCCAGGACCCCAGAGCTCTCCTCCCTCCTCACTGTCTCTGACCTAGGACTCAGCAGCCAACAATCAAGTCCTTCTTCTTATAAAGACAGAGGACAGAGAAGAATTGCACATGAAATCTTCCCAAGGTACCAGCTGATCAAGAATACAGGACTTGGAGGACTCAGTGTAGAGATAAGAGGACGGACTGATGTGCCAGAGAAGGGCAGAATCTGCTCTCACACCAACTCCTCACTGAGCCCCACCAGGAATCCTTTCAGGACTGCACAGGCCTTCCCTTCACACAGAGAGAGAACAACACCACCACAGACAGGAATCTCTATGGTACCTCTGTTCCCAACACGCTCCTTCACCCACTGAGTGGCTGCCACAACACTCTCTGTCTTGGCGACATCAAGGATCACTGTCTCCAGCCTGTCAGATGTCTTGCTCCTCAGCTGCTTGGCTCCCTCCTCCGTCAGACACGCAGCCAGCACCCTCATGCCCCTCCTGTCCAGCTGTCTGGCCAGCAGGTTCCCAAAGCCAGAGTCACAGCCCGTGATGAAGACATACTTGTCTTGGAGATGACTCACCACCTGCCTCTCCCTGAACAAGCGCAGGAGCTTCCAGAGGCTCACCAGTGCCACCAGGTAGAGCCACATGGCTTAGAGAAGACAAGCAGAGAGAGATACTCTAAGTCAAAACGAGCCTGGTATTCTGCTCACAGAAAGTGTAGTCATGGAGGACTCCAGCCTTCTGGAACGCAATCCTCTGCATTTCTAATTCTAGATGCCTCATTTCTCTGAACTTTGACCTAAGGAACATAAGACATATAGTACTCTTTGGCTCTCCCTATCACACTGCCAAGGAAAACACCACCGACTATTCACCAGCACAAGTCTATTCTCTTATGATCTTTGCTTCCTGTACCCATGTGGGAATACATGTGTGTGTCATTGCACATGGCCACGGTCCAGCCCCACACTCACCTTGTGTCTCTTCAACTTGTACTCTGGAGCCACAAATCAAGACATTATGAACATAATCAGAAACTATTGGTAACCTGCAGTTGGACTCAGGACAACGTACAGGAGAGGACAGGGAGAGCTTGTGTCCTCCTAATATAGCAGCTCCTGGGAAGGGAGAAGGCCAGCCCCAAACATGGAAAGCGGACCTCGTGGGGACACAAGGTGATGGGGCTGGGACCCCAGACACATCAGGACTCACAGAGTTCATGTTGGGAATGAAGTGACGTTCACTTTTAAGTGGCTTTTCCCCTAGCTTCCAGGATTCCAGCAGAATGAGCATAGATTTCTTGAGTTGTCCTGACCAGCAGGACAGTCAACGGGGTTCCCAGAGGCACCTAGGAGAGACTGGGGGACAAGAGACGCAAGAAACCGACAGCAAGACAGGATTCTGATCAAGTTGTAAATTTTTATTTTCTCATACTGCAATATAAAGGAAAGCAAGCAGGATATGGGGGGGGGGGTAAAGGGCAAACATTGTCTCCAGGGAACAGTCTCTCGGAAAGGTAGGAGGGGACAAACATTGTCTCTAGGGAGTAGTCTCTCAGAATTGTCTCTCCGAATCTCACAGGGAAGCTGGCTGAATCTCATGGGGACGCTGGCTGCAGCTGCAGGATGGTGGCTAGCTAAAATGGTCAAGAGCAGGGGAAGTGGAAAGAAATTGCTAGGTAACCTAACTGCAGGTGAGCTCTGTTTGTACTGACCAACACAGGTGAGCTCTGTTTGTTCTAACCAACTTGCTGCTTGGCTCACCTGGGAGCTAGTATTTTTTCCTCGTAAAGCAGGCTTGAACACGCAGGATGGCTGGAAGAAGGAGGTTTGAGATCGATGTGAGAATGGCTCTTGGTAAGTTGTGACCTCCATGACTTCCTGAGCCAGGATTTCATGCTTGATTTCTTAGGAAGCATTGTTCAGAACCTCGAGAGTAACATGTAGAGCTCGGCATCTGGCTCCTGGCTTTGAGGATTGCCTGACTCTCTGTTTATAGCTCAAAATAAACCTGGTGCCTTCCTTGAGGAATGATGTCACAGTTCTCTTACCTGACACTTCCACAACTTTCTATCCTAAATTGTAAGGATTCAGACAGACCTTGTGCTCTCAAGAACCATGTTTCTATCAGAAAGTGCCCCAATACAGGATTGATGTCAGCTCTGCCTTAATGTCTGGGCCTATGTCATCAGTGGGGAGTGAAGTGTGAATCTGGAGCTGGGCCACTCTCCCTCCAAGTGGGTAGCTGTCCCTGGGTATGCTGTGCATTTGCCTGCTCTTCCTTCTGCCCTGTGTCTGATCCTGTATGACGTACTGTTGCTGTTCCTTGTCCTCCTGGCTCCAGTCCTGCCCCTCCTCCTGCTCCTGCAGAAAGTATTAGGACATTCTTCCTGTGGCTGTTAGCACCTGTCAGGCTTTCAATTGTTGCACAAACATCATGACCAAGAAGCAAGTTGGGGAGGAAAGGGTTTATTCAGCTTACACTTCCACATTGGTGTTGATCACCAAAGGAAGTCAGGACTGGATCCTAAGCAGGTCAGGAAGCAGGAGCTGGTGCAGGGCCATGGAGGGATGTTACATACTGGCTTGTTTCCCTGGCTTGCTCAGCCTTCTCTCTTATAGAACCCAAGACTACTAGCTGAGGGATGGCACCACCCACAATGGGCCCACCACACTTATCACTAATTGAGAAAATGCCCTGCAGCTGGATCTCATGGAGGCACTTTCCCAACTGAAGCTCCTTTCCCTGTGACAACTCCAGCCTGTGTCAAATTGACACACAAAATCAGCCAGTACAGCACCTAATAGGTCCTCTTAATCCTAGCTCTGAATTGCATCTTGTAAAATGTAGTACTGGGCTTCCTTGACCAAAGTACATGTAGATATTGCTTCTCTTAATTCTTGTATCCCTTCAACAGTGAGTTCTCTAGAACTTTCCTTTCATGGTTCTTTTCAGTGCTCTCTCCTACGGTCTGTACCATATCAACCCAGACAGGAACGGGCACTCTTGTGGGATCAAGGTCTTCTGGAACACAGCAGAATCTAGATCTGGCCCTGGAATTTCTCGATAATGTTATAATAGGAAAGAGGATGTAACTCTATTGCAGGAGCCACTGGGCTGAGGAGAAAGCCTCAGAGACACCTCCCTGATTCATGGTGGTTCCCTCAGTCCATCTATCTATTTCCCCACAAGCCAAATGACAGAGCCTAGCTACTCCTCTTCCATGTCCTAGGTAGAATGGGCTGGTCCCATTCTAGGCCATAAGCTGTGAATATATAACAAGGCAGCTCTTTTGATCTCTGGGCAGCTCTGATCTGCTGAGGTAGATAGGAACCAAACCATCTCCTGAGGTCAGGAGTCCAGTTCAGCCCAAGGGGGAAATACATTCTCCCAAAAGGCAGTGTACGCCACCAAACCCACCCTTTCTTCTTCATGCTAAATCAGGAATGGTGGAGCCTAGAGTCAGGGCTGCAAAGGGTAGAAACATGCCCACTGTCAAGACTGTTTCTAGGCTTGATCACATGCTGTCCCTGCTCAGTCTTAACTGGGAATCAGAAATGAAAATCTATTGTGTTCTAATGGCTGTGGATCTAGAATTGGAAGGATGAGATTTGATTGGGTACAGTGCAGTTCTCGTGCATGATTGAGTGAGAAAATCTCCTGTGGCCGCTTGAGTCCTTCTGTGTTCCTCTGAGTACAGTGACTTCTCCCAACAAAGAAACCTGGGTGAGGAGGAAAGGGGGCTCCTCCAGAAATGTTGCAGGCAGCCTGGATGACCTCACAAGGCACTTCTTGCTAATTACACATCGCTCTGTCTCATCGTGATCCTCTTGAGCCTCTACCCAGGCTTAGGGCTGTAGATCTGTCCTGGGTGCTGCCCCTGTCCCTGTGGAGCCAGCGTGATGCTCCAGAGAGGACCGAGATGGGTCCAGCCTCCTGGCCAGCTCCCCACAGGCTGTTATGGGCAGAGAAGGCGTTGTCTTACTGTTGCGGGAGATGTTTTAAGAAGGTTGGCAGGCTTCCCGTGCTACTGCTCACAACCCTCTGCCCCACCCAGTCCCACCAGCTCCGTCTCTAGCCCCCGTGGGACCAGTTGCCATCTGCCCAGCCCCAGTTCTCTTGTCTCTGGAGCTTTTAGTTCCTTCTCAGCCATAAATCCCTGTGGTCAGCCGTCCCTCCGTCCAGTAACCCAGGAAAACAAAACTCCTGAAGCTTATAATTAACCAATCATATTTATATATCAATAAATTCTCAATTCACAAGATGCCAACACATGAACCAATTAGTAATGATAAAGGCTGCTCACCTAGATTAGACAAATTATCCCAATTGTTCTCTCCTTTATGACATGATATCTACCTGTAGCTCTTTAAAGCCACGCTGGTTTAGGATCTTCTTCCTGTTCATCCTCCATCTTGCTTTTTCCTTCTCCACTTCTCAGTCCTTCTCTGTCCCTGTAACTCGTAGCTCCACCTCCCCTTTCCCTGTCCAATCACAGGCCTCCTGCTACACTAATATTTTAATGTAATTGGACAGGGTAAATCTTGCCACATGTAATTACAGTATGATTTGTGTAATGATGAAAACAGTAGGGCTAGTGATTACAAGATCATGAAAAACCTGTTACATAGTGAGACATCACAAAACATAATAAAATAAAAAATATATATACCCATTATGGAGAAATGAGTCAACCATTCAGTGTGCTTTCTGCTCTTTTGGAGAACCAAAATTCAATTCTTGACACCTACATTTTATGGCTGAAAACTTCCCATAACCAGTGACCATAACCGTCCTTCTTACCTCTGAGGGTACACCCACACATGTAACATCCAGATTCACACACACAAGCTCAAAGGTCCAAAAACAATCCTTTGAAGATAACATAAGTAAAATGAATGACCAGGTAGAGGATATGGCTATAATTTTAGATTTTTATTGAACCACAGATTATTGTTTATTTACAAGTTTCTCCTGTGACTCTTCAACCTCTATATTTCCCTCATACTGTACTAACATGTACTCAGGTATCCAGACAGGTAAAGACTTCAGAGACCTCTCTCCGGCTTCAGGGAGATCCAGTAGACAAGGGCGTCCACCAGGAAGGTGGGCATGTAGCTCAAGGGGAGGTAGAAGAGCTTGGCGTCCCAGCCAGCCGAGTATCTGGTGCGAGGGTGACAGGACGTCAGAGCGTGCTCCATGCAGTCTGTCACCACAGACAGGTCCTTGTTGCGCATCTGGTCCACTCTGTTTAGCCTTGTCAGTGCTATGCAGAATGAGGAATGATTCACGTGGTCATTCAGCTCTTACCACTCCTGTCTTACACCAGCATAGAAGAGAACACCTGGTCCTTATGTGAATGGGAGAATCCATGTGTCTGAAACCCAAGCCTAGCCTGTCCCAGTTCATCTGAAGGAGCACAAAGACTCTTCAGGAAGATTGTGCACTCAGTCACCTGTGTCTCAGCTCATGGAAGGTGTGGCCTTACACTGCCTCCCACCCCTGACTTCACTGACAACTCATGGGAGGATCAGAAGAAACAGAGCAGCATGTTCTGAAAGACAAGAACTCACTTTCTGACCCCCATACCCAAATGGACCACCACCCTGAGGAAATGGGTCTAAATTCCTGTCCTTTGAGGGTAAGGAGCAAGTCATTAGAACTGATAATATGAGCATGGGGTTAAGCATTCAGGACTGGACTTTACTTTGGTGCTCAGAGCTCACTTACTGGATGACAGGTATTTCTTGCCATAAATCTCCTTGATTTCTGGGTTGGTCTGGTCCCACAACATCTGGAAGTTTGAGGAAAATCTGGCAATATTGGCCAAATTAGTCTGGAAGAAGCCAGGCTCTATAATAGCCACCTTCACCCCAAAATAGGAGAGCTCCCTCCTGCAAGACAGACAGATGTCAAGGGCTTCAGAGGTCTTTCGGTGAGAACACTTTAATAAGAGGACAGTAACATGCCAACAAGAGCCTGTGGTGAGGAAAGGCCACGCCCTTTGTATCTGGGATGTGCAGGAAATGGGGAAGAATCCCCATTGCCTCTGTGCTCTTGGATGTCACACAAAGTATTTGCTGTGGGTAGCTCAGTTGCCTCAAACTGAACATTCTGTTCTATGCCACTGTATAGGATGTATTGTTTTCTTTAAAAAAAAAAAAGATTTATTTATTATTTCTAAGTACACTGTAGCTTTCTTCATGTCTTCAGATACCAGAAGAGGGCGTCAGATCTCTTTACAGATGGTTGTGAGCCACAATGTGGTTGCTGGGATTTGAACTCAAAACCTTTGGAAGAGCAGTGAGATTCTCTTACCTTCTGGGCCATCTTTCCAGCCCCAAGACCTTTCATCAGGTAATGTAGGTGCAAAGGATTCTAGTCCTTGTCCAGTCACCTTCACCACTCTAGTAAGTCTCCATCTATCCCACATCTGTCCCAGGAATCTCTCAGGACACCCCCACTTTCTTCTTCCTCAAGCATCTCCTGAGAGAGCACCTCCTGCCTCCAGCTCCCTCCCGCTGGCAGCCTCCCCGTTCCCTGCCTCAAATGGCCGCCCTCGTTCCATCCCTTGGAAGGCGGGAAGGTTTGTATATGTTGGTATGACAGGATTTTCCCTGTCCAATCTACTTAATATTAGCGGAGCAGGAGACCTGTGATTGGACAGGGAAAAGGGAGAAAGAACTAAGATTTGGGGAGACAGAGGACTACTGAGTGGGAAGAAGGGAACAAGATGGAGGACGGACAGGAAGAAGATCCTGATCCCGCGTGGTTTTGAATAGCCACAGGTAGTTACGAATATCATACAGGAATAGAATAATTGGATAGCTTGTCTGATCTAGCTGGGCAGCTTGTACCATTATCAATTGACCCTGAAATTATTGTGTGGGCATCTTGTGAATTGTGAATATATTGATATATAAATCTGATTGATGAATTGTAAGTTTCTAGAGTTTTGTTTTATTTGGTTACTAGAATTTGGAACTACTGACCACAGGGAGATTTGAAAGAGAGAGGGGAAAGAAGCAAGATGAATGATGGACAGGATTCAGAACCAGCATGGCTTTGGATAGCCACAGGTACTTATGATTATCATATAGGGAGAGAATATTGGGATAACTTGTCTCATCTAGGAGGGCAGCTTGTATCATTATCATTTGGCTCTGAAATTATTGTGTGGGCATTTTGTGAATTGAGAATTTATTGGTATATAAATCTCTGGCTTCAAGAGTTTTGATTTTGCCTGGTTACTGGGTATTGTGATCTCTAACCACAAGGCGGGCAGTCATTGCTTGGTACTGGAATGGCAGCAACCCCACCAAGGAAAATTAGCGAGTGCATTGGAGATGTCTCAGGGGCCCCGGGCCAGAGAGCCTGCCAAGATGAGAACATCCTGCTGGAGGGTTACTAGAATGTGGGACTGAGGACCATGGGGGGTTGGGCTGAGAAGGTAGAGGCCGCAACGAGACAAGTGACCTGGAGCAGGGTAGACCGCTATCAGTCACTGGAAGCCAGTCTATAGACAGAGCTGGCAGGACCACACTGGGGCAGAGAGTTGCCTGCAGTAGCGTGGAAACTTGCAAGTCCTCTTTTAATATTTCCTGCAACATGCCGGCCCAGGGAGTAGCACTATTAGAAGGTGTGGCCCTGTTGGAGTAGCTGTGTAACTGTGGGTATGGATTATAAGACCCTCATCCTAACAGCCTGGAAGCCAGTATTCTGCTAGCAGCCTTCAGAAGAGATGAAGAACTCTCAGCTCCTCCTGTACCATGCCTGTCTGGACACTGCCATGCTCCCACGTTGATACTAATGGACTGAGTCTCTAAACCTGTAAGCCATTCCCAATTAAATGTCCTTGTAAAAGCTGCCTTGGTCATGGTTTCTGTTCACAGCAGTAAAACCCTAAGACAGAACTGTTGCATTGCCAACAGCAGGAAATACATAGCATCCTCCACCTCTCCACATGCCTACCTTCCTCATCCTGGTGACCACCTGCCTTCCATATCTGGCCTGTCCATTCTCCAAAGAGAATGCACTGACACATCCAGGTTCCAGGGACTCATGTTTACTCTGATGCAGTGTAATCCTGCTACAGGACACTCAGCAAATCTGATAGCCCCCATAGTCATCACAGATGACTGACCATGGCAACCATACTGGAAGGTCACAGTTCTTCTCTGTCTTCTTTCTCACTCTCTTAGTTGCCATGGTCCTTACTTTATGATAGAAGCACATAAGGTATGTTAGAATGTGATTATTGTGGATGTTACAGGGGCCTGATATCTATCTGTGGAATTGCAAGAGATATTCACACCCATTCAAAAACACGCTCAGCATATAGAGCTCAGGGGAATGGATTCTTCACCCAAAAACATCACAGTTCCAATCTTATCCCAGTATTGTCTCCCAATGTCCTCCCTCCTCCATAACAGGAAAAGTGACCTCAACTCATGCCTCACTCATGACCTCTTCTAGAGACATGGAAATGTGCTGCCCAGTGAATGACTCAGTGAGGGCAAGAACCCAGAACCCGAGTGTCCTCCCTATGATATAGACTTAAAGAGTGTGAGTAAACAAAAACCCTCCAAAATGAGCCCTCAAGTCCCCTTCCCTCCAGTACCTGAGGGAGTCTGAGAAGGCCTCTACTCCATACTTGGACATGCAGTAACCACCACCACCAAGAGACACTCGGCCCATGATGCTGGAGACATTGACCACACGGCCCCTCGCCTTCCTCACCAAGGGCAGCATGTTCAGAGTCACCTCGATCATGCCCAACAGGTTCACATCCAGGACACTTGCAAAGTTCTGTTTGTTCATCCATTGATTGGGACCCGAGGGGATGGTGATGCCAGCGTTGTTGACCAGGCCCCAGAGTCCTGGGGACAGTGGGAAGAGTCACACAACACAGGTTTAACTATGGATGAAATGCACATTCACAAGGTAAGACCACGGTGACACATGTTCACTGGAGAATAGGAAGTAAGGAATAAGAGGAGGGTATGCACAGGGCTGGGGACCTCATGCCAGAGACTGGTGGCTCACAGCATGGACACCTCCATTCATTAAGTCTTCCTGGCCCAGCTCCATGCCTGGGCATCAGCCAGCAGTCCCTTCTCACTGGCTAAGTTTAAGAGCAGAAGGTGGAATCCTGGCTCCCCTCTGTTAACCTGGAGACCGTGAAAGAATGTTCCTGACTTACATGGTAATGCCAACTCTAGAGATTTTATTCTTTTACTTTTTGTGATCCTTTGAATGGAAACAGCAGCCATAGGCTCATATATTTGAATGTTTGGTCCTGAGAGTGGGGCTTGAGAGTAATGAGGTGTGGCCCTGTTGGAGTGGGTGTGGCCCTGAAGGATTAAGTGATTCACTGGGAGTGAGGTATCTCAGGGTCTTGCTGTTCCTGTTACCTATAGATATAAATGTAGTATATCAGCTCCTTCCATAGTGCCATGAGTGCCTACAACCCACCCCACTTCCTGTCATGATGATAATGGCCTAAATCTTTAACTGTATGCAAGCTCAAATCCCATGTTTCATCTATAAGAGTTACCAAGATCATGGTATCTCCTCATAGAGATAGAATTCTGTCTAAGACAGTTGTGTCTTTGCATTACTCTGAGCAATTTACACACAGCTACCTGTCTATTTCAAATAGCCAAGAAAGGTAGTAATAAAGAAGAATTGGTTTCCATTATCATTCCTTACTATAGCAATAAGAAAGCATTGTCATAAGGAACAGAGGAAAACCCAAAGGAGAAAAGTAAGAGAATTAATCTCTGAAGGAAGATGGTTGGGAAACAAATTGAAAGAAATTGAAACATTGATTGTGGGAGATTTGGAAAACAGAGCTGTGCTTTTCAGCTCTACTGAAGCCAGCCTTGAAGTTAGTAATGATCAACTCAAACATTGATCAACATTTACACTGATGAAAATCTATATTGATCAACTTTCATTATTGATCAACTCTCCTCAGATGCTTACAAAACCCAATATATTGGCTGGTTTTGTGACAACATCATACAAGCTGGCGTCATTGTAGAGGAAGGAGCCTTAGCTGAGGGAATGCCTCCATAAGATCCAGCTGGGAGGCATTTTCTCAATTAGTGAACAGCTGGGGAGGTCACAGCCAATTGTGTGTTACACCATCCCTGGGCTGCTGGTCTGGGTTCTGTAGGAAAGCAGCTGAGCAAGCCGTGGAGACCAAGCAGCACCCTCCATGGCCTCTGCATCAGCTCCTGCCTCCAGGGTCCTTCTTAATTTCAATTCCTGCCCTGAGACCCTTTGGTGATGAACAGTGATGTAGAGTCTAATCTTTCCTCCACAAGGTGGAGGCCTTTGCATCATGGTGTTTTGTTGTTACCATAAAAACCCTCACTAAGACACCCAGGGACAGGATAAAGGAGGTGACAATCTTTTCTGATAACCAATAGGACGGATTTTCCACTGTCAGCCTGAAAACACTGGGTTCTTTTTGCAGCTCACCCACAGGTGGCCCCAGGGATGCCTTGGGCCTTTAAGTCATGGCTCTTCAAGGATCCACTCTGAAAGGCTTACAAATAAACACCATGTCTCCATCATTGATTTCTGTCCAAAGTGAATGGGAGACCAGTTGACTGAGATTAAGATTGGCATTTGTTGATATTAAAATGTTGGCTCAGTAAGGCATCTGCTTTTTTGGGTAAAAAGCATGTCTTAGGTTTTTATAGATGCATAACGTGTAATTGAGAATTTTGTGATTTGATTTTGATTTGATGATCCTGACACTGAACTTGTTCGACTACTGGCGTCAGTGTGCACGCAGGTGAATAAGGACCGAGGTCAGCCCAGCCACTGGCCACCCTGCCTCACTCGAAGGCCAGGCAACCCTGGAGCACCCCATGGAGCTAGCAGATGACAAGGGAGGCCGGAAGTCCTGGTGGAGCCGGATGTCCAACAGGCCCCGAAAGCTCAGACGGATACAGACACTGCCACGTGGGCAGGCTGCCAACCGGCCTTGGCCTTCCTCTGAGCTGGCGATGGACTCCACCATGCGGGCAGCTGCCCAGGACAGAACTGGTCACCTTGGGTCACCTAAAGCAGCCCACACCACCAAAGACAGTGGTCCCGGGAACCCAAAGAGAGAGGAAGAAGATGTGTTGCTGACAACCATGCTGGCAGATCCAGATATCAACGCCAGTGCCTAGAGCACAAGATGCCTCCTTGGCCACTGCCATCTTGTCCATTGTGGGCATGGTTTCTGATCAAGGGAGCCTTGTGGGCATGGTTTCTGATCAAGGGAGCCTTGTGGGCATGGTTTCTGATCAAGGGAGCCTTGTGGGCATGGTTTCTGATCAAGGGAGCCTTGTGGGCATGGTTTCTGATCAAGAGAGCCTTGTGGGCACGGTTTCTGATCAAGGGAGCACAGTCTTACTTAGACAAAAGGGGGAGCCCATACATTGGATTAACCCTTCAGGAGGTGGGCTTCCCCGGTTTTATTCCATGACCAATCAGATTGCTGATTGTATCGTCAGGGGAAGAGATGTTTTGGTTCGATTTGTTAGAATGGATCCTCGATCTACAGTTACTCCCCTTAGCATGGCTGATTTTACCTGGCTAGAAAGAAATAACAAACATGTCGAGATGGCCCTTGAAGGCTTCCTGGGTGAGATTGATTGTCATTCTGGTCCCCTTGGATGGATGAGCTCATTTTCCAGGTTGGAGTGGATCTATGAGGATGAGGAGCAGAAACATTTTAAGATCTAGAGGTGACGGTGACCCCAGGGTGACTGTCTTCCAGACACAGCAGGACTGCTGCTCACATGAACTCACCGAGACCGCGGCAGCACACGTAAGCCCTGCACAGGCTCAAGGGGACAGTGACCCAGCACTGAGGAGGGAAAGTGGGCACATGGTCTAACCTCTAACTTATAACTTATAACTGCTCTCCAAGGGAAGGACAGTTTTCTGCACTGGAGTGTCAATGGTGCCTTGTTTACATTTTACTGTGCACTGTGTGAAGATTCAAATGCTGATTTCTGTGTCCACTACATCTGGTTACAACCCCTACTCAGAGCCTATCCACGTGTAAGCTTGGGTAAACAACAGCTTTCCAATTCTTCCCTGAAGTGTCAGTAAAGAGACCTTAACAACCAATGGCTGAGCAGGGAGAGAACAGGCTGGACTCCTCCCAGGCAGGGCAGGGAGCTGGAGAAGAGGAGGTGTGGCTTAGCCACCTGCAGAGGGAGTCTAGGAGACCCCATCAGAAAACACCTGCAGCAGAGGCAGCCTGAAATGCCTGTCTCTGTGATTTGGCTGGGAGCTTGGTAGACTAGGATAGAAGAGTCAAATAGAGTAATACTGCTCAGTAGTTCTGCCCTTTAAGCATGTTAAGTCACTAACTTAGTCCAGTCTCAGGTATTTGAGAGGTAGCTGGGTAAGAAGCACAGTGTAACACTTATTAAAAGGCACTCACAGAGCCTTACACCCAAGAGGGCTCGTATCTCCACAACATAAACTCCATGAAACTTTGGGAGGAGAGGGGAGCCTGCATTATTTTCAGAGAGTTTTGTGCTGGCTTTTTGGCTTGTTTCTTGTTGTTTTTTGTTATTCTTATTTTTTATTTGTATTACTTTTACTTGGGTTTTTTTTTTGCTTTTGTTTTTCAGAGAGAGAGAGAGAGAGAGAGAGAGATGACAGACAGACAGACAGAAAGAATATAAACTGCCTCAAAAACACAGGCCAGAAGAACACAAAAGGGACCAAACCATACTCAATGACAATGCCTGCTAAATGTAATAGAGCTTAAGGGTCAAGTTATTTTACTTCACTGATTATTATTATTATTGTTATTATTATTATAATTAATGTTCTTTAAATGGTAAAGTGGTAAAAAAAAAGAGCTTACATTTGTAAAGTGGAAAGAAAGCATATACATTAAATGTATAGGTCAAAGTGTTGCTAGTTTTGATCCAATTATTAGTAAATCATATGTTAATTGTAGTTTGACACACCTAGAGATTAGAACAATAGCTGTTTCCAAATTTATTTTTATATAAATTTATCTTGTAAATAACAACACAAAGAGTAGAGAGACAAAGGGAGAAAGAGATAGATAGGTAGGGTGGTGTATGTGTGTGCTTGTGTATGTGTGCGAGAGAGAGAGAGAGAGAGAGAGAGAGAGAGAGAGAGAGAGAGAGAGAGAGACCACTTCCTACATTTACTGTCCTAAGGCATTCTTGACATCGGGCTTAAGCATGGCAATGATTTTTGTCTCTCCCTGTAGAGGTTCACAGGTAGAACATAACATGGCCCAGACCTGAGAAAGCAGATGGACTCTGGCACATGACCTTCACACAGAGACCCCCAGACAGAGCTCTCGTCCTCAGCAGCCAACAATCCAGTTTTTCTACTTACAAAGACAGAGGACAGAGAAGAGTTGCAAATGAAATCTTCTCGAGGCACCAGCCAATCAAGAATACAGGACTTGGCCGGGCTATGATGGCGCACGCCTGTAATCCCAGCACTTGGGAGGTGGAGGCAGGCAGATTTCTGAGTTGGAGGCCAGCCTGGTCTACAGAGTAAGTTCCAGGACAGCCAGGGCTACACAGAGAAACCCTGTCTCAGGGGAAAAAAAAAGAATACAGGACTTGGAGAACTCAGTGTAGAGATAAGAGGACAAACTGATGTGCCAGAGAAGGGCAGAATCTGCTCTCACACCAACTCCACCCTGACCCCCACCAGGAATCCTTTCAGGCCTCCACAGGCCTTCCCTTCACACACAGAAAGAACAACAACAACAGAGATGGAACACTCCATGGTACCTCTGTTCCCAACACGCTCCTTCACCCACTGAGTGGCTGCCACAACACTCTCTGTCTTGGCGACATCAAGGATCACTGTCTCCAGCCTGTCAGATGTCTTGCTCCTCAGCTGCTCGGCTCCCTCCTCCGTCAGACACGCAGCCAGGACCCTCATGCCCCTCCTGTCCAGCTGTCTGGCCAGCAGGTTCCCAAAGCCAGAGCCACAGCCCGTGATGAAGACATACTTGTCTTGGAGATGGCTCACCACCTGCCTCTCCCTGAACAAGCGCAGGAGCTTCCACAGGCCCACCAGAGCCACCAGGTAGAGCCACATGGCTTATAGAAGACAAGCAGAGAGAGATACTCTAAGTCAAAACGAGCCTGGTATTCTGCTCACAGAAAGTGTAGTCATCGAGGACTCCAGCCTTCTGGAACGCAATCCTCTGCATTTCTAATTTTTAATGCCTCACTTTTCTGGTCTTTGACCTGTTTGGAACATAAGAGCATATTTGGCTCTCCCTATCACACTGCCAAGGAAAACACCCCTGACTGTTCAATAACACAGGTCTATTCTCTTATGATCTTTGCTTCCTGTACCCATGTGGGAATCCAGATGCGTGTCATTGCACATACCCCATGCTCCGGCCCCACACTCACCTTGTGTCTCTGCAACTTGCAATCTGGAACCAGAAACCAAGATGTTGTGAACATGAGAAACTATTGGTAACCTGCAGTTGGACTCAGGACAACTTACAGGAGAGGACAGGGAGAGCTGGTGTCCTCCGAATACAGCAGCTCCTGGGAAGGGAGAAGGGTGAGCCCCAGACACACCAGGACTCACAGAGTTGGTATTGGGAATGAAATAATATTCCTCTTTTAAGTCGCCCTTCCCCTGGTTGCCAGGATTTCAGGAGACATGAGCATAGAGTTTTGAGTTATGACCTCTGTGACTGCCTTGACTCACCTGAGCCAGGATTTCATGCTTGATTTCTTAGGAAGCATTGTTCAGAACCTCGAGAGTAACATGTAGAGCTCGGCACTGGCTCCTGGCTTTGAGGAATGCCTGACTGACACTCTGATTCCAGCTCAAAATAAACATGGTGCTTTCCTTCAGGAATGATGATGTCACAGTTCTCTTACCTGACACTTCCACAACTTTCTATCCTAAACTGTAAGGATTCAGACAGACCTTGTGCTCTCAAGAACCATGTTTCTATCAGAAAGTGCCCCAATACAGGATTGATGTCAGCTCTGCCTTAATGTCTGGGCCTATGTCATTAGTGGGGAGTGAAGTGTGAATCTGGAGCTGGGCCACTCTCCCTCCAAGTGGGTAGCTGTCCCTGGGTATGCTGTGCATTTGCCTGCTCTTCCTTCTGCCCTGTGTCTGATCCTGTATGATGTGCTGCTGCTGTTCCTTGTCCTCCTGGCTCCAGTCCTGCCCCTCCTCCTGCTCCTGCAGAAAGTACTAGGACATTCTTCCTGTGGCTGTTAGCACCTGTCAGGCTTTCAATTTCTGCACAAACATCATGACCAAGAAGCAAGTTGGGGAGGAAAGGGTTTATTCAGCTTACACTTCCACATTGGTGTTGATCACCAAAGGAAGTCAGGACTGGATCCTAAGCAGGTCAGGAAGCAGGAGCTGATGCAGAGGCCATGGAGGGATGTTCCTTACTGGCTTGCTTTTCCTTTCTTGCTCAGCTTGCTCTCTTACAGAATCAAAGACTACCAACTAGGGATGGCACCACCCACAATGGGCCGACCACACTTATCACTAATTGAGAAAATGTCCTGCAGCTGGATCTCATGGAGGCACTTTCCCAACTGAAGCTCCTTTCCCTGTGACAACTCCAGCCTGTGTCAAATTGACACACAAAATCAGCCAGTACAGCCCCTAACAGGTCCTCTTAATCCTAGCTCTGAATTGCATCTTGTAAAATGTAGTACTGGGCTTCCTTGACCAAAGTGCATGTAGATATTGCTTCTCTTAATTCTTGTATCCCTTCAACAGTGAGTTCTCTAGAACTTTCCTTTCATGGTTCTTTTCAGTGCTCTCTCCTACGGTCTGTACCATATCAACCCAGACAGGAACGGGCACTCTTGTGGGATCAAGGTCTTCTGGAACACAGCAGAATCTAGATCTGGCCCCGGAATTTCTGGATAATGTCATAATAGGAAAGAGGATGTAACTCTATTGCAGGAGCCACTGGGCTGAGGAGAAAGCCTCAGAGACACCTCCCTGATTTATGGTGGTTCCCTCAGTCCATCTATCTATTTCCCCACAAGCCAAATGACAGAGCCTAGCTACTCCTCTTCCCTGTCCTAGGTAGAATGGGCTGGTCCCATTCTAGGCCATAAGCTGTGAATATATAACAAGGCAGCTGTTTTGGTCTCTGGGCAGCTCTGATCTGCTGAGGTAGATAGGAACCAAACCATCTCCTGAGATCAGGAGTCCAGTTCAGCCCAAGGGGGAAATACATTCTCCCAAAAGGCAGTGTACGCCACCAAACCCACCCTTTCTTCTTCATGCTAAATCAGGAATGGTGGAGCCTAGAGTCAGGGCTGCAAAGGGTAGAAACATGCCCACTGTCAAGACTGTTTCTAGGCTTGATCACATGCTGTCCCTGCTCAGTCTTAACTGGGAACCAGAAATGAAAATCTATTGTGTTCTAATGGCTGTGGATCTAGAATTGGAAGGATGAGATTTGATTGGGTACAGTGCAGTTCTCGTGCATGATTGAGTGAGAAAATCTCCTGTGGCCGCTTGAGTCCTTCTGTGTTCCTCTGAGTACAGTGAATTCTCCCAACAAAGAAACCTGGGTGAGGAGGAAAGGGGGCTCCTCCAGAAATGTTGCAGGCAGCCTGGATAACCTCACAGGGCACTTCTTGCTAATTACACATCGCTCTGTCTAATCGTGATCCTCTTGAGCCTCTACCCAGGCTTAGGGCTGTAGATCTGTCCTGGGTGCTGCCCCTGTCCCTGTGGAGCCAGTGTGATGCTCCAGAGAGGACCGAGATGGGTCCAGCCTCCTGGCCAGCTCCCCACAGGCTGTTATGGGCAGAGAAGGCGTTGTCTTACTGTTGCGGGAGATGTTTTAAGAAGGCTGGCAGGCTTCCCGTGCTACTGCTCACAACCCTCTGCCCCACCCAGTCCCACCAGCTCCGTCTCTAGCCCCCGTGGGACCAGTTGCCATCTGCCCAGCCCCAGTTCTCTTGTCTCTGGAGCTTTTAGTTCCTTCTCAGCCATAAATCCCTGTGGTCAGCCGTCCCTCCTTCCAGTAACCCAGGAAAACAAAACTCCTGAAGCTTATAATTAACCAATCATATTTATATATCAATAAATTCTCAATTCACAAGATGCCAACACATGAACCAATTAGTAATGATAAAGGCTGCTCACCTAGATTAGACAAATTATCCCAATTGTTCTCTCCTTTATGACATGATATCTACCTGTAGCTCTTTAAAGCCACGCTGGTTTAGGATCTTCTTCCTGTTCATCCTCCATCTTGCTTTTTCCTTCTCCACTTCTCAGTCCTTCTCTGTCCCTGTAACTCGTAGCTCCACCTCCCCTTTCCCTGTCCAATCACAGGCCTCCTGCTACACTAATATTTTAATGTAATTGGACAGGGTAAATCTTGCCACATGTAATTACAGTATGATTTGTGTAATGATGAAAACAGTAGGGCTAGTGATTACAAGATCATGAAAAACCTGTTACATAGTGAGACATCACAAAACATAATAAAATAAAAAATATATATACCCATTATGGAGAAATGAGTCAACCATTCAGTGTGCTTTCTGCTCTTTTGGAGAACCAAAATTCAATTCTTGACACCTACATTTTATGGCTGAAAACTTCCCATAACCAGTGACCATAACCGTCCTTCTTACCTCTGAGGATACACCCACACATGTAACATCCAGATTCACACACACAAGCTCAAAGGTCCAAAAAACAATCCTTTGAAGATAACATAAGTAAAATGAATGACCAGGTAGAGGATATGGCTATAATTTTAGATTTTTATTGAACCATAGATTATTGTTTATTTACAAGTTTCTCCTGTGACTCTTCAACCTCTATATTTCCCTCATACTGTACTAACATGTACTCAGGTATCCAGACAGGTAAAGACTTCAGAGACCTCTCTCCGGCTTCAGGGAGATCCAGTAGACAAGGGCGTCCACCAGGAAGGTGGGCATGTAGCTCAAGGGGAGGTAGAAGAGCTTGGCGTCCCAGCCAGCCGAGTATCTGGTGCGAGGGTAACAGGACGTCAGAGCGTGCTCCATGCAGTCTGTCACCACAGACAGGTCCTTGTTGCGCATCTGGTCCACTCTGTTTAGCCTTGTCAGTGCTATGCAGAATGAGGAATGATTCACGTGGTCATTCAGCTCTTACCACTCCTGTCTTACACCAGCATAGAAGAGAACACCTGGTCCTTATGTGAATGGGAGAATCCATGTGTCTGAAACCCAAGCCTAGCCTGTCCCAGTTCATCTGAAGGAGCACAAAGACTCTTCAGGAAGATTGTGCACTCAGTCACCTGTGTCTCAGCTCACGGAAGGTGTGGCCTTACACTGCCTCCCCTCCCTGACTTCACTGACAACTCATGGGAGGATCAGAAGAAACAGAGCAGCGTGTTCTGAAAGACAAGAACTCACTTTCTGACCCCATACCCAAATGGACCACCACCCTGAGGAAATGGGTCTAAATTCCTGTCCTTTGAGGGTAAGGAGCAAGTCATTAGAACTGATAATATGAGCATGGGGTTAGGCATTCAGGACTGGACTTTACTTTGGTGCTCAGAGCTCACTTACTGGATGACAGGTATTTCTTGCCATAAATCTCCTTGATTTCTGGGTTGGTCTGGTCCCACAACATCTGGAAGTTTGAGGAAAATCTGGCAATATCGGCCAAATTAGTCTGGAAGAAGCCAGGCTCTATAATAGCCACCTTCACCCCAAAATAGGAGAGCTCCCTCCTGCAAGACAGACAGATGTCAAGGGCTTCAGAGGTCTTTCGGTGAGAACACTTTAATAAGAGGACAGTAACATGCCAACAAGAGCCTGTGGTGAGGAAAGGCCACGCCCTTTGTATCTGGGATGTGCAGGAAATGGGGAAGAATCCCCATTGCCTCTGTGCTCTCAGATGTCACACAAAGTATTTGCTGTGGGTAGCTCAGTTGCCTCAAACTGAACATTCTGTTCTATGCCACTGTATAGGACGTATTGTTTTCTTAAAAAAAAATATTTATTTATTATTTCTAAGTACACTGTAGCTTTCTTCATGTCTTCAGATACCAGAAGAGGGCGTCAGATCTCTTTACAGATGGTTGTGAGCCACAATGTGGTTGCTGGGATTTGAACTCAAAACCTTTGGGAGAGTCGTCGTTTCTCTTACCCTCTGAGCCCTCTCTCCAGCCCCAAGACCTTTCATCACGGACTGTACATGCAAAGGATTCTAGTCCTTGTCCAAGTCACCTTCACCACACTAGTAAGTCTCCATCTATCCCACATCTGTTCCAGGAATCTCTCAGGACACCCCCACTTTCTTCTTCCTCAAGCATCTCCTGAGAGAGCACCGCCTGCCTCCAGCTCCCTCCCGCTGGCAGCCTCCCCGTTCCCTGACCCAAATGGCCACCCTGGTTCCATCCCTTGGAAGGCGGGAAGGTTTGTATATGTTGGTGTGGCAGGATTTTCCCTGTCCAATCTATTTAAATATTAGTAGGGCAGGAGACCTGTGATTGGACAGGGAAAAGGGAGGCGGAACTAAGATTTGGGGAGACAGAGGACTACTGAGTGGGAAGAAGGGAACAAGATGGAGGCCGGACAGGAAGAAGATCCTGATCCCGCGTGGTTTTGAATACCACAAAT
This sequence comes from Apodemus agrarius, assembly GCA_964023405.1. Classification (NCBI taxonomy): domain Eukaryota; kingdom Metazoa; phylum Chordata; class Mammalia; order Rodentia; family Muridae; genus Apodemus; species Apodemus agrarius. Next base: position 2,743,939 of record OZ030026.1, read on the forward strand.
AGTTACGAATATTATACAGGAATAGAATAATTGGATAGCTTGTCTGATCTAGCTGGGCAGCTTGTACCATTATCAATTGACCCTGAAATTATTGTGTGGGCATCTTGTGAATTGTGAATATATTGATATATAAATCTGATTGATGAATTGTAAGTTTCTAGAGTTTTGTTTTATTTGGTTACTAGGAGATGGGACCACTGACCACAGGGGGCCTTGAAAGAGAGAGGGGAAAGAAGCAAGATGAATGACGGACAGGATGATTCAGAACCAGCATGGCTTTGGATAGCCACAGGTACTATGATTATCATATAGGGAGAGAATATTGGGATAACTTGTCTCATCTAAGAGGGCAGCTTGTATCATTATCATTTGGCTCTGAAATTATTGTGTGGGCATTTTGTGAATTGAGAATTTATTGCTATATAAACCTCTGGCTTCAAGAGTTTTGATTTTGCCTGGTTACTGGGTATTGTGATCTCTAACCACAAGGCGGGCAGTCATTGCTTGGTGCTGAAATGGCAGCAACCCCACCAAGGAAAATTAGCGAGTGCATTGGAGATGTCTCAGGGGCCCCGGGCCAGAGAGCCTGCAAGGTGAGAACATCCCGCTGGAGGGTTACTAGAATGTGGGACTGAGGACCATGGGGATTTGGGCTGAGAAGGTAGAGGCCACAACAAGACAAGTGACCTGGAGCAGGATAGACCGCTATTAGTCACTGGAGGCCAGTCTATAGACAGTGCTGGCGGGACCACACTGGGGCAGAGAGTTGCCTGCAGTAGCGTGGAAACTTGCAAGTCCTTTTTTAATATTTCCTGCAACATGCCGGCCCAGGGAGTAGCACTATTAGAAGGTGTGGCCCTGTTGGAGTAGCTGTGTCACTGTGGGTATGGATTATAAGACCCTCATCCTAACAGCCTGGAAGCCAGTATTCTGCTAGCAGCTTTCAGAAGAGATGAAGAACTCTCAGCTCCTTCTGTACCATGCCTGTCTGGACACTGCCATGCTCCCACGTTGATACTAATGGACTGAGTCTCTAAACCTGTAAGCCATTCCCAATTAAATGTCCTTGTAAGAGCTGCCTTGGTCATGGTTTCTGTTCACAGCAGTAAAACCCTAAGACAGAACTGTTGCATTGCCAACAGCAGGAAATACATAGCATTCTGCACCCTTTACCTCTCCACATGTCTACCTCTCCCAACCTGGTGACCACCTCCCTTCCATATCTGGCCTGTCCATTCTCCAAAGAGAATGCACCGACACATACAGGTTCCAGGGACTCATGTTTACTCTGATGCAATGTAATCCTGCTACAGGACACTCAGCAAATCTGATAGCCCCCATAGTCATCACAGATGACTGACCATGGCAACCACACAGGAAGGTCACAGTTCTTCTCTGTCTTCTTTCTTACTCTCTTAGTTGCCATGGTCCTTAGTTTATGATAGAAGCACATAAGGTATGTTAGAATGTGTTTATTGTGGATGTTACAGGGGCCTGATATCTATCTGTGGAATTGCAAGAGATATTCACACCCATTCAAAAACACACTCAGCATATAGAGCTCAGGGGAATGGATTCTTCACCCAAAAACATCACAGTTCCAATCTTATCCCAGTATTGTCTCCCAATGTCCTCCCTCCTCCATAACAGGAAAAGTGACCTCAACTCATACCTCACTCATGACCTCTTCTAGAGACATGGAAATGTGCTGCCCAGTGAATGACTCAGTGAGGGCAAGAAACCAGATCCCGAGTGTCCTCCCTATGATATAGACTTAAAGAGTGTGAGTAAACAAAAACCCTCCAAAATGAGCCCTCAAGTCCCCTTCCCTCCAATACCTGAGGGAGTCTGAGAAGGCCTCTACTCCATACTTGGACATGCAGTAACCACCACCACCAAGAGACACTCGGCCCATGATGCTGGAGACGTTGACCACACGGCCCCTCGCCTTCCTCACCAAGGGCAGCATGTTCAGGGTCACCTCGATCATGCCCAACAGGTTCACATCCAGGACACTTGCAAAGTTCTGTTTGTTCATCCATTGATTGGGACCCGAGGGGATGGTGATGCCAGCATTGTTGACCAGGCCCCAGAGTCCTGGGGACAGTGGGAAGAGTCACACAACACAGGTTTAACTATGGACGAAATGCACATTCACAAGGTAAGACCACGGTGACACATGTTCACTGGAGAATAGGAAGTAAGGAATAAGAGGAGGGTATGCACAGGGCTGGGGACCTGATGCCAGAGACTGCTGGCTCACAGCATGGACACCTCCATTCATTAAGTCTTCCTGGCCCAGCTCCATGCCTGGGAATCAGCCAGCAGTCCCTTCTCACTGGCTAAGTTTAAGAGCAGAAGGTGGAATCCTGGCTCCCCTCTGTTAACCTGGAGACTGTGAGAAAATGTTCGTGACTTACATGGTGATGCCAACTCTAGAGATTTTATTCTTTTAGTTTTTGTGATCCTTTGAATGGAAACAGCAGCCATAGGCTCATATATTTGAATGTTTGGTCCTGAGAGTGGGGCAGTGCTTTTGAGTAATGAGGAGGTGTGGCCCTGTTGGAGTGGGTGTGGCCCTGAAGGATTAAGTGATTCACTGGGAGTGAGGTATCTCAGGGTCTTGCTGTTCCTGTTACCTATAGATATAAATGTAGTATATCAGCTCCTTCCATAGTGCCATGAGTGCCTATAACCCACCCCACTTCCTGTCATGATGATAATGACCTAAATCTTTAACTGTATGCAAGCTCAAATCCCATGTTTCATCTATAAGAGTTACCAAGATCATGGTATCTCTTCATAGAGATAGAATTCTGTCTAAGACAGTTGTGTCTTTGCATTACTCTGAGCAATTTACACACAGCTACCTGTCTATTTCAAATAGCCAAGAAAGGTAGTAATAAAGAAGAATTGGTTTCCATTATCATTCCTTACTATAGCAATAAGAAAGCATTGTCATAAGGAACAGAGGAAAACCCAAAGGAGAAAAGTAAGAGAATTAATCTCTGAAGGAAGATGGTTGGGAAACAAATTGAAAGAAATTGAAACATTGATTGTGGGAGATTTGGAAAACAGAGCTGTGCTTTTCAGCTCTACTGAAGCCAGCCTTGAAGTTAGTAATGATCAACTCAAACATTGATCAACATTTACACTGATGAAAATCTATATTGATCAACTTTCATTATTGATCAACTCTCCTCAGATGCTTACAAAACCCAATATATTGGCTGGTTTTGTGACAACATCATACAAGCTGGCCTCATTGTAGAGGAAGGAGCCTTAGCTGAGGGAATGCCCCCATAAGATCCAGCTGGGAGGCATTTTCTCAATTAGTGAACAGCTAGGGAGGTCACAGCCAATTGTGTGTTACACCATCCCTGGGCTGCTGGTCCTGGGTTCTGTAGGAAAGCAGCTGAGCAAGCCATGGAGACCAAGCAGCACCCTCCATGGCCTCTGCATCAACCTTAGCCTCCAGGGTCCTTCTTAATTTCAATTCCTGCCCTGAGATCCTTTGGTGATGAACAGTGATGTAGAAGTCTAATCTTTCCTCCACAAGGTGGAGGCCTTTGCATCATGGTGTTTTGTTGTTACCATAAAAACCCTCACTAAGACACCCAGGGACAGGATAAAGGAGGTGACAATCTTTTCTGATAACCAATAGGACCGATTTTCCACTGTCAGCCTGAAAACACTGGGTTCTTTTTGCAGCTCACCCACAGGTGGCCCCAGGGATGCCTTGGGCCTTTAAGTCATGGCTCTTCAAGGATCCACTCTGAAAGGCTTACAAGTAAACACCATGTCTCCATCATTGATTTCTGTCCAAAGTGAATGGGAGACCAGTTGACTGAGATTAAGATTGGCATTTGTTGATATTAAAATGTTGGCTCAGTAAGGCATCTGCTTTTTTGGGTAAAAAGCATGTCTTAGGTTTTTATAGATGCATAACGTGTAATTGAGATTGATTTTGTGATTTGATTTTGATTTGATGATCCTGACACTGAACTTGTTCGACTACTGGCGTCAGTGTGCACGCAGGTGAATAAGGACCGAGGTCAGCCCAGCCACTGGCCACCCTGCCTCACTCGAAGGCCAGGCAACCCTGGAGCACCCCATGGAGCTGCCAGATGACAAGGGAGGCCGGAAGTCCTGGTGGAGCCGGATGTCCAACAGGCCCCGAAAGCTCAAACGGATACAGACACAGCCACGTGGGCAGGCTGCCAACCGGCCTTGGCCTTCCTCTGAGCTGGCGATGGACTCCACCATGCGGGCAGCTGCCCAGGACAGAACTGGTCACCTTGGGTCACCTAAAGCAGCCCACACCACCAAAGACAGTGGTCCCGGGAACCCAAAGAGAGAGGAAGAAGATGTGTTGCTGACAACCATGCTGGCAGATCCAGATATCAACGCCAGTGCCTAGAGCACAAGATGCCTCCTTGGCCACTGCCATCTTGTCCATTGTGGGCATGGTTTCTGATCAAGGGAGCCTTGTGGGCATGGTTTCTGATCAAGGGAGCCTTGTGGGCATGGTTTCTGATCAAGGGAGCCTTGTGGGCATGGTTTCTGATCAAGGGAGCCTTGTGGGCATGGTTTCTGATCAAGAGAGCCTTGTGGGCACGGTTTCTGATCAAGGGAGCACAGTCTTACTTAGACAAAAGGGGGAGCCCATACATTGGATTAACCCTTCAGGAGGTGGGCTTCCCCGGTTTTATTCCATGACCAATCAGATTGCTGATTGTATCGTCAGGGGAAGAGATGTTTTGGTTCGGTTTGTTAGAATGGATCCTCGATCTACAGTTACTCCCCTTAGCATGGCTGATTTTACCTGGCTAGAAAGAAATAACAAACATGTCGAGATGGCCCTTGAAGGCTTCCTGGGTGAGATTGATTGTTATTCTGGTCCCCATAGATGGATGAGCTCATTTTTCAAGTTGGAGTGGATCTATGAGGATGAGGAGGCAGAAACATTTTGAAAGCGAGAGGTGATGGGTGACTCCAGGGAAACTGTCTTCCAGACACAGCAGGAATGCTGCTCACATGACGTCACCGAGACCATGGCAGCACACGTAAGTCCTGCACAGGCTCAAGGGGACAGTGACCCAGCACTGAGGAGGGAAAGTGGGCACATGGTCTAACCTCTAACTTATAACTTATAACTGCTCTCCAAGGGAAGGACAGTTTTCTGCACTGGAGTGTCAATGGTGCCTTGTTTACATTTTACTGTGCACTGTGTGAAGATTCAAATGCTGATTTCTGTGTCCACTACATCTGGTTACAACCCCTACTCAGAGCCTATCCACGTGTAAGCTTGGGTAAACAACAGCTTTCCAATTCTTCCCTGAAGTGTCAGTAAAGAGACCTTAACAACCAATGGCTGAGCAGGGAGAGAACAGGCTGGACTCCTCCCAGGCAGGGCAGGGAGCTGGAGAAGAGGAGGTGTGGATTAGCCACCTGCAGAGGGAATCTAGGAGACCCCATCAGAAAACACCTGCAGCAGAGGCAGCCTGAAATGCCTGTCTCTGTGATTTGGCTGGGAGCTTGGTAGACTAGGAGAGAAGAGTCAAATAGAGTAATACTGCTCAGTAGTTCTGCCCTTTAAGCATGGTAAGTCACTAACTTAGTCCAGTCTCAGGTATTTGAGAGGTAGCTGGGTAAGAAGCACAGTGTAACACTTATTAAAAGGCACTCACAGAGCCTTACACCCAAGAGGGCTCGTATCTCCACAACATAAACTCCATGAAACATTGGGAGGAATGGGGAACCTGCATTATTTTCAGAGTGTTTTGTGCTGGCTTTTTGGCTTGTTTCTTGTTTTGTTTTTTGTTTTGTTTTTTTTTGTTATTCTTATTTTTTATTTTTTACTTGGGTTTTTTTTTTTTGCTTTTGTTTTTCAGAGAGAGAGAGAGAGAGAGAGAGAGAGAGAGAGAGAGAGATGACAGACAGACAGAAAGAATATAAACTGCCTCAAAAACACAGGCCAGAAGAACACAAAAGGGACCAAACAATACTCAATGACAATGCCTGCTAAATGTAATAGAGCTTTTTTAAGGGTCAAGTTATTTTACTTCACTGGTTATTATTATTATAATTAATGTTCTTTAAATGGTAAAGTGGTAAAAAAAAGAGCTTACATTTGTAAAGTGGAAAGAAAGCATATACATTAAATGTATAGGTCAAAGTGTTGCTAGTTTTGATCCAATTATTAGTAAATCATATGTTAATTGTAGTTTGACACACCTAGAGATTAGAACAATAGCTGTTTCCAAATTTATTTTTATATAAATTTATCTTGTAAATAACAACACAAAGAGTAGAGAGACAAAGGGAGAAAGAGATAGATAGGTAGGGTGGTGTATGTGTGTGCTTGTGTATGTGTGCGAGAGAGAGAGAGAGAGAGAGAGAGAGAGAGAGAGAGAGAGAGAGAGACCACTTCCTACATTTACTGTCCTAAGGCATTCTTGACATCGGGCTTAAGCATGGCAATGATTTTTGTCTCTCCCTGTAGAGGTTCACAGGTAGAACATAACATGGCCCAGACCTGAGAAAGCAGATGGACTCTGGCACATGACCTTCACACAGAGACCCCCAGACAGAGCTCTCGTCCTCAGCAGCCAACAATCCAGTTTTTCTACTTACAAAGACAGAGGACAGAGAAGAGTTGCAAATGAAATCTTCTCGAGGCACCAGCCAATCAAGAATACAGGACTTGGCCGGGCTATGATGGCGCACTCCTGTAATCCCAGCACTTGGGAGGTGGAGGCAGGCAGATTTCTGAGTTGGAGGCCAGCCTGGTCTACAGAGTAAGTTCCAGGACAGCCAGGGCTACACAGAGAAACCCTGTCTCAGGGGGAAAAAAAAGAATACAGGACTTGGAGAACTCAGTGTAGAGATAAGGGGACAGACTGATGTGCCAGAGAAGGGCAGAATCTTCAGTTACACCTACTCCACCACCAGGAATCCTTTCAGGCCTCCACAGGCCTTCCCTTCACACACAGAAAGAACAACAACAACAGAGATGGAACACTCCATGGTACCTCTGTTCCCAACACGCTCCTTCACCCACTGAGTGGCTGCCACAACACTCTCTGTCTTGGTGACATCAAGGATCACTGTCTCCAGCCTGTCAGATGTCTTGCTCCTCAGCTGCTCGGATCCCTCCTCTGTCAGACACGCAGCCAGGACCCTCATGCCCCTCCTGTCCAGCTGTCTGGCCAGCAGGTTCCCAAAGCCCGAGTCACAGCCCGTGATGAAGACATACTTGTCTTGGAGATGGCTCACCACCTGCCTCTCCCTGAACAAGCGCAGGAGCTTCCAGAGGCCCACCAGTGCCACCAGGTAGAGCCACATGGCTTAGAGAAGACAAGCAGAGAGAGATACTCTAAGTCAAAACGAGCCTGGTATTCTGCTCACAGAAAGTGTAGTCATCGAGGACTCCAGCCTTCTGGAACGCAATCCTCTGCATTTCTAATTTTTAATGCCTCACTTTTCTGGTCTTTGACCTGTTTGGAACATAAGAGCATATTTGACTCTCCCTATCACACTGCCAAGGAAAACACCCCTGACTGTTCAATAACACAGGTCTATTTTCTCTTATGATCTTTGCTTCCTGTACCCATGTGGGAATACATGTGTGTGTCATTGCACATACCCCATGGTCCGGCCCCACACTCACCTTGTGTCTTTGCAACTTGCAATCTGGAACCAGAAACCAAGATGTTGTGAACATGAGAAACTATTGGTGACCTGCAGTTGGACTCAGGATAACTTACAGGAGAAGACAGGGAGAGCTGGTGCCCTCCTAATACAGCAGCTCCTGGGAAGGGAGAAGGGCGAGCCCCAGACACACCAGGACTCACAGAGTTGATATTGGGAATGAAATGATATTCCTCTTTTAAGTCGCCCTTCCCCTGGTTGCCAGGATTTCAGAAGACATGAGCATAGAGTTTTGAGTTATGACCTCTGTGACTGCCTTGACTCACCTGAGCCAGGATTTCATGCTTGATTTCTTAGGAAGCATTATTCAGAACCTCGAGAGTAACATGTAGAGCTCGGCATCTGGCTCCTGGCTTTGAGGAATGCCTGACTGACACTCTGATTCCAGCTCAAAATAAACATGGTGCTTTCCTTCAGGAATGATGATGTCACAGTTCTCTTACCTGACACTTCCACAACTTTCTATCCTAAACTGTAAGGATTCAGACAGACCGTGTGCTCTCAAGAACCATGTTTCTATCAGGAAGTGCCCCAATAAAGGACTGATGTCAGCTCTGCCTTAATGTCTGGGCCTATGTCATCAGTGGGAAGTGAAGTGTGAATCTAGAGCTGGGCCACTCTCCCTCCAAGTGGGTAGCTGACCCTGGGTCTGCTCTCCATTTGCCTACTCTTCCTTCTGCCCTGTGTCTGATCCTGTATGACGTACTGCTGCTGCTGTTCCTTGTCCTCCTGGCTCCTGCAGAAGGTACTAGGACATTCTTCCTGTGGCTGTTAGCACCTGTCGTAGTGAGGGTTTCTATTCCTGAACAAATATCATGACCAAGAAGCAAGTTGGGAGCCGGGGGTGGTGGCGCACGCCTGTAATCCCAGCACTTGGGAGGCAGAGGCAGGCAGATTTCTGAGTTCGAGGCCAGCCTGGTCTACAGAGTGAGTTCCAGGACAGCCAGGACTACACAGAGAAACCCTGTCTTGGGAAAAAAAAAAGAAGCAAGTTGGGGAGGAAAGGGTTTATTCAGCTTACACTTCCACATTGGTGTTGATCACCAAAGGAAGTCAGGACTGGATCCTAAGCAGGTCAGGAAGCAGGAGCTGATGCAGAGGCCATGGAGGGATGTTCCTTACTGGCTTGCTTTTCCTTTCTTGCTCAGCTTGCTCTCTTACAGAATCAAAGACTACCAACTAGGGATGGCACCACCCACAATGGGCCGACCACACTTATCACTAATTGAGAAAATGTCCTGCAGCTGGATCTCATGGAGGCACTTTCCCAACTGAAGCTCCTTTCCCTGTGACAACTCCAGCCTGTGTCAAATTGACACACAAAATCAGCCAGTACAGCCCCTAACAGGTCCTCTTAATCCTAGCTCTGAATTGCATCTTGTAAAATGTAGTACTGGGCTTCCTTGACCAAAGGACATGTAGATATTGCTTCTCTTAATTCTTGTATCCCTTCCTCAGTGAGTTCTCTAGAACTTTCCTTTCATGGTTCTTTTCAGTGCTCTCTCCTACGGTCTGTACCATATCAACCCAGACAGGAACGGGCACTCTTGTGGGATCAAGGTCTTCTGGAACACAGCAGGATCTAGATCTGGCCCCGGAATTTCTGGATAATGTCATAATAGGAAAGAGGATGTAACTCTATTGCAGGAGCCACTGGGCTAAGGAGAAAGCCTCAGAGACACCTCCCTGATTCATGGTGGTTCCCTCAGTCCATCTATCTATTTCCCCACAAGCCAAATGACAGAGCCTAGCTACTCCTCTTCCCTGTCCTAGGTAGAATGGGCTGGTCCCATTCTAGGCCATAAGCTGTGAATATATAACAAGGCAGCTCTTCTGATCTCTGGGCAGCTCTGATCTGCTGAGGTAGATAGGAACCAAACCATCTCCTGAGGTCAGGAGTCCAGTTCAGCCCAAGGGGGAAATACATTCTCCCAAAAGGCAGTGTACCCCACCAAACCCACCCTTTCTTCTTCATGCTAAATCAGGAATGGTGGAGCCTAGAGTCAGGGCTGCAAAGGGTAGAAACATGCCCACTGTCAAGACTGTTTCTAGGCTTGATCACATGCTGTCCCTGCTCAGTCTTAACTGGGAACCAGAAATGAAAATCTATTGTGTTCTAATGGCTGTGGATCTAGAATTGGAAGGATGAGATTTGATTGGGTACAGTGCAGTTCTCATGCATGATTGAGTGAGAAAATCTCCTGTGGCCGCTTGAGTCCTTCTGTGTTCCTCTGAGTACAGTGACTTCTCCCAACAAAGAAACCTGGGTGAGGAGGAAAGGGGGCTCCTCCAGAAATGTTGCAGGCAGCCTGGATGACCTCACAGGGCACTTCTTGCTAATTACACATCGCTCTGTCTCATCGTGATCCTCTTGAGCCTCTACCCAGGCTTAGGGCTGTAGATCTGTCCTGGGTGCTGCCCCTGCCCCTGTGGAGCCAGTGTGATGCTCCAGAGAGGACCGAGATGGGTCCAGCCTCCTGGCCAGCTCCCCACAGGCTGTTATGGGCAGAGAAGGCATTGTCTTACTGTTGTGGGAGATGTTTTAAGAAGGCTGGCAGGCTTCCCGTGCTACTGCTCACAACCCTCTGCCCCACCCAGTCCCACCAGCTCCGTCTCTAGCCCCCGTGGGACCAGTTGCCATCTGCCCAGCCCCAGTTCTCTTGTCTCTGGAGCTTTTAGTTCCTTCTCAGCCATAAATCCCTGTGGTCAGCCATCCCTCCTTCCAGTAGCCCAGGAAAACAAAACTCCTGAAGCTTATAATTAACCAATCATATTTATATATCAATAAATTCTCAATTCACAAGATGCCAACACATGAACCAATTAGTAATGATAAAGGCTGCTCACCTAGATTAGACAAATTATCCCAATTATTCTCTCCTTTATGACATGATATCTACCTGTAGCTCTTTAAAGCCACGCTAGTTTAGGATCTTCTTCCTGTTTATCCTCCATCTTGCTTTTTCCTTCTCCACTTCTCAGTCCTTCTCTGTCCCTGTAACTCGTCGCTCCACCTCCCCTTTCCCTGTTCCATCACAGGCCTCCTGCTACACTAATATTTTAATGTAATTGGACAGGGTAAATCTAGCCACATGTTACTACAGTATGATTTGTATAATGATGAAAATAATAGGGCTAGAAATGATAACACCATGATAAATCTGTTATATAGTGAGAAATCAGAAAATAAATAAAATAAAATATAAATACCCATTTTGGAGTAATGATTCAGCCATTAAGTGTGCTTTCTGCTCTTTTGGAGAACCAAAATTCAATTTTTGACACCTACATTTTATGGCTGAAAACTTCCCGTAACCAGTGACACTAATCTTCCTTTTTACCCCTGAGATTATTCTCACACATGTAACACACAGGTTCACACACATAAGCTCAATGGTCCAAAAACAATCCTTTGAAGATAACATAAGTAAAATGAATGACCAGGTATAGGATATGGTAATAATTTTAGATTTTTATTGAACCACAGATTATTGCTTATTTACAAGTTTCTTCTATGACTCTTCAACCTCCATATTTCCCTTCCATTGTACCAATATCTACCCAGGTATCCAGATAGGTAAAGATTTCAGAGAGAATTCTCAGGCTTTGGAGAGGTCCAGTAGTGTACGGCACCTGCAATAAAGGTGGGCATGTAGCTCAAGGGGAGGTAGAAGAGCTTGGCGTCCCAGCCAGCCGAGTATCGGGTGCGAGGGTGACAGGACGTCAGAGCGTGCTCCATGCAGTCCCTCACAGCAGACAGGTCCTTGCTGTGCCGATCATTGAATCCCTTTAGCCTTGTCAGATCTATGCAGAATGAGCAATGATTTAGGTAGATTTTCAGCTCCCACCACTCCTGTCTGGCCACAACATAGAGGAAAATTTCTATTCTCTGTGTTGGAGAATCAACTCTATGAAACCCAAGCCTAGCCTGTCCCAGTTCATCTGAAGAACCACAAAGAATTTCCAGGGAAGATGTGAGCACTCAGTCCCCTGAATCTCAGCTCATGGGAAGTGCTTGTCTTTACTGCCTCCCATCTCTGACTTTGCTCACAGCCCCGTGATCATGAGAGGATCAGACAGAACAGAACAGCGCGTTCTTAAAGACAAGAACTCATTTTCTGACCCCATACTCGAATGGACCACCATCCTTAGGTAATGGGTCAAAATTACTGTTCTTTGAGGATAAAGAACAATGCATTAGGTCTGCAAATATGAGCATGTGGCTAATGGTTCAGGACTAGACTCTGCTTTGGTGCTCAGAGCTTATTTACAGGATACCAGGTATTTTTTGCCACAGAGTTCTCTGATTTCTGAGCTGGTCTGGTTCCACAGCATCTTGATGTTTGAAGATAACATGGCACTATCACTCATGGTAGTCATGAAGAAGCCAGGCTCTATAATAGCTACCTTCATCCCAAAGTGGGAGAGCTCCCTCCTGCAAAAAGGAGCGATGTCAAGCGCTTCAGTGAGAACACTTTAGTAAGAGCAGAGTAGCGTGTCAGCAAGTGCCTGTGGTGAGGAAAGACTACACCATTTGTGTCTGGGATAGACAACATGTGGGGGAAAAGTCTTGTGATAAGGGAATTGCCTGTGTGCTCATGGATGTCACACTAAGGATTTGTTGTGTGTAGCTCAGTTTTCTAAAGCTGAATATTCTGGTCTAGGCACTTTGTAAGATCTTTCTCCAAGTAGTGCAGAAAGGATTCTAGTCCTTGTCCAGGTCACCTTCACCTTGCTAGTAAGTCTCCATCTACCATACATCTGTCCCAGGAGGCTCTCAGGGCACCCCTCACTTTCTTCCTGCAGGTGTCTCCAGAGAGGAACTTCCTGCATCCAACTCCCTCACATTGGCAGGCTCCCTGTTTCCTTCAGCAAAAGGCTGCCCTGGTCCCACCCCTTGGAATGGTTACAAGGGCAGTAGCATAAAATACATAGCATCCAGTTCTCCATAAGACTACCTTTGTCCACCTGGTGACCACCCACCCTCCTTCCATATCTTTCCTGTTCATTCTCCAAGGAGAATCCACCTAGGATTCTAGGTTCCAGTTTGCTGATGCAGTCTAATCCTGCCACAGGAAATCTGCATCAGCAAATCTGATGGCTTGCAGAGTCAACACAGATGACTAGCAATGGCAGTCTCACAGGAGGGTCACAGTTCTTCTCTGTCTCCTCTCTCACTCTCTTAGTTGCCATGGTCATTGAGGCACAGAAGTTATGCTAGAATGTGTTTATTGTGGATGCGATAGGGGCCTGATATCTATCTGTGGAATTGAAAAAGATATTCACCCAATTAAAAAACACACTCAGCAAATAGAGGTCAGGGGAATGGATTCTTCACCCAAAGAACCTCACAGTTCCAATCCTATCCCAGTAATGTCCCCTAATGTCCTCCCTCCTCCATAACAGGAAAAGTGACCACAGCACATGTCACAGTCATGACCTCTTCTACAGACATGGAAATGTGCTGCCCAGTGAATGATCCAGTGAGGGCAAGGTGAGAGAGACCCAGAACCTGAGAGCCCTCCCCATGATGGGGACTTAAAGAACATGAGTAAATAAAAACCCTCCCAAAGCTCCCCTGGGGGACCCCTTCCCTTCCAGTACCTCAGGAAGTCTGAGAAGGCCTCTACTCCATATTTGGACATGCAGTAACCACCACCACCAAGAGACACTCGGCCCATGACGCTGGAGACGTTGACCACACGGCCCCTCGCCTTCCTCACCAAGGGCAGCATGTTGAGGGTCACCTCGATCACGCCCAACAGGTTCACATCCAGGACCCTTGCAAAGTCCTGTTTGTTCAGCCATTGATTAGGACCCGAGGGGATGGCGATGCCAGCGTTGTTGACCAGGCCCCAGAGTCCTGGGGACAGTGGGAAGAGAGAGTCACACAACACAGGTTTAACTATGGATGAAATGCACACTCACAAGGTAAGACCACGGTGACACATGTTTACTGGAGGATAGGAGGTAAGGAATAAGAGGAAGGTATGCACAGGGCTGGGGACCTCATGCCAGAGACTGCTGGCTCACAGCATGGACACCTCCATTCATTAAGTCTTCCTGGCCCAGCTCCATGCCTGGGCATCAGCCAGCAGTCCCTTCTCACTGGCTAAGTTTAAGAGCAGAAGGTGGAATCCTGGCTCCCCTCTGTTAACCTGGAGGCTGTGAAAGAATGTTCGTGACTTACTAGTAGATGCCATCCTTGCAGAAACTTTACTCATTTACTTTTTGTGATCATTTGAATGGAAACAACAGCCATAGGCTCATACACACACACACACACACACACACACACACACACACACACACACACATATACATATATATGTATATATATATATACATATATATGTATATATATATATAGTTGTTTGTTTGTTTGTTTGTTTGTTTGTTTTGAGACAGGGTTTCTCTGTGTGGTCCTGGGTGTCCTGGAACTCACTCTGTAGACCAGGCTGGCCTCAAACTCAGAAATCTGCCTGCCTCTGCCTTCCAAGTGCTGGGATTACAGGCGTGCGCCACCACGCCCAGCGGCTCATATATTTGAATGCTTGGTCCTGAGAGTGGGGCAGTGCTTGAGAGTAATGAGGAGGTGTGGCCCTGTCGGAGTGGGTGTGGCCCTGTTGGATTAAGTGATTCACTGGGAGTGAGGTATTCCATGGTCTTGCTGTCCCACCTACTTGTAGATATAGGTGTAGGTTATCAGCTCCTTTCTCTAGCACCATGAGTGCCTACAACCCACCCCACTTCCTGTCATGATGATAATGGCCTAAATCTTTAACTGTATGCAAGCTCAAATCCCATGTTTCATCTATAAGAATTACCAAGATCATGGTATCTCCTCATAGAGATAGACTCTGTCTAAGACAGTTGTGTCTTTGCATTACTCTGAGCAATTTACACACACATGTATATTTCAAATAGCCAAGAAAAGTAATGATAAAGAATTGGTTTCCATTATCATTCCTTACTACAGCAATAAGAAAGAATAGTCATAAGGAAGAAGAGAAGGAAGAAAGAAAAACCCAAAGGAGAAAAGAAAAAGAAGACAAAATTAATCTCTGAAGGAAGATGGTTGGGAAACAAGCAACTGAAACCTTTATTGTGGGAGATTTGGAAAATAGAGCTGTGCTTTTCAGCTCTGCTGAAGATAGCCTTGATTACTAATGGTCAACTCTCATATTGATCAACATCTATCCTGATGAAAATCAATATTGATCAACTTTCATTATTGATCAACTCTCCTCAGATGCTTGCAAAACCCAATATATTGGCTGGTTTTGTGACAACTTGATACAAGCTTGAGTCATTGTAGAGGAAGGAGCCTTAGCTGAGGGAATGCCCCCATAAGATCCAGCTGGGAGGCATTTTCTCAATTAGTGAACAGCTAGGGAGGTCAGAGCCAATTGTGTGTTACACCATCCCTGGGCTGCTGGTCCTGGGTTCTGTAGGAAAGCAGCTGAGCAAGCCGTGGAGACCAGGCAGCACCCTCCATGGCCTCTGCATCAGCTCCTGCCTCCAGGGTCCTACCTTTCTTTTCTTTTCTCTTCTTTTCTTTTCTTTTCTTTTCTTTTCTTTTCTCTTCTTTTCTCTTCTCTTCTTTTTTCTTTTCGTTTGTTTTTGTTTTTGTTTTTGTTTTTGTTTTTTTTGAGGCAGGCTTTCTTTGTATAGCCCTGGCTGTTCTGGAACTCACTCTGTAGGCCAGGCTGGCCTGTAACTCAGAAATCTACCTGCCTCTGTCTCCCAAGTGCTTGGATTAAAGGCATGTGCCACCACTGCCTGGCATCCAGGTTCCTTCTTAATTTGAGTTCCTGCCCTGACTTCCTTTGGTGGTGAACTGTGGCAGCACATGTAACACCTGCACAGGCTCAAGAGGACAGTCACCCAGCACTAAGAGGGAAAGTGAACACATGGTCTAACCTCTAACTTATAACTGCTACCCAGTGGAAGGACAGTTTTCTGCACTGGAGTGTCAAGGTGCCTTGTATTCATTTTACTGTGCACTGTGTGAGGATTCAAATGCTGATTTCTGTGGCCACTATATCTGGTTGCAACCCCTACTCAGAGCCTATCCACCTGTAAGCTTGGGTAAACAACAGCTTTCCAATTCTTCCCTGAAGTGTCAGTAAAGAGACCTTAACAACCAATGGCTGAGCAGGGAGAGAACAGGCTGGACTTCTCCCAGGCAGGGCAGGGAGCTGGAGAAGAGGAGGTGTGGATTAGCCACCTGCAAAGGGAGTCTAGGAGACCCCATCAGAAAACACCTGCAGCAGAGGTAGCCTGAAATGCCTGTCTCTGTGATTTGGCTGGGAGCTTGGTAGACTAGGATAGAAGAGTCAAATAGAGTAATACTGCTCAGTAGTTCTGCCCTTTAAGCATGTTAAATCAATAACTTAGTCCAGTCTCAGGTATTTGAGAGGTAGCTGGGTAAGAAGCAAAGTGTAACACTCATTAAAAAGGCACTCACAGAGCCTTACACCCAAGAGGGCTCATATCTCCACAACATAAACTCCATGAAACTTTGGGAGGAAAGGGGAACCTGCATTTTTTTCAGAGAGTTTTGTGCTGGCTTTTTGGCTTATTTCTTTTTGTTTTTTTTTTTTTATGATATTGGGAATTTTTGTTTTGTTTTGTTTTGTTTACTTGAGTTACTTTTCCTTGAGGGGTTTTAATTTTGTTTTTTGTTTTTCAGAGAGAGAGAGAGAGAGAGAGGTGACAGACAGAAAGAATATGAACTCCTGTGATAGGGACATGGGGAGGATTTGGGAGGATTTGAAGAAAGGAATAACATGATCTAAATGATTGCATGAAAAATTTTAATAAAAATATGCAAAGCCTATTTTAATTCTTATTTATTTAGATCCCAATATACACATGCTTGCAGACTCAGAATTGACTAGAAGTATCACAAGACAGTTGTTTTTTTGTTTTTGTTTTTTTATTTTTGCTTTTTGTTTTTTTGAGACAGGGTTTCTCTGTGTAGCCCTGGCTATCCTGGAACTCACTCTGTAGACCAAGCTGGCCTCAAACTCAGAAATCTGTCTGCCTCTGCCTCCTGAGTGCTTGGATTAAAGGCGTGCACCACCACCACCCAGACACAAGACAGTTCTTATGACAGCAAAACAAGCTTGAATGTGGTGGCAGTTTCTGGCAATGCTAACAGGAAGGAGCTGAGAAACAGGTTCATCAGATCGTGACTAGCTCCATATCTAGAACCCTGCCTCAAAGACAGGCCAGAAGACTGCAAAGGCACCAAACAATACCCAACGCCAAGGCCTGCTAAGTGTAATGGGTCTTGATTACGGGTCAAATTTCGTTAATTCACTGAATATTATTGTAATAAATGTTCTTAAGTGGTAATATTGCTCACCTTTTTTAAAGTGGAAAGAACACATATATGGTAAATATACAGGTCACAGGGTTAATGCATATTTATTCACTGAATAGTAGTTTGTATGCTAATTGTAGTTTGGCATGTCTAGAGTTTATAACAATAGCTGCATTTCCTTTAGCTTTTTATAAATTTTTTTGTTAAAAAACAAAGCAAATACTGGAGAGAAAGGGAGAAAAAATGGAAAGGCATGTTAGTGTGTGTGTGTGTGTGTGTGTGTGTGTGTGTGAAAGAGAGACCACTTCCTAGCCTTTACTGTCCTAAGGCATCCTTGACATTGGGCTTAAGCATGGCAGTGATTCTGGCTCTCCCTGTAAAGGTTCACGGGTAGTACATAAGAACATGGTCCAGATCTGAGAAAGCAGATGCACTCTGGCACATGACCTTTACACAGAGACCCCAGAACCCCAGAGCTCTCCTCCCTCCTCACTGTCTCTGACCTAGGACTCAGCAGCCAACAATCAAGTCCTTCTACTTACAAAGACAAAGAGGACAGAAAACAACTGCAAATGAAATCTTCACGAGACACCAGCTGATTAAAAATACAAAACCTGGAGGATTAAGTTTATAGGTAAGTTGAAATACTGATGTGCTGCTGGAGGGGGTCAGACAGAGTCTACAGATGCTCCAACTCCACCCTGACCCCCACCAGGAATCCTTTCAGGCCTCCACAGGCCTTCCCTTCCCTCAAAGACAGAAAACAAACAGCACAGACAGGACTCTCCATGGTACCTCTGCTCCCAACACATTCCTTCACCCACTGAGTGGCTGCCACAACACTCTCTGTCTTGGTGACATCAAGGATCACTGTCTCCAGCCTGTCAGATGTCTTGCTCCTCAGCTGCTCGGCTCCCTTCTCTGTCAGACACGCAGCCAGGACCCTCATGCCTCTCCTGTCCAGCTGTCTGGCTAGGAGGTTCCCAAAGCCTGAGTCACAGCCCGTGATGAAGACATACTTGTCTTGTAGATGGCTTACCACCTGCCTCTCCCTGAACAAGTTTAGGAGCTTCCAGAGGCCCACCAGAGCCACCAGGTAGAGCCACATTGCGAGTAGAAGACAGGCAGGCAGAGGGAAAGATGTTCTGAGTCAAAATGAGCCTAGGATCTGGTCACACAAAAAATGAAGGCATCGAGGACTCCACCCTTCTGTCATGCAGTCCTCTGCATTTATTATAATTATTAATGCTTCACAACTCTGACTTTACCTCTATTCCTGCCAAGGAAAATACCTCTGGATATTCAATAACAAGAATATATTCTCTTATAATCTTGTCTTCCTTGACTCATGATGAATACATGTTCGGTTCATTTCACAGGCCCCATGGTTCAGTCCCAGACTCACCTGTGTCTCTGCAACTTTTGCTCTGGAACCAAAAGGCAGGACTTTTGAATGTAATAAGAATCTATCTGGCCGGGCGGTGGTGGCACACGCCTGTAATCCCAGCACTCTGGGAGGCAGAGGCAGGCAGATTTCTGAGTTCGAGGCCAGCCTGGTCTACTAGTGAGTTCCAGGTCAGCCAAGGCTAAACAGAGAAACCCTGTCTTGAAAAAAAAAACAAATCCAAAAGAAAGAGAGAGAGAGAGAGAGAGAGAGAGAGAGAGAGAGAGAGAGAGAGAGAGAGAGAAATAAAAAAGGAATCAGTCTGTAACTGCACTTTGACTCAGTACAACATACCAGAGAGGGCAGGGAGAGCTGGTGCCCTCCTAACATAGCAGGTTCTGGAAGATAGAAGGGATGTCCTCAAACATGGAAGGCTGACCTTGAGGAACACAAGGTGAGGAGCTAGGATCCCAGACACATAAGGACTCCCAGACCTGATGTGGGGAAGGAAATGAATTTACCCTCTCAAGTGGCCCTTCTCATGGCCACCTGGTTTAAAGCAGATATGGGCATAGATTTTTTGAGTTTTGAACTGGCCTACCTGAGCCAGGAATTTTGATTAATTCCCTCTGAACCTCTAGAGTAGTGGGTAGAGCTTTGCATCTGGCTCCTGGGATAAGCAATGCCTGACTGACCCTCTGATTCCAACTCAAAATAAACCCGATGCCTTCCTTCAGGAAGGAGGTCACATTTTCCTTACCTTACACTTCCACAACTTTCTGTTCCAACCTGTAAGCAATCCAAGTGGCCTAGTGCTCTCCACAGCCATGTTTCTATCCAGAAGTGCCCCACTATGGGATAGATTACAGCTCTGACTTAAGGCCTGGGCCTTCTTTATCAGTGTTGAGTGAACTCTGAATGCAGAGCTGGGCTATTCTCCCACCAAGGGGGCAGCAGCCCCTGAGTCTGCTCTGTATTTGCACTGTTCTTCCTTCTCCCCTGGGCCTGATCCTGTCTGACTAACTGCTGCTGCTCCTTGTCATCCTGCCTCCACTCCTGTCCATCCTCCTGCTCCTGCAGAAGCTAATAGGACATTCTTCAGGTGGCTGTTAGCACCCAACAGGCCCTCAGAATCCTGGATCTGAATTGGACCTTGCAAAATGTCATACTGGGCTTTGATGACCAAAGTATTTGCAGATAATAGTGCTGTTGGACCTTGTGTCCCTTCAGTGGTGAGTTCTCGGGAGCCATCCTTCTATGGTCATTTCCCCATCCTCCCTCCTACAGTCCTGTCCTTACCCCCCTGACAGTGATGAGCACTCTTGTTGGATTAAGGACTTCTGGAACATAGCAGGATCTAGACCTGGCCCTGGAAGTTCTGGGTAAAGTCAGAGAGAATAAGAAAGTGAATGTGACTGTGTTGCAGGAGCCACAGAGCTGAAGAGAAAACCTCAGAGACACCTCCCTGATTCATGGAGTGTGGAGAGCCTAATTGGGGTGCCGTGCTACCTGACAGGAACTAGACATTGGCCAAGGACAAGGGCTTCAAGCAGGAATCTGACATTGGGGCATAGTAGGGAAGTAGGTTATGGCAGGAATTTTTATCTTAGGGTGGAACAAGAGAAACAAGCTTCAGGCAAGATTCTGGGCTTGGACAAGGAAGTAGGCTCAGGTATTTTGGTCATTCTTACACACCCTTGGACAATTTTGTGTTTACTGTCTTGCTTGTTCCTCATTGTACTACTTTTGACCTTAATTCCTGCATGTAATTAAACTGGTATAAAAGGGGATTGAAAATTATTAAACCCACCCATCAGTCTCAGAATTGACTGGGGTCATCCTGCAGTTTTGTCTAATTGTCTCTTTCTTTTCAATCCTCACTCCTGAGCTGGAAAACCTGTTGCCTGACTGATCGGGCTTGGTCAATGGAGGGTCTCTCCATCCATCCATCCCCCTGAGATTCTCCCACAAGCCCAATGACAGAGCCCAGATGCTTCTCTTCCCTGTCCTGGGTTGGGTGGGCTGGTCCCATTCCAGGCCACACCCTGTGAATATTTAACAAGGCAGCTCTTGTGATCTCTGGGCTGCTCTCATGTGCTAAGGTAGATGGGAACAGAACCATCTACTGGTATCAGGAGTCCAGTTCGCCCCAGGGGGGAAACACTTTTTCCCAAAAGGCAGTGTACCCCACCAAACCCACCTTTTCTTCTTCATGTAAAAAGGGGAGAGGTGGAAGCTAGAGTCAGTGCTCTAAGGGTGGAAACAGGCCCACTGTCAAGCCTGTTTCTGACTTAACCACATGCCCTCCCTACTCAGTCTTAACTGGGAACCAGAAATGAAAGACTAGTGTGTTCAAAGGGTAAGAATCTAGGGTTGGAGGCATGGGACACAGTGCAGTCCTCATGCATGGTTGAATGAGGCAACTTCTTGCATCAGCCAGAGTTCCTCTGAGTCCCTCTGATTACACTGGCTTCTCCCAACAAAGAAACCTGGGTGAGGAAGAAAGGGAGCTCTTATCCCCTAGGAATATCACAGGCAGCCTGGGATGACCTCACGGGACACTACTTGCTAATTACATATTGATCTGTCTCATCATGATCCTCTTGAGACTCTACCGGTGCTTGGGGCTGTAGGTCTATCCTGGGTGTAGCCAGCCTCCTGCTCCAGAGCCTACTGAGATAGGTCCAGCCTCCTGACCAGTGTCCTCACAGGCTACAATGTGCAGAGATGCTGCTGGATTACTACCATGAGGTTTGTGTAATGATGAAGAGAGTAGAGATAGAGATTACAAGGTCCTGGTAAACGCCGCGTAGTGAGCCATGTCAGAATAAAATGAAACAAACTGTAATATCAATACATGTTTGGAAAAATGAGTCAGCATCAAGAGCACTTCCTCCTCCTCAGCAGAACCCAGATTTTATTCCTGCAACCACACTGCATGGCTGAAAACTTGTAGAAACCAGTGGCCCTCATATTTCTTCTTACCTGAAGGTACTACCACACATGTAACATACAGGTACACAAACATGCTCAAAGGCCCTAGAACAGGCCTTTCAAAATAACATAGGTAAAATGAATGACCAGGCACATGATAGGGTAAAGGAATGTCTATTTTCATTAAACCAGAAATTATTGTTTATTTACAAGTTTCTTCCCTGGTGCCTCTATCCTAATACATCTCCTGAGAGAAGAGGACTTAGGAATCTATTGAAACCCCTTCCCAGGGCAAGTCTGCACTGAGCACAGGATCCTCTGTCTCCTCCTCACAGGCTTTCCCTGCTCAGCCTGTTCTTATGGTTCCCCAGCAGGCAGACCCAGTTCTTACAGGCCATGGCGAGTTTAAGACCCATATTCTTTCGGGAAAAGGTTGTCCAAAATATGAAAGACCAGCGTTGAGGAGGACACTCTACTTTGTCACTTAGTGAGTCTACAGGGAGGGATGGTCACTCAGGGAGCCTGCAGAGAGGCAATGGTGGAGCTGAGAACTAAAGGTAAATTCTGTTCGTGGACTTGCACGTACAGTCTTCTGCCGTATGTGCTGTTGTTATGTTTTGATTGGAGAGCAGCTGTTCCGACTCCAGTGGGTGGAAGGGCTGAGACACTCAAGGATTAGCCTGCTGGCCTGTGCAGACCTTCTCAGGACATTCCCCTTACCTCTGTGATCCAAACTCACTAAACGGTAAAGCCATAGTTTAAATAGCATTGCACAGGAGACCACCTCATATTTACTCTAATAAGAAGTCCAAAAAAAAAAAAAAAAAGCCATGATTTCAAAATAAATGAAAATCGGTGTCTCCATTCTCTGAAGGATTCTCACCACCACCAGGAACTGAACCTCCCACCCAGAGCCTGCCAACATGACTCCAGGGCATGAGTGCTGCATTATCAGTGACTCCCCTCAGACCCCACACCATGGTCGCAGGTGACTTCAGAGCTGGGACACTTCCATGCTGCATAGGGGTTTTAACTAGCCATGGCATGTGCATTTCATTCCGAGGAGGACAGAGGGCAGTGCTGGGCACAAGCTGGCCACAACCTCCTCATTTGCATGGATCTTCACTGGAGGCCATTCTCTTCAGAGCCTGTGCTATAGCCAGCACGTTTGTATGTGAGTTCCTTGGTAGGATTCATTGGCTATTATCTTGGTCATCATCAGTCTTGAGTAATATCAAAGGGAAATCGACTGGATGAAGAGTGTGGACTAAGAACCCGAGTGATGACCTCCCTCCCTCCGCTCTCCCACCCTCTCCTGAGGATTCCCTCCCTTACCCTGTACCTCATCTCCCCAGGTATACACATAGGTAAAGACTTCACAGAGCTTTCTCGGGCTTTTGAGAAGCCCAGTAGAAAAGGGCATCTGCAATAAAGGTGGGCATGTAGCTCAAGGGGAGGTAGAAGAGCTTGGCGTCCCAGCCAGCTGAGTATCGGGTGCGAGGGTGACAGGACGTCAGAGCGTGCTCCATGCAGTCCGTCACCAAAGACAGGTCCTTGTTGCATATCTGGTGCAATCCATTTAGACTTTCCAGATCTGTGCAGAAGGAGGAATGATTCATGTGGTCATTCAGCTCTTACCACTCCCTCCTGTCTTACACCAGCATAGAAGAGAACATCTGGTCCTCATATGAATGGGAGAATCCATGTGTCTGAAACCCAAGCCTAGCCTGTCCCAGTTCATCTGAAGGAGCACAAAGACTCTTCAGGAAGATTGTGCACTCAGTCACCTGTGTCTCAGCTCATGGAAGGTGTGGCCTTACACTGCCTCCCCTCCCTGACTTCACTGACAACTCATGGGAGGATCAGAAGAAACAGAGCAGTGTGTTCTGAAAGACAAGAACTCACTTTCTGACCCCATACCCAAATGGACCACCACCCCGAGGAAATGGGTCTAAATTCCTGTCCTTTGAGGGTAAGGAGCAAGTCATTAGAACTGATAATATGAGCATGGGGTTAGGCATTCAGGACTGGACTTTACTTTGGTGCTCAGAGCTCACTTACTGGATGACAGGTATTTCTCGCCGTAAGTCTCCCTGATTTCTGGGCTGCTCTGGTCCCACAGCATCTGGACGTTTGAGGATAATATGGCACTATTGGTCACATCAGTCTGGAAGAAGCCAGGCTCTATAATAGCCACCTTCACCCCAAAATAGGAGAGCTCCCTCCTGCAAGACAGACAGATGTCAAGGGCTTCAGAGGTCTTTCGGTGAGAACACTTTAATAAGAGGACAGTAGCATGCCAACAAGAGCCTGTGGTGAGGAAAGGCCACGCCCTTTGTATCTGGGATGTGCAGGAAATGGGGAAGAATCCCCATTGCCTCTGTGCTCTTGGATGTCACACAAAGTATTTGCTGTGTGTGGCTCAGTGGCCTAAAACAGAATATTCTGGCGTATGGCACTGTGCAAGACCAATCTTTGTCTTTAAAAAAAAAAAGATTTGTTTAATATATGTAAGTACACTGTAGCTCTCTTCATATATTCAGATACAAGAAGAGGATGACAGATCTCTACGGATGGTTTTCAGCCACAATGTGGTTGCTGGGATTTGAATTCAGAACCTTTGGGAGAGCGGTCATTTCTCTTACGTTACGCTCTGAGACATCTCTCCAGCCCCAAGACCTTTCATCACGGACTGTACATGCAAAGTATTTTAGTCCTTGTCCAAATCACCTTCACCACACTAGTAAGTCTCCATCTATCCCACATCTGTCCCAGGAATCTCTCAGGACACCCCCCACTTTCTTCTTCCTCAAGCATCTTCTGAGAGAGCACCTCCTGCATCCAGCTCCCTACTGCTGGCCGCCTCCCCGATCCCTGCCCCAAATGGCCACCCTGGTTCCATCCCTTGGAAGGCGGGAAGGTTTGTATATGTTGGTGTGGCAGGATTTTCCCTGTCCAATCTATTTAAATATTAGTAGGGCAGGAGACCTGTGATTGGACAGGAAAAGGGGAGGCGGAACTAAGATTTGGGGAGACAGAGGGCTACTGAGAGGGAAGAAGGGAACAAGATGGAGGACGGACAGGAAGAAGATCCTGATCCCTCGTGGTTTTGAATAGCCACAGGTAGTTACGAATATCATACAGGAATAGAATAATTGGATAGCTTGTCTGATCTAGGTGGGCAGCTTCTACCATTATCAATTGTCCTTGAAATTATTGTGTGGGCATCTTGTGAATTGAGAATATATTGATATATAAATCTGACTGATGAATTGTACATTTCTAGAGTTTTGTTTTACTTGGTTACTGGAAAGTTGGACTGACGACTACAGGGTGATTGCACAGAGAAAGGAAGAAGAAGCAAGAAGGATGTCAGACAGGATGATTCAACACCAGCATGGCTTTGAATAGCTACAGGTAGTTCTGATTATCGTATAGGAGTAGAATAATTGGGATAACCTGTCTGATCTAGAAGGGCAGACTATTATCATTATTATTTGGGTCTGAACTCATTGTCTGGGCTTTTTGTTAATTGAGAATTTATTGAAATATAAATCTCTGGCTTCAAGAGTTGATTTTGCCTGGATACTGGGTATTGTGAAATCTGGCTGCAAGGTGGGCTGTCATGGCGTGGTGCTGGAGTAGCAGCACTCCTGCCAAGGGACATTAGCCAGTCAGGTGCAGATGTATCAGGGACCCCAGGCCAGAGAGTCTCCTGGGATGGAGCATGCGGCTGGTGGGTTGCTGGAATATGGGACCATGAACCACTGGGGTTTTGGGCTGAGAAAGTGAGGCGGCTATCAGACATGCAAACCAGGGCGGGGTGGACTGTGATAGGTCCACAGTGAGGCAAGAGTAGAGGCAGAGCCTGTGGGACCCTGCCAGGGCAGAGTTGCTGGCAGTAGCAAAGGGACTTGCTGGTCCTTTTTTAATATTTCTTGCAATATGCTGTCCCAGGGAGTAGCACTATTAGAAGGTGTGGCCCTGTTGGAGTAGCTGTGTCACTGTGGGTATGGATTGTAAGACCCTCATCCTAACAGCCTGGAAGCTAGCAGCCTTCAGAAGAGATGAAGAACTCTCTGCTCCTCCTGTACCATGCCTGTCTGGACACCGCCATGCTCCCACATTGATACTAATGGACTGAGTCTGTAAGCCTGTAAGCCATCCCCAATGAAATGTTGTCCATATAAGAGTTGCCCACAGAACTGTTGCATTGCCAATAGCAGGAAATACATAGCATCCTCCACCTTTCCACATGTCTACCTCTCCCAACCTGGTGACCACCTGCCTTCCATATCTGGCCTGTCCATTCTCCAAAGAGAATGCACCACAATCATATCTCATGTGTCCCCCAATGTCTTCCCTCTTCCATAACAGGAAAACTGAATTTAATTCGTGCCTCAGTCATGACCTCTTCTAGAGACATGGAAATGTGCCTAGTGAATGATTCAGTGAAAGGTTGGTAAGGGAGACCCAGAACCTGAGTGTCCTCCCCAAGAGGGGGACTTAAAGAGTGTGAGTAAATACCCCCCCCAATGAGCCCTCAAGTCCCCTTCCCTTCCAGTACCTGAGGGAGTCTGAGAAGGCCTCTACTCCATACTTGGAGATGCAGTAACCACCACCAACAAAAGACACTCGGCCCATGACGCTAGAGACGTTGACCACACGGCCCCTCGCCTTCCTCACCAAGGGCAGCATGTTCAGGGTCACCTCGATCACGCCCAACAGGTTCACATCCAGGACCCTTGCAAAGTCCTGTTTGTTCTGCCACTCACTGGGACCCGAGGGGATGGCGATGCCAGCGTTGTTGACCAGGCCCCAGAGTCCTAGGGACAGTGGGAAGAGAGAGTCACACAACACAGGTTTAACTATGGATGAAATGCACACTCACAAGGTAAGACCACGGTGACACATGTTCACTGGAGAATAGGAAGCAATGAATAAGAGGAAGGTATGCACAGAGCTGGGGACACAGGACAGCCAAGGCTATACAGAGAAACCCTGTCTGGAAAAACCAAAAAAAGAAAAAGAAAAAAGAAAAGAAAACACCTGGAGCAGAGGAAGCCTGAAATGCCTGTCTCTGTGATTTGGCTGGGAGCTTGGTAGACTAGGATAGAAGAGTCAAATAGAGTAATACTGCTCAGTAGTTCTGCCCTTTAAGCATGTTAAGTCAATAACTTAGTCCAGTCTCAGGTATTTGAGAGGTAGCTGGGTAAGAAGCACAGTGTAACACTTATTAAAAGGCACTCACAGAGCCTTACACCCAAGAGGGCTCGTAGCTCCACAACATAAACTCCATGAAACTTTGGGAGGAATGGGGAACCTGCATTATTTTCAGAGTGTTTTATGATGGCTTTTTTGCTTGTAGTTTGTCTGTTGATTTGTTTTTTTTTTCTTTTCTTCTTTTTTTATTGAAAAAGGAAGTAAAAACATTTTATGATAAAATTGAAGATTTACATGGAAAATATTTCTGACAAAATTGAAAACATAAACAGGTTAAAATTGACAATTTTCATGGAAAATTAAACAGTAAAATGGTAGACATAAAGACCATTGCAAAATTAATTGAAAAAGGAAGTAGAAACATTTTATGATAGAATGGAAGATTTATGTGGAAAATATTTCTGATAAAATTGTAGAAAATTATAGAATAACATGTTAAAATTGCAGATTATCATGAAAATTTACACAGATAAAATGGTAGCCATAAAAATATTTCCAAGTTGGTTGAAAGTGGAATTATAAACATTTTCTGATAAAATTGATGATTTACATAGAAAATATCTCTGATAAAATTCAAGAAATATATAGAAAAACATCTAGAAATTGAAGAGTATGATGGACAATTATACAGATAAAATGGTAGGCATAAAAATATTTCTAAGCCGGGCGGTAGTGGCGCACGCCTGTAATCCCAGCACTCTGGGAGGCAGAGGCTGGCAGATTTCTGAGTTCGAGGCCAGCCTGGTCTACAGAGTTAGTTCCATGACAGCCAGGGCTATACAGAGAAACCCTGTCTCAAAAAAACCAAATAAAAAAAAATTCTAAGTTGATTGAAAGTGGAATTATAAACATTTTCTGTTAAAATTGAACATTTACATGGAAAATATCGCTGATAAAATTGAAGACGTATGTAGAAAAACATGTTCAAATTGATTGAAAGTGGAATTAAAAACATTTTCTGATAAAACTGTAGATCTCCATGGAAAATATTTCTGATAAAATTCAAGAAATATATAGAAAAACATGTTAAAATTGAAGATCATCATGGAAAATAATACAGATATAATGTTTACATATATACACATTACTAAATTAATTGGAAGAGGAATTATAAACATTTTTTGATAAAATTGAAGATTTACAATGAAAATACTTCTGTTATTCTATGACTTTTTATTGGGGAATTAAGTCCATTGATGTTAAGAGATATTAAGGAATAGTGATTGTTGCTTTCTGCTATTTTTGGTGTTATTTTTATGTTTATGAAGTTACTTTCTTTTGGGTTTGTTGGAAGATTACTTTCTTGCTTTTTCTAGGGTGTAGTTTCCCTCCTTGTGTTGGCATTTTCCATCTATTATCCTTTGTAGGGCTGAATTTGTGGAAAGATATTGTGTAAATTTGGTTTTATCATGGAATATCTTGGTTTCTCCCTCTATGGTGATTGAGAGTTTGCTGGGTATAGTAGTCTGGGCTGGCATTTGTGTTCTCTTAGGGTCTGTATGAGATCTCCTCAGGATCTTCTAACTTTCATCATTTCCGATGAAAAGTCTGGTGTAATTCTGATAGGTCTTCCTTTATAAGTTACTTGATCTTTTTCTCTTACTGCTTTTAATATTCTTTCTTTGTTTAGTGCATTTGGTGTTTTGATTATTATGTGACAGGAGGACTTTCTGTTCTGGTCCAGTCTGTTTGGAGTTCTGTAGTCTTCTTGTATGTTCATGGGCATCTCTTTCTTTAGGTTAGGGAAGTTTTCTTCTATAATTTTGTTGAAGATGTTTACCAGCCCTTTAAGTTGTAAATCTTTGCTCTCTTCTATACCTATAATCCTTAGGTTTGGTCTTCTCATTGTGTCCTGGATTTCCTGGAGGTTTTGGGTTACAAGTCTTTTGCATTTTGCATTTTCTCTTTTTGTAGAGTCAATGCTTTCTATGGTATCGTCAGCACCTGAGATTCTTCTATCTCTTGTATTTTGTTGTTGATGCTTTCATCTATGACTCCTGATTTCTTTCCAAGGTTTTCTATCTCCAGAGTTGGCTCCCTTTGTGATTTCTTCATTGTTTCTATTTCCACTTTTAGATCCTGGATGGTTTTGTTCAGTTCCTTCACTTGCTTGTTTGTGTTTTCCTGTAATTCTTTAAGGGATTTTTGTGTTTCCTCTTTAAGGGCTTTTACCTGTTGACCCATGTTCTCCTATATTTCTTTAAGGGAGTTATTTATGTCCTTCTTGAAGTCCTCTATCAACATCATGAGATACCATTTTAAATCCAACTCTTGCTTTTCCGGCATGTTGGGGTATCCAGGACTTGCAGCAGGTGGGAGAACTGGGTTCTGATGTTGCCAAGTAGCCTTGGTTTCTGTTGCTAGGGCTCTTGTGCTTGCCTTTCACCATCGGGTTCTCTCTGGTGTTAGTTGGTCTTCCTGTCTCTGGCTGGAGCTTGTCCCTCCTGTGGGCCTGTAAGCCTGTGTCCATACTCCTAGGAGACCAACTCTCTTCTGGCAGGGTCTGTGCACAGAAGGACCTGTGCCACCTGACTCCCTGGTGCAAATGGGAGACTGTAGACTCCTATCCCAGCAGTTTTACTGATCTTATGCCCTGGTGACCTCCTAGCTGTTCCCCTCTAGAGGAAGGCGGAGGTCTCACCTTTGGCTCAGAAGTGAAAGTGCTGCTGGGCATCACTCTCCCCTGGCAGGCCATGCACTGAAGGCTGTGGAGCCTCCTGGTTCCCTGGTGCAAATGGTGGCCAGAAAACTCTTGCCCCAGCAGTCCCACTGATCTTGTGCCCTGTGTGCTCCTAGCTGTTCTCCTCCAGAGAGAAGGTGGAGGTCTCACCTCAGCGCTCAGAAGTGAAAGCCCTGCTGGGAAATCACTCTCTCCTGGCAGGCATGCAGTGACGGCTGTGTCTTGTAGTTTGTTTTTTATGTGATTGTTTTGTTTGTTTTTTTGTTTACTTGTGTGACTTTTCCTTGTTTTTTTAATTTTGTTTTTGTTTTTCAGAGAGAGAGAGAGAGAGAGAGAGAGAGAGAGAGAGAGAGAGAGAGATGACAGGCAGACAGAAAGAATATGAAGTTGGGTAACTGGGACATGGGGAGGATCTGGGAGGATTTGGGGAAAGGGAAAACATGATCTAAATGTTTGTATGAAAAAATTAATAAAAATATACTAAGCAGATATTCTCTAAATGGCAAAGTGGTAAAAGAAAAAGCTTGGGGCTGGAGGGATGACTCAGTGGTTAAGAGCACCAACTGCTCTTCCAAAGGTCCTGAGTTCAAATCCCAGCAACCACTTGGTGGCCCACAACATCCGTAATGAGGTCTGACGTCCTCTTCTAGTGTGTCTGAAGACAGCTACATATAACAATAAATAAATCTTTGGGCCAAAGAGAGCAGGGACTGAGCAAGCAAGGTTAACCGGAGCAGAGGTCCTAAGTTCAATTCCCAGCACCCACATGAAGGCTCACAACCATCTGTACAGCTGCAGTGTGCTCATATACATAACATAAATAAATAAATAAATCATTGCCGGGCGGTGGTGGCACACGCCTTTAATCCCAGCACTTGGGAGGCAGAGGCAGGTGGATTTCTGAGTTCAAGGCCAGCCTGGTCTACAAAGTGAGTTCCAGGACAGCCAGAGCTACACAGAGAAACCCTGTCTTGAAAAACAAACAAACAAAAAAAAAACAAAAACAAAAAAAGAAAAGAAAAGAAAAGAAAAAGCTTACATTTTTAAAGTGGAAAGAAAGCATACACATTAAACATATAGATCAAAATATTACTAGTTATTATCCACTCAATAGTAAATTATATATTAATTGGAGTTTGACACCACTAGAGTTTAGAGCAATAACTGTTTCAATTTATTTTTATATAAATTTACCTTGTAAATAATAACACAAATAAGAGAGAGAGACAACGGGAGAAAGAGAGTGATAGGCAGTGTGTGTGTATGTGTGTGTGTGTGTGTGTGTGTGTGTGTGTGAGTGAAAGACCACTTCCTAGCCTTTACTGTCCTAAGGCATCCTTGACATTGGACTTAAGCATGGCAGTGATTCTGGCTCTCCCTGTAAAGGTTCACGGGTAGTACATAAGAACATGGTCCAGACCTGAGAAAGCAGATGCACTCTGGCACATGACCTTTACACAGAGACCCCAGGACCCCAGAGCTCTCCTCCCTCCTCACTGTCTCTGACCTAGGACTCAGCAGCCAACAATCCAGTCTTTCTACTTACAAAGACAGAGGACAGAGAAGAGTTTCAAATGAAATCTTCCCAAAACAGCACCTGATTAAAAATACAAAGCCTGGCTGGGCATGGTGGCGCACACCTGTAATCCCAGCACTTGGGAGGCAGAGGCAGGCGGATTTCTGAGTTCAAGGCCAGCCTGGTCTACAGAGTGAGTTCCAGGACAGCCAGGGCTACACAGAGAAACTCTGTCTCAAAAAAAAAAAATTACAAAGCCTGGAGGATTAAGTTTATAGGTAAGTTGAAATACTGATGTGTTGAAGAGGGACAGACGAGTCTGCAGATACTCCAACTCTACCCTGGCCCCACCAGGAATCCTTTCAGGCCTCCACAGGCCTTCCCTTCATCAAAGACAGAAAACAAACAGCACAGACAGGACTCTCCATGGTACCTTTGTTCCCAACACGCTCCTTCACCCACTGAGTGGCTGCCACAATACTCTCTGTCTTGGCGACATCAAGGATCACCGTCTCCAGCCTGTCAGATGTCTTGCTCCTCAGCTGCTCGGCTCCCTTCTCTGTCAGACACGCAGCCAGGACCCTCATGCCCCTCCTGTCCAGCTGTCTGGCCAGCAGGTTCCCAAAGCCCGAGTCACAGCCCGTGATGAAGACATACTTGTCTTGGAGATGGCTCACCACCTGCCTCTCCCTGAACAAGCGCAGGAGCTTCCACAGGCCCACCAGTGCCACCAGGTAGAGCCACATGTTTTTGTAGAAGACAAGCAGAGAGAGAAACTCTTCAGTCAAAATGAGCCTGGCGTCTGCTCACACAGGATGATGTAGGCATCAAGAACTCCAGCCTTCTGGCATGCAGTCCTCTGCATTTTGTCTAATTATTAATGCCTAACGGCCATGGTCTTTGATCTATTTAGATCAGAACACATTTAATGCTCTTTGGCTCTCCCTATGACACTGCCAAGGAAAACATCATTGACCGTTCAACGGTCACAGGACTATTCTCTTATGATCTTTGCTTTGGGACTTGTGTGGGAATACAAAAAAAAAAAAAAAAAAAGTTGATTTCAAAGGAATGCAAGGCGACGGGGCTGGGACCCCAGACATATCAGGACTCGCAGAGTTGATATCAGGAATGAAGTGACATTCCTCTTTTTTTTTTTTTTTTTTTTTTTTAAGACAGGGTTTCTCTGTGTAGCCCTGGCTGTCCTGGAACTCACTCTGTAGACCAGGGTGGCCTTGAACTCAGAAATCCACCTGCCTCTGCCTCCCAAGTGCTGGTATTAAAGGCATGCGCCACCACTGCCCGGCTGACATTCCTCTTTTAAGTGGCCCTTCCCCTGGTTGCCAGGATCCCCGCAGACATGAGCATAGAGTTCTTGAGTTGTGACCTCCATGACTGCCTCGACTCACCTGAGCCCGGATTTCCTGCCTAATTTCTTAGAAAGCATTGTTCAGAACCTCTAGAGTAACATGTGGCTCCTAGCTTTGAGGATTGCCTGACTGACTCTGATTCCAGCTCAAAATAAACCTGCCTTCCTTCAGGAATGATGTCACAGTTCCCTTGCCTGACACTTCTACAATTTTCTTTCCCAAACTGTAAGGATTCAGACACACCTTGTGCTGTCAAGAACCGTGTTTCTATCAGGAAGCGCCCCAATACAGGATTGATTTCAGCTCTGTTTTAATGTCTGGGCCTTGGTTATCAGTCGGGAGTGATCTGTGAATCTGGAGCTGGGCCACTCTCCCTCCAAGTGGGTAGCTGCCCCGGGTCTGCTCTGCATTTGTCCTGTTCTTCCTTTTCCCCCATGTCTGATCCTGTATGAGGTGCTGGTGCTATTTCTTGTCCTCCTGGTTCAAATCCTGTCCTTCCTCCTGCTCCTGCTCCTGCTCCTGCTCCTGCTCCTGCTCCTGCTCCTGCTCCTGCTCCTGCTCCTGCTCAAGGTACTAGGACATTCTTCCTGTGGCTGTTCGCACACAACAGGTCTTCAGAACCCCAGCTCTGAATTGTGTCTTGTACAATACAGTACTGGGCTTTCTTTACCAAAGTACGCGTAGATATTGCTTCTCTCGGTTCGCGTGTCCCTTCAACAGTGAGTTCTCTAGAGCCATCCTTCTATGGTCATTTCCCTATCATCTCTCCTACAGTCCTTTCCGTATCAATCCTGACAGAAATGGGCTCTCTTGATTGATCAAGATCTTCTAGAACACAGCAGGATCTAGATCCGGCCCTGGAATTTCTGGAAAACGTCAGAGAGAATAGGAAAGGGGATGTGACTGTGTTGTAGGAGCCACAGGGCTGGAGAGAAAGCCTCAGAGACACCTCCCTGATTCACAGAGGTTCCCTCAGTCCATCCATCCCTCCTGAGAATCTCCCACAAGCCAAATGAATTTGTGGAACTGTTTCTCTTTCCTGACCTGTGTTGGATGGGCTGGTCCCATTCCGGGCCAGACCCTGTGAATATGTAACAAGGCGACTCTTCTGATCTCTGGGCTGCTCTGCTCTGCTTAGGTAGATGGGAACTGAGCCATCTCTTGGGATCAGGATTTCAGCTCAGCCCAAGTGGATGCACTTTGTCCCAAAAGGCAGTGTACCCCACCCAGTCCACCCTTTCTTCTTCATGCAAAATGAGGAAGGGTGGAGCCTAGAGTCAGGGCTGCAAAGGGTGGAGGCAGGCCCACTGTCAAGCCTGTTTGTAGACCTGAGGTCATGCTGTCCCTTCTCAGCCTTAACTGGGAACCAGAAATGAAGGACTATTGTGATCTCATGGCTGTGGATCTGGAATTGGAGGCATGGGACTTGATTGGGTAGAGAACAGTGCAGTTCTCGTGCATGATTGCATGAGAAAATCTCCTGTGGCCGCTTGAGTCCTTCTGTGTTCCTCTGAGTACAGTGACCTCTCCCAACAAAGAAACCTGGGTGAGGAGGAAAGGGGACTCCCCCAGAAATGTTGCAGGCAGCCTGGGATGACCTCACAGGACACTTCTTGCTAATTACACATCGCTCTGTCTCATCGTGATCCTCTTGAGCCTCTACCCTGGCTTAGGGCTGTAGATCTGTCCTGGGTGCTGCCCCTGCCCCTGTGGAGCCAGTGTGATGCTCCAGAGAGGACCGAGATGGGTCCAGCCTCCTGGCCAGCTCCCCACAGGCTGTTATGGGCAGAGAAGGTGTTGGGTTACTGTTGCGGGAAGTATTTTCAAAATATTTCCATGCTACTGCTGGCAACTCTTTGCCCCCGGCTCAGCCCTGGCCCGCCAGCTCTGTCTCCAGCTAGCCCCTGCAGTGAACAGTGACCATCTGCCCAGCCCCAGTGCTCTTGTCTCTGGAGCAGCTAGTTCCTTCTCATCTATAAACCCCTGTGGTCGGCAGTCCCGCCTTCCAGTAACCCAGGAAAACAAAACTCTTAGAGCTGATAATTAACCAGTTATATTTATATATCATTAAATTCTCATTTCACAAGATGCCAACACAATACTTTCAGAACCAATTGATAATGATAAAAGTTGCCCACCTACATTAAACAAGTCATCCCAATTTTTCTCTCCTTTATTATATCTTATGTACCTGTAGGTATTTAAAGCCACACTGGTTTACAACCTTCTTCCTGTCCGTCCTCCATCTTGCTTTTTCCTCCTCCTCTGAGTCCCTCTCTGTCCCTGCAACTCTTCACTCCGCCTCCCTTTTCCCTGTCCAATCACAGGCCTCCTGCTGCACTAATATTTTAATGTAATTGGACAGGGAAAATCTTGTTACAAATCACCCTTTCTGTTTAATTAAATTTTTAAAAAAACTTTTCCTCAAAATATAAATTTAGCACAACTATTACGATTTTGTAATTTTTAAGGTACAGGATAGACCTAACACCAAGTCTATCATTTTTGCCATTAAGATGGAACAATGTCATCTGTCCTAACTAAAAGACATACAATTCTACTCCTGACTTACATCCTGACTTTAGATTGTATGTCATCTAAAAACCATCTTCTAAAATCTGTTCTCTCAATATAAATAGCCTGGGTTGGCTCTCAGATTACAAGTAGTCTTTCAACCCCTTCAGAAATCTGAGAATGACCAACATTAACTGAAAATATATAGGAAGCCTAACACAGCTTCCAGAACTGGGACAAATTGCAGGGACAGGCCCAGTAAGTCAGGAAGTCGGAGTATCTCACTCTCTTCAGCCTTCTGGCCCAGGATCATCTGAAAGACCTTAGAAAAGCAGGAATATTAAGGACGAGCCTATTCTGTCTCTGCAGAACTAAGACGTCCTAACCTGTAAATTGTGTCCTTTCGAGGACAGCATAGGTCTGCAGGAGAGATTAGCAATTTTCTGCCCAGTTGCAAACCTGGCCACAATGTGCAGCCTCACCTGGAGGTGAGAGGCTCCGCTGCTTCTCTGAATGCACAGATGGGAATCTGTTAGGAGCAGATCTGCCTCAACAAGTGAATAAATAACATTAAATGTCACATTCTGTGGATTTCTGCCATTTTTGAAAACCAATTTATCTACTGGTCTCTGTTAACTACTCTCAGCTATTTCTAATTAAATACCTGAAAATACCCTAACAATAAATTCAAAGTGATGAAGTTATCACTACAACTCAGTAACAATTAAAACAATTTCTACCAAATGAGATTATGGCTATGTAATCAATTTTACCTATTTCCTCCCTGTTCCAATTATGACAATTTCTATGTTTCCTAGAAAGACAATCTATAATAATCCCCTCCAGCCCCAAAACCCAGGGAACAGGGTCAATGACTCTTCATAACTTCTTTAAGCTGAATATGGGCATTGAGATATTTTGAAGAGGGAGGAGGGTAGGGAAAATAGAGGCCCTTAAGAGGGCCACACCAACAATTGATTTAGTCTCTGATGTCTGTGTCTTGAGTGAATCTGGCTGAAAATCCAAGCCATCAGGAGTTCAAGCAAGTTAGTTCAGCATGTCTAATGAGGAGACTCACCAAGGCTATATATTCTGTAATATACAAATCTCAAAACAAAATTTTAGTATCATCAAGATCAGTGTCTGTGTTTGATTCTCTGTAATCTAGTCCTCTAGGGGTCTTCATTCATCATATCTGATCCATAAAACTCTGGAAGGTGTAAAGACCCTAGTCACCTTTTCTAAACACACAAAGACAAAACCTTTCTCCCCAAATAGCACATCCTTGAGACCACAACCAGAAAAAAAAATTTGACCGCTCTTCCAGAGGAATAATATACCCACAAAACTCAAAATCACACCTATTTAAAATTAAAAGAATCTAAAACATATGAAGTAAACTAAAATAGTGTATAAGTCTATTTTTAGGCCTTGTCTATTTTATCATGTAGGATAAAAGTTCAAGATTCCCATGGAGCCCATGTTAGACAGAATGTGAGTATCTTGTGAGGCATATGAAGCAATCTTGATATCATCTTATTGTTTGGCTCTCTGCCTCACACCACAGACATATTTTATTAATATCTGTATAATATCTATCTGTTGATCTCTCTGCCTGGAGCCACAGACAATATAATCAATACCTGTACATAGCACGCAATTATTTTTACTGCCTCTCTACCAGTAGTCAGTGACTAATTTTTTTCTATCCTAGTTTTGAACCACGGACAAAGTTCCCCACGCAATTTGGACAGAATCTGTATAAAAACTTATCCTAAAAGTAAATAATCTCAATTTGAAATGTATAGTTTAATCCATCTCTGCCCTAAGAAGATGCATTCTCCTGACTCACAAGCCAGTAATTCCCCACAGCAGGGGACCTCGGGCCCCGCTTTGGTTTTTTTTTTGTTTGTTTGTTTGTTTGTTTTGTTTAATTTTTATTTTCTATATTCTATGTTTACATTCCAAAGGCTTTCCCCTTTCCCAGTTCCCCCCCACCATACGTCCATAGTTCCTCTCCCCCCCAACTATTCCCCAATCATTCCCCCTCCCCCCACGGTTTCTTTACAAAACTGGATCCAATCTTTACAGGCCCAGGGTCCTCTCCTTTCTTCTTCTTGGGAATCATTTGACTTGCTAATTGTGCCTTGAGTATTT
This sequence comes from Apodemus agrarius, assembly GCA_964023405.1. NCBI lineage: Eukaryota > Metazoa > Chordata > Mammalia > Rodentia > Muridae > Apodemus > Apodemus agrarius. The sequence continues at coordinate 2,780,761 of OZ030026.1, forward strand.
AGGGCTTCTGGGCTCATTAATATCCACTTATCAGTGATTGCATTTCATGTGTATTCTTTTGCGATTGGGTTAACTCACTCAGGATGATATTTTCCAGGTCTAACCATTTACCTACAAATTGCATGAATTCATTATTTTTAATTGCTGAGTAGTATTCCATTGTATAAATATACCACATTTTCTGTATCCATTCCTCCTTTGAGGGATATTTGGGCTCCTTCCAATTTCTGGCTATTATAAACAAGGCTGCTATAAGCATAGTGGAGCATGTGTCTTTATTGTATGCAGGGGAATCCTCTGGGTATATGCCCAGGAGTGGTATGCCAGGGTCCTCTGGAAGTGACATGCCCAATTTTCTGAGGAACTGCCACACTGATTTCCAGAGCGGTTTTACCATTTTGCAATCCCACCAACAGTGGAGGAGTGTTCCTCTTTCTCCACATCCTCGCCAGCACTTGTTGTCTCTTGAGTTTTTAATCTTAGCCATTCTGACTGGTGTGAGGTGGAATCTCAGGGTTGTTTTGATTTGCATTTCCCTGATGACTAATGATGTTGAACATCTCCTAAGGTGTTTCTCGGCCATCCGAATTTCTTCTGGTGAAAATTCTTTGTTTAGCTCTGTACCCCATTTTTTGATAGGGTTATTTGTTTCTTTGCAGTCTAACTTCTTGAGTTCTTTGTATATATTGGATATTAGCCCTCTGTCGGATGTGGGGTTTTAATTGTCCTGCTTGAGTCTACTACTCGATGGCATAACACCACCTTTCTCTCAGGTAGAAAATGAACCTTTAACTCTCAGGCTACTAATCTTAAATTTCTAGAGGATTCTTGTACCACGCTGGGCTCCACCTGTTGTAGCAATTATTTTTATTTTATTTTTTATTTATTTTTTATTTTTTTGGATTTGGTTTTTTTGAGACAGGGTTTCTCTGTATAGCCCTGGCTGTCCTGATCTCACTTTGTAGACTAGGCTGGCCTCGAACTCAGAAATCCTCCTGCCTCTGCCTCCCAGAGTGCTGGGATTACAGGCGTGCCCCACCGCTGCCCGGCTGTTGTAGCAAATATTAAAAAGAAGCCAGCAGGCTTTCCTCGGGAGTGCTGAGAACACTCTGCTCCTGTGTTGTCCCTCAGACTCTGTCTTTAGCCCCCAACAGAGACCCATCTCTATCTGCACAGCTCCTCTTCTCTGGTCTCTGGAGCTGCTAGTTCCTTCTCAGTCATCAACCCCTGTGGTCTACGGTCCCCCCTTCCAGTACCCCAGAAAAATAAAACTCTTGAAGCTTATAAAGTAACCAATCATATTTATATATCAATGAATTCTCAAGGTACAGGATGCTAATACAATTATTTCAAAACCAACTGATAATTATAAAAGCTGCTCACCTAGATTAGACAAGTGATCCCAGTTATTCTCTCCTTTAAGATATCATCTCTACCTGTGGCTATAAAAAGCCACACTGGTTCAAGATTTTCTTCCTGTCCGTCCTCCATCTTGCTTTTTCCTTCTCCTCCTCTGAGTCCCTCTCTGTCCCTGCAACTCTTTGCTCCGCCTCCCTTTTCCCTGTCCAATCACAGGCCTCCTGCTGCAATAATATTTTAATGTAATTGGACAGGGAAAATCTTGTCATATGTTACTACTGTATGATTTGTGTAATGATGAAAACAGTAGGGCTAGAGATTACAAGATCACGATAAACCTCTTATGTTGTGAGACATCTTAAAATAAAATAAAAATAAAATAAAACATAAATACACATTTTGGAGAAATGAGTCAGCCATTAAGAGTGCCTCCTGCTTTTTGGAGAACCAAAATTCAATGCTTGACACCTACATTTTATGGCTGAAAACTTCCTGTAACCAGTGGCTCTAATCTCCCTTTTTACCTCTGAGGGTACTCCCACCCATGTAACATACACGTCCACACACATAAGCTCAAAGGTCCTAAAACAAACCTTTGAAGATAACATAAGTAAAATGAATGACCAGGTATAGGATAGGGTTATAATTTTCTTTTTCTTTCTTTTTTTTTTTTTTTTTTTTTTTTTTTTTGGTTTTTTTGAGACAGGGTTTCTCTGTGTAGCCCTGGCTGTCCTGGAACTCACTCTGTAGACCTGTCTGGCGTATATCCGCCTGCCTTTGCCTCCCAAGTGCTGGGATTAAAGGCGTGTGCCACCACCACCACCTGGCTATAATTTTCTACTTTTGTTAAACCAGAAATTATTGTTTATTTACATGTTTCTCTTTTGACTACTCAGCCTCCATAGTTTTCTCCTTAGAAGAGAGGAGTCAGGTATCTATGGAAGTCCATTCCACAGGCAAGTCTGTACTGAGCCCAGGATTCTCTGTCTCATGGCGCTCCCTGCTCAGCCTACATACCAGGAGGCAGAGCCAGGCTTCAGAAGCCACGGCAAGTTCAAGACCTTTGCTCTTTTGTAAATATCGTCCATAAAATGTAAAACAGAGTTGAGAGGGACACTCTTGGCATGCTACTGGAGGACTGTGGCACTGGGACAAAGGGAGGGGACATGAGAAGTGACATGGGATTAGGAAAGATGAAAAATCAGAAGGGCTTCATTGTGATGGTCAGTCAGTGATTCTTATATGAAGGCATGGTCACTTAGTGGGTCTTCAGGAAAGGCATGGTCACTTAGTGGGTCTGCAGGAAAGGGATGGTCACTTAGTGAGTCTACAGAAAAGGAAGTACTCTTAGTCAACGGGGAATTGATGATCACCTAGAGGGTCTGCAGGAAGGGGTGGCCACTTCCTGAATCTGCAGGGAATGTATGATCACTTCGTGAATCTGCAGGGAAGCAAAGGCCAGTTAGTGGGTCTGCAGAGAACAAGGTTCACTTAGTGAGTCTGCAGGGAAGGGGGTGGTAAAGCTGAAGTCTACATGTCAATTCTGTTCATGGACTTGCATGCACTGACTTTGCATTATTTGTTGTTAAGTTCTGAAGGGAAAGTTGTTGATCCTATGTCAGTGGCTGGAAGGGCTGAGACAAAGCCAGAAGAAGCCTGCTAACCTGTAAAAGCCCTTCTCTGGACATCCCCATTACCCCTGTGATCCAACCCTCGGTAACCTCCAAAGCCATGGTTTAAATCAGAGGACGCAGGAAATAAACACATATTTCCTCTAAAAGTAAAAGGATTCCAAAACAGTCGAGATTTCAAAATTTAAAAAAAAAAAAAAAAAAAAAAAAAAAAAAAGGCTGGGTGGCAGTGGTGGCGCACGCCTTTAATCCCAGCACTTGGGAGGCAGAGGCAGGCAGATTTCTGAGTTCGAGGCTAGCCTGGTCTACAGAGTGAGTTCCAGGACAGCCAGGGCTACACAGAGAAACCCTGTCTTGAAAAATTAAAAAAAAAATTGGTGTCTCCATTCTCTGATGGATTCTCTCCACCAGAGATTGAATCTCCCATCCAGGGCCTGCCAACATGACTCCAGGGCATGAGTGCTGGCGATATTAGTGACTCCTCTCAGACACCATACCAAGGTCACAGGTGACTTCAGAGCAGGGATACTTCCATGCTGCATAGGGGTTTTATCTAGCCAAGGCATGTGCATTTCATTCAGAGGAGGACAGAGGGCAGTGCTGGGCACAAGCTGGCCATGATCTCCTCTTTTGTGTGGATCCTCTCAGTAGGCCTTGAGGCTCAGAGCCTGAGCACCAGCCAGCACGTTTGGATCTGAATCCCTAGGTAGAATTGTTTTGCCTATTCCATTGGTCATCATCAGTCTTGAGTAGGATCACAGGATAATTAATGAGATAAAGTGTGTGGAATAAGAACCCCGGAGTAATGATTTCCTTCCCTTGACCCTCCTAATTTCCTCGAAGGATTTCCTTCCTTACACTCCCTACACTTCTCCAGTGATACACATAGTAAAGATTTCAGAGAGCTTTCTCAGGCTTTGGAGCGATCCAGTAGACAAGGGCGTCCACAAGGAAGGTGGGCATGTAGCTCAAGGGGAGGTAGAAGAGCTTGGCGTCCCAGCCAGCCGAGTATCGGGTGCGAGGGTGACAGGACGTCAGAGCGTGCTCCATGCAGTCCGTCACCACAGACAGGTCCTTGTTGCACCGCTGGTCCAATCCGCTTAGCATTTTCAGATCTGTGCAGAACGGAAGAATTTTTTTAGATCCCACCACTCCTGTCTGACCACAGCATAGAGGAGAATTACTATTCTCTATTTCTCGGAGAATCAAATCTATGGAACCCAGGCCTAGTCTGTCCAAATTCCTGGGAAGGACCACAAAGAATCTTCAAGGAAAATTGTGCACTCAGTCACCTGTATCTCAGCTCATGGAAAGTGATGGTCTCATACTGCCTCTCGTCCCTGACTTCACTTACAGCCCCGTGATCATGAGAGGATAAGACAGAACAGCATGTTCTAAAAGACAAGAACTCACTTTCTGACCCCATACACAAATGGACCACCACCCCGAGGAAATGGGCCTAAATTCCTGTTCTTTGAGGATAAAGAGCAAGGCATTAGACATACACATAAGAGCATGGGGTTGAGAGTTCAGGACTGGACTCTGCTTTGGCCTCAGAGCACTCACAGGATGACAGGTATTTCTCGCCATAGATCTCCCTGATTTCTGGGCTGGTTTGGTCCCACAGCATCTGGACGTTTGAGGATAATCTGGCACTATCGCTCACAGCAGTCAGGAAGAAGCCAGGCTCTATAATAGCCACCTTCACCCCAAAATAGAAGAGCTCCCTCCTGCAAGACAGATGTCAACGACTTCAGAGGTCTTTCAGTGAGAACAATTTGATAAGAGTACATAGTGTGCCAACAAGTGCCTGTGGTGAGGAAAGGCCACACCCTTTGTGTCTGGGCTGTGGAGGAAATGAGAAAGAATCCTATGATAAGGACTTTGCCTCTGTTCCCTTGGATGTCTCACTAAGAATTTGCTTTGTGTAGCTCAGTGGCCTAAAACTGAACTTTCTGGTCCTCTGCACTGTGTAATACCTTTCCACAAGTAGTGCAGATGCAAAGGATTCTAGTCCTTGTCCAAAACACCTTCACCTCACTAGTAAATCTCCATTTACCCTACATCTGTCCCAGGACACCCCACTTTCTCCAGAGAGCAACCTCCTGCATCCAACTCCCTCACATTGGCAGGCTCCCTTTTCCTTCCCCAAATGGCCGCCCTGGTTCCATCCCTTGGAAGGGTTGCATTGCCAATGGCACAGATTGCACAGGATCCAGTTCTCACGTCTTCCTTTGCCCTCCTGGTGACCACCCTCCGCCCATACCAGTACTGTCCACTCTCCAAGCAGAATGCACGCACACACCCAGGTTCCAGGTTCCAGGTTCCCATGTTTCCTCTGATGCAGTGTAATCCTGCTACCGGACCCTCAGCAAATCCAATGGCCAGCATGGCCATGACAACCCCACAGGAAGGTCACAGTTCCTCCCTGTCTCCTCTCTCACTCTCTTAGTTGCCATGGTACTTAGGTCATGATTGAAGCACAGAAGTTATGCTAGGATGTGTTTATTGTGGATGCCACAGGGGCCTGGTATCTATCTGTGGAAGTGAAAGAGATATTCACCCCAATTCAAAAACATGCTCAGTATACAGAGGCCAGGGGAATGGATTCTTCACCCAAAAACCTCTCAGTTCCAATCTTATTCCAATAATATCCTCCAATGCCTTCCCTCCTCCATAACAGGAAAAGTGAATTTAACTCATGTCTGTCATGCCCTCTTCTAGAGATATGTAACTGTGCTGCCCAGTGAATGATTCAGTGAGGGGAAGGTGAGAGAGACCCAGAACCTGAGTGCCCTCCCCAAGATGGGGACTTAAAGAGCATGAGTAAATAAAAACCCTCCCAAAGTTCCCCTGAGGGACCCCTTCCTTTCCAGTACCTGAGGGAGTCTGAGAAGGCCTCTACTCCATACTTGGAGATGCAGTAACCACCACCACCACCAAGGGACATTCGGCCCACGACGCTGGAGACGTTGACCACACGGCCCCTCGCCTTCCTCACTAAGGGCAGCATGTTCAGGGTCACCTCGATCACGCCCAACAGGTTGACATCCAGGACCCTTGCAAAGTCCTGTTTGTTCTGCCACTGATTGGGACCCGAGGGGATGGAGATGCCAGCGTTGTTGACCAGGCCCCAGAGTCCTGTGGGGGACAGTGGGAAGAGAGAGTCACACAACACAGGTTTAACTATGGATGAAATGCACACTCACAAGGTAAGATCATGGTGCCACATGTTCACTGGAGGATAGGAAGCAATGAATAAGAGTATGCACAGGGCTGGGGACCTCATGCCAGAGACTGCTGGCTCACAGCATGGACACCTCCATTCATTAAGTCTTCCTGGCCCAGCTCCATGCCTGGGAATCAGCCAGCAGTCCCTTCTCACTGGCTAAGTTTAAGAACTGAGGGTGGGATATTGCCTGCAGCTTCCCACCCAGCTGGTGGTGGGGAAGCCGGAGTCAGCCAGCATGCCAGGTGCTCAGACCCAGCCGGTGGCGGAACCAGGTACCCTAGACAGCCTGAGTTTAAGACCTTCGGGGACTCAGGCCTGGAGCAGGAGTTGGGCACAGGCTGACCCCGAGCTCCCTGCAGGCAGCTGCCATATTGCCTGCAACTTCCCAACCAGCTGGTGGTGGGGAAGCCGGAGTCAGCCAGCGCGCCAGGTGCTCAGACCCAGCAGGTGGCGGAACCAGGTACCCGAGACAGCCCGAGTTTAAGACCTTCGGGGACTCAGGCCTAGAACAGGAGTTGGGCACAGAGTAGCGGCTGCTCTCTGCACTCGCGGGGCAGACCCCGAGCTCCCTGCAGGCAGCTGGACCCAGCCAGCTTCCCAGCAGCTTGGGACCAGCAGGCGGAACCAGATAACTGAGATATCCCAACTTTAAGACCCCTGGGGAAACAGGATAACAGACAGCAAACCCTGAGCAGGAGCAGTGCAGAGCAGCTGCCCAACAGGCAGAACCAAGTACCTGGGATATCCTGAGTTTAAGACCTCGGGGACTCAGGCCACCTGTCAGCAATCTGTGAGCAAGAGCCCTGCAGGACAGTGGTTCAGGTATCCCAGTCGCTGGGAAATAGCCTTACAACCCCACAGGAGGGTCAAGCACCAGCTAGTATCTACAGGACCAACTAACACCAGAGTTAACCAGATGGCAAAAGGCAAACGTAAGATCGCTACTAACAGAAATCAAGGCAGTATGGCGGCATCCGAACCCAGTTCCCCGACAGCAATAAATTTTGGATACCCCGAAACACCAGAAAAACAAGACTCAGATCTAAAATTACTGGTCAGGATGCTGATAGAGGAACACTTAGATAAATCTCTTAAAGTAATACATGAGAAAATAGATCAAAAGCTAGAAGCCATTACAAGGCAAACACAATTAAATCCCACATATCTCAACACACCAGAAAAACAAGACTCAGATCTAAAATCACTGGTAAAGATGCAGATTGAGGATCACTTAGATAAATTTCTTAAAGTAATAGAGGAGAAAATAGATCAAAAACTAGAAGCCCATACAAGGCAGACACAAAAATCACTTAAAGAAATCCAGGAGAATATAGAGCAAAAAATGAATCCCAATAAGGGGGAGAAACAAAAATCACTTAAAGAAATACAAGAGAACATGGGTCAATGAGTAGAAGTCATAAAAGAGGAAACACAAAAATCCCTTAAAGAATTACAGGAAAACACAAACAAGCAACTGAAAGATCTGAGCAAAACCATACAAAATCTAAAAACAGAAGTAGAAACAACTAAGCAATCGCAAAGGGAGACAATGTTGGAGATAGAAAACCTTGGGAAGAAATCAGGAGTCATAGATGCAAATATCAACAATAGAATACAAGAGATAGAAGACAGAATCTCAGATGCTGACGATACCATAGGAACCATGGATTCAACAATTAAAGAAAATGCAAAATGCAAAAAGCTGGTAACCCAAAACATTCAGGAAATCCAGGACACAATGAGAAGACCAAACCTAAGGATTATAGGGATAAATGAGAATGAAGATCTACAACTTAAAGCAAATATCTTCTACGAAATTATGGAAGAAAACTTCCCCAACCTAAAGAGAGAGATGCCCATGAATATACAAGAAGCCTATAGAACCCCAAATAGACTGGACCAGAACAGAAATACTTCCCGTCACATAATAATCAAAACCCCAAATGTACTAAACAAAGAAAGAATATTAAAGGCAGTAAGAGAAAAAGGACAAGTAACATATAAAGGAAGACCTATCAGAATTACACCAGACTTCTCACCTGAGACCATGAAAGGTAGAAGATCCTGAGCAGACCTCATGCAGACCCTAAGAGAACACAAACTTCAGCCAAGACTACTATACCCAGCAAAACTCTCAATTGCCATAGATGGGGAAACCAAGATATTCCACGACAAAACCAAATTTGCAAGATACTTATCTACAAACCCAGCCCTACAAAGGATAATAGGGGAAAAATACCAACACAAGGGGGGAAACAACACCCCAGAAGAAACAAGATAGAAACCCCATCTCATCCAACCCAAAAGAAGAGAACCACTCAAATACAAATAATAATAATAATGCCCAAAATGTCAGGAAGTAATAATTACTATTCCTTAATATCTCTTAATATCAATGGACTCAATTCCCCAATCAAAAGACACAGACTAACAGACTGGATACGGAAACAGGACCCTACATTTTGCTGCATACAGGAAACACATCTCAGTGTCAAAGACAAACACCACCTTAGAGTAAAAGGCTGGAAGACAGTTTTACAAGCAAATGGTCCCAGGAAACAAGCCGGAGTAGCCATTCTAATATCAGATAAAATTGACTTTCAACCTAAAGTCATCAAAAGAGACACAGAAGGTCACATCCTGCTTGTCAAAGGGAAATCCACCAAGAAGAATTCTCAATACTGAACATCTATGCGCCAAATGTAAGGGCACCCTCATTCGTAAAAGAAACTTTACTAAAGCTTAAAGCACACATCGCACCTAACACAATGATTGTAGGTGACTTCAACACTCCACTCTCCTCAATGGACCGATCAGGAAAGCAGAAATTAAACAGGACTACAGTGAAACTAATTGAAGCTTTGGACCAATTGGATTTAACAGATATATATAGAACATTCCATCCTAAAGCAAAAGAGTATACCTTTTTCTCAGCACCGCACGGTACCTTCTCAAAAATTGATCATATAATTGGTCACAAGACAGACCTCAACAAATACAAGAAGACCGAACTAATCCCATGTCTCCTATCGGATCACTATGGAGTAAAAGTGATCTTCAATAGCAAGAAGAACAACAGAAAGCCCACATACACATGGAAACTGAACAATACTCTACTCAATGACACCCTGGTCAAGGAAGAAATAAAGAAAGAAATCAAAGACTTTTTAGACTTCAATGAAAATGAAGGTACGACCTACCCAAATCTCTGGGACACAATGAAAGCAGTGCTAAGAGGAAAACTCATAGCCCTGAGTGCCTCCAAAAAGAAACTGGAGAGAGCATACACTAGCAACTTAACAGCACACCTGAAGGCCCTGAAACAAAAAGAAGCTAATTCACCCAGGAGGAGTAGAAGACAGGAAATCATCAAACTAAGGGCTGAAATCAATCAAGCAGAAACAAAGAGAACCATACAAAGAATCAACAAAACCAAGAGCTGGTTCTTCGAGAAAATCAACAAGATAGATAAACCCTTAGCTAGACTAACCAAAGGGCACAGAGATAGTATCCAAATCAACAAAATTAAAAATGAAAAGGGGGATATAACAACAGAAACAGAGGAAATTCAAAAGATCATCAGATCCTACTACAAAGGCCTATACTCAAAACAACTGGAGAATCTGGAGGAAATGGACAATTTCCTAGACAGATACCAAATACCAAAATTAAATCAGCATCAAGTAGATCAGCTAAACAGTCCCATAACCCTTAAAGAAATAAAAGGGGTTATAGAAAGCCTCCCAACCAAAAAAAGTACGGGACCAGATGGTTTTAGTGCAGAATTCTATCAGACCTTCAAAGAAGACTTAACACCAATACTCTTCAAACTATTCCACAAAATAGAGACAGAAGGGACACTGCCCAACTCGTTCTTCGAAACCACAATTACGCTGATACCTAAACCACAAAAAGATCCAACAAAGAAAGAGAACTACAGGCCAATTTCTCTTATGAATATTGATGCAAAAATACTAAATAAAATTCTTGCCAACCGAATCCAAGAGCATATCAAAACGATCATTCACCATGATCAAGTAGGCTTCATTCCAGGGATGCAGGGATGGTTCAATATACGGAAATCCATCAATGTAATCCACTACATAAACAAACTAAAAGAAAAAAACCACATGGTCATCTCATTAGATGCTGAAAAAGCATTTGACAAAATTCAGCATCCTTTCATGCTAAAAGTCTTGGAAAGAGCAGGAATTCAAGGCCCATATCTAAACATAGTAAAAGCAATCTACAGCAAACCAGTAGCCAACATCAAAATAAATGGAGAGAAACTTGAAGCAATCCCACTAAAATCAGGGACTAGACAAGGCTGCCCTCTCTCTCCATATCTTTTCAATATAGTACTTGAAGTTCTAGCGAGAGCAATTAGACAACATAAGGAAGTCAAAGGGATACAAATTGGAAAGGAAGAAGTCAAAGTATCATTATTTGCAGATGATATGATAGTCTACTTAAGCGATCCAAAAAACTCCACCAGAGAACTTCTACAGCTGATAAACAACTTCAGCAAAGTGGCTGGTTATAAAATTAACTCAAGCAAATCAGTAGCCTTCTTGTACTCAAAGGACAAGCAGGCTGAGAAAGAAGTTAGGGAAACAACACCCTTCACAATAGCCACAAACAACATAAAGTACCTTGGAGTAACTCTAACCAAACAAGTGAAAGATCTATATGACAGGAACTTCAAGTCCCTGAAGAAAGAAAGAAATCGAAGAAGACCTCAGAAGATGGAAAAATATTTCTTGCTCCTGGATTTGCAGGATCAATGTAGTAAAAATGGCCATCTTGCCAAAAGCAATCTACAGATTCAATGCAATCCCCATCAAAATCCCAAATCAATTCTTCATAGATCTAGAAAGAGCAATTCTCAAATTCATCTGGAGCAACAAAAAACCCAGGATAGCTAAAACTATTCTCAACAATAAAAGGACTTCTGGGGGAATCAATATCCCTGACCTCAAGCAGTACTACAAAGCAATTGTGTTAAAAACTGCATGGTATTGGTATAGCAACAGGCAGGTAGATCAATGGAATAGGATTGAAGACCCAGAAATGAACCCACAGACTTATGGTCACTTGATCTTTGATAAAGGAGCCACAACCATCCAGTGGAAAAAAGATAGCCTTTTCAACAAATGGTGCTGGCTCAACTGGAGGTCAACATGCAGAAGAATGCGAATTGACCCACTCTTATCTCCTTGTACTAAGATCAACTCCAAGTGGATCAAGGACCTCCACATAAAACCAGACACACTGAAACTATTAGAAAAGAAACTTTGGAAGACCCTGGAGGACATGAGCCCAGGGGTAAAGTTCCTGAACAGAACACCAATAGCTTATGCTCTAAGATCAAGAATTGACAAATGGGACCTCATAAAATTACAAAGTTTCTGTAAGGCAAAGGACACTGTCAGAAGGACAAAACGGCAACCAACAACGTGGGAAATGATCTTCACCAACCCCACATCCGACAGAGGGCTAATATCCAATATATACAAAGAACTCAAGAAGTTAGACCCCAAAGAACCAAATAACCCTATCAAAAAATGGGGTACAGAGCTAAACAAAGAATTTTCACCAGAAGAAATTCAGATGGCCGAGAAACACCTTAAGAGATGTTCAACATCATTAGTCATCAGGGAAATGCAAATCAAAACAACCCTGAGATTCCACCTCACTCCAGTCAGAATGGCTAAGATTAAAAACTCAAGAGACAACAAGTGCTGGCGAGGATGTGGAGAAAGAGGAACACTCCTCCACTGTTGGTGGGATTGCAAAATGGTAAAACCGCTCTGGAAATCAGTGTGGCGGTTCCTCAGAAAATTGGGCATGCCACTCCCAGAGGACCCTGGCATACCACTCCTGGGCATATACCCAGAGGATTCCTCTGCATACAACAAAGACACATGCTCCACTATGTTTATAGCAGCCTTGTTTATAATAGCCAGAAATTGGAAGGAGCCCAGATATCCCTCAAAAGAGGAATGGATACAGAAAATGTGGTATATTTATACAATGGAGTACTACTCAGCAATTAAAAATAATGAATTCATGCAATTTGTAGGTAAATGGTTAGATCTGGAAACTAAGTGAGCTAACCCAATCACAAAAGAATACACACGAAATGCAATCACTGATAAGTGGATATTAATGAGCCCAGAAGCCCTAAATACTCAAGGCACAATTAGCAAGTCAAATGACTCTCAAGAAGAAAAAAAGGAGAGGACCCTGGGCCTGTAAAGATTGGATCCAGTATTGTAGACCCAGAACAGAGAAATCGTGGGGGGGGGGGGGAAGAGTGGGGAATAGCATGGGGGGAGAGAGGAATTATGGGACATATGGTGGGGGGTAACTGGGAAAGGGGAAAGCCTTTGGAATGTAAACAAAGAATATAGAAAATAAAATAAAAAAAAGAACTGAGGGTGGGTCGGGCAGTGGTGGCGCATGCCTTTAATCCCAGCGCTTGGGAGGCAGAGGCAGGTGGATTTCTGAGTTCAAGGCCAGCCTGGTCTACAGAGTGAGTTCCAGGACAGCCAGGGCTACACAGGGAAACCCTGTCTCAAAAACAAAACAAAACAAAAGAACAGATGGTGGAATCCTGGTGCACCATTGTTCATCTGGAGACCATGAAAGAATGTTTGTGACTTACTAGCAGATGCCATCCGTGCAGAGATTTTATTCTTTTACTTTTTATGAATGTTTAAATGGAAACAGGAGCCATAGGCTCAAGTATTTGAATGCATAATCCCAAGAGAGGGGTAGTGCTTGAGAGGGATGAGGAGGTGTGGCCCTGTTGGAGTGGGTGTGGCCCTGTTGGATTAAGTGATTCACTGGGAGTGGGGTCTTGCTGTTCCTGCTCCCTGTAGATACAGATGTAGTACCTCAGCTCCTTCTCTAGCACCATGGCTCCCTATAACCCACCACACTTCCCTTTCATGGTGACAATGGCCTAGACCTTTAAATGTATTCAAGATCAAATTCAATGTTTCATCTGTAAGATTTACCCAAGTCACGTCATCTCTTCATAGAGATAGCATTCTGAAGAAGATAGTTGTATCTTAGCATTACTCTGAACAGTTTATACACAGCTACCTGTGTCTTTCAAATGGCCAAGAAAGGTGATAAATAGGAGAAATTGGTTTCCATTCTCATTCCTTATTATAGCAACAGGAAAGGATGGTCATAAGGAGGAAGAGAAGGAACAGAGGAAAACCAAAAGGAGAAAAGAAAAAGACAAAATTAATCTCTGGAGGAAATTTGGTTGGGAAACAAACAATTGAAACCTTGATTGTATGAGATTTGGAAAACAGCTGTGCTAATCAGCTCTGCTGAAGCCGGCCTTGAAATTAATAAAGATCAACTCGTCTCATATTGATCAACATCTATACTGATGAAAATCAATATTGACGAACTTTCAATATTGATCAAATCTCCTCAGATGCTTCAAAAACAATGGCTGGTTTTGTGACAACTTGATACAAGCTTGAGTCATCAGAGAGGAAGGAGCCTTAGCTGAGGGAATGCCCCCATAAGATCCAGCTGGGAGGCATTTTCTCAATTAGTGAACAGCTAGGGAGGTCACAGCCAATTGTGTGTTACACCATCCCTGGGCTGCTGGTCCTGGGTTCTGTAGGAAAGCAGCTGAGCAAGCCGTGGAGACCAAGCAGCACCCTCCATGGCCTCTGCATCAGCTCCTGCCTCCAGGGTCCTTCTTAATTTGAGTTCCTGCCCTGACTTCCTTTGGTGGTGAACTGTGGCAGCACATTTAAGACCTGCACAGGCTCAAGGGGACAGTGACCCAGCACTGAGGAGGGAAAATGGACACATGGTCTAACCTCTAACTTATAACTGCTCTCCAAGGGAAGGACAGTTTTCTGCACTGGAGTGTCAATGGTGCCTTGTTTACATTTTACTGTGCACTGTGTGAAGATTCAAATGCTGATTTCTGTGTCCACTATATCCAGTTCCAACCCCTACTCAGAGCCTATTCATGAGTAATCTTGGGTAAACAACAGCTTTCCAATTCTTCCCTGAAGTGTCAGTAAAGAGACCTTAACAACCAATGGCTGAGCAGGGAGAGAACAGGCTGGACTCCTCCCAGGCAGGGCAGGGAGCTGGAGAAGAGGAGGTGTGGATTAGCCACGTGCAGAGGGAGTCTAGGAGACCCCATCAGAAAACACCTGCAGCAGAGGAAGCCTGAAATGCCTGTCTCTGTGATTTGACTGGGAGCTTGGTAGACTAGGATAGAAGAGTCAAATAGAGTAATACTGCTCAGTAGTTCTGCCCTTTAAGCATGTTAAATCAATAACTTAGTCCAGTCTCAGGTATTTGAGAGAAGCACAGTGTAACACTTATTAAAAGGCACTCACAGAGCCTTACACCCAAGAGGGCTCGTAGCTCCACAACATAAACTCCATGAAACTTTGGGAGGAAAGGGGAGCCTGCATTATTTTCAGTGTTTTGTGCTGGCTTTTTGGCTTATTCCTTTTTGTTTTGTTTTTTTATGTGATTGGGATTTTTTGTTTTGTTTTGTTTACTTGAGTTACTTTTCCTTGGGGGTTTTTAATTTTGTTTTTGTTTTTCAGAGAGAGGTGACAGACAGAAAGAATATGAACTCCTGTGATAGGGACATGGGGAGGATTTGAAGAAAGGAATAACATGATCTAAATGATTGCATGAAAAAACTTTTAATAAAAATATGCAAAACATATTTTAATTCTTATTTATTTAGATCCCAATATACACATGCTTGCAGACTCAGAATTGACTAGAAGTATCACAAGACAGGTTTTTTTTTGTTTTTTTGTTTTTTGCTTTTTGTTTTTTTGAGACAGGGTTTCTCTGTGTAGCCCTGGCTGTCCTGGAACTCACTCTGTAGACCAGGCTGGCCTGGAACTCAGAAATCTGTCTGCCTCTGCCTCCTGAGTGCTTGGATTAAAGGCGTGCGCTGCCACCACCCGGCCACAAGATAGTTCTTATGACAGCAAGACAAGCTTGAATGTGGTGGCAGTTTCTGGCGATGCTAACAGGAAGGAGCTGAGAAACAGGTTCATCAGATCGTGACCAGCTCCATATCTAGAACCCTGCCTCAAAGACAGGCCAGAAGAACTCAAAGGCACCAAACAATACCCAACGCCAAGGCCTGCTAAGTGTAATGGGGCTTGATTACGGGTCAAGTTTCTTTAATTCATTGAATATTATTGCAATAAATGTTCTTAAGTGGTAATATTGCTCACCTTTTTTAAAGTGGAAAGAACACATATACGGTAAATATACAGGTCACAGGGTTAATGAGTATTTATTCACTGAATAGTAGTTTGTATGCTAATTGTAGTTTGGCATGTCTAGAGTTTATAACAATAGCTGCATTTCCTTTAGCTTTTTATAAATTTATTGTTAAAAAATAAAGCAAATACTGGAGAGAAAGGGAGAAAGAAATGGAGAGGCAGTGGTGTGTGTGTGTGTGTGTGTGTGTGTGTGTGTGTGTGTTTCTGTGTGAAAGAGAGACCACTTCCTAGGCATCTTTGCTGTCCTAAGGCATCCTTGACATTGGGCTTAAGCATGGCAGTGACTCTGGCTCTCCCTGTAAAGGTTCACGGGTAGTTCATAAGAACATGGTCCAGACCTGAGAAAGCAGATGCACTCTGGCACATGACCTTTACACAGAGACCCCAGGACCCCAGAGCTCTCCTCCCTCCTCACTGTCTCTGACATAGGACTCAGCAGCCAACAATCAAGTCCTTCTACTTACAAAGACAGAGGACAGAGAAGAATTGCAAATGAAATCCCAAGGCACCAGCCAATCAAAAACACAGGACTTGGAGGACTCAGTGTAGAGATAAGAGGACAGACTGATGTGCCAGAGAAGGGCAGAATCTGCTCTCACACCAACTCCTCACTGACCCCCACCAGGAATTCTTTAAGAACTAAGCAGGCCTTCCCTTCACACACAGGGAGAACAACACCACCACAGACAGGACTCTCAACAGTCCCTCTGTTCCCAACACGCTCCTTCACCCACTGAGTGGCTGCCACAACACTCTCTGTCTTGGCGACATCAAGGATCACTGTCTCCAGCCTGTCAGATGTCTTGCTCCTCAGCTGCTCGGCTCCCTCCTCGGTCCGACATGCAGCCAGCACCCTCATGCCCCTCCTGTCCAGCTGTCTGGCCAGCAGGTTCCCAAAGCCCGAGTCACAGCCCGTGATGAAGACATACTTGTCTTGGAGATGGCTCACCACCTGCCTCTCCCTGAACAAGCGCAGGAGCTTCCAGAGGCCCACCAGTGCCACCAGGTAGAGTCATTCCTTGTCTGCTGCTATTCCTTGTCATCCTGCCTCCACTCCTGTCCATCCTCCTGCTCCTGCAGAAGCTAATAGGACATTCTTCAGGTGGCTGTTAGCGCCCAACAGGTCCTCAGAATCCTAGATCTGAATTGGATCTTGCAAAATGGCATACTGGGCTTTGTTGACCAAAGTATTTGCAGATAATAGTGCTGTTGGACCTTGTGTCCCTTCAGTGGTGAGTTCTTGGGAGCCATCCTTCTATGGTCATTTCCCCATCCTCTCTCCTACAGTCCTGTCCTTACCCCCCTGACAGTGATGAGCATTCGTGTTGGATTAAGGACTTCTGGAACATAGCAGGATCTAGACCTGGCCCTGGAATTTCTGGGTAAAGTCAGAGAATAGGAAAGTAGATGTGACTGTGTTGCAGGAGCCACAGAGCTGAAGAGAAACCTCAGAGACACCTCCCTGATTCATGGAGGGTCTCTCCATCCATCCATCCCTCCTGAGATTCTCCCACAAGCCCAATGACAGTGCCCAGCTGCTTCTCTTCCCTGTCCTGGGTTGGGTGGGCTGGTCCCATTCCAGGCCACACCCTGTGAATATTTAACCAGGCAGCTCTTGTGATCTCTGGGCTGCTCTCATGTGCTAAGGTAGATGGGAACAGAACCATCTACTGGTATCAGGAGTACAGTTCAGCCCAGGGAAAGCACTTCTCCCAAAAGATCGTGTACCCCACCAAACCTACCTTTTCTTCTTCATGCAAAAAGGGAAGAGTTGGAGGCTAGAGTCAGTGCTGCAAAGGGTGGAAACAGGCCCACTGTCAAGCCTGTTTCTTGACTTAACCACATGCTGCTCCTACTCCATCTTAACTCAGAACCAGTATTTGTATTGTATTCTAATGGTTGAGGATCTCTAGTTGGAGGCATGGGAGTTGATGCATGTCCTCATGTATGATTGAGTGAAACAGTCTCTTGTGGTAGCCAGAGTCCTTCTGTGTCCCTCTGAGTACACTGGCTTCTCTCAACAAACTAACCTTGAAGAAATAAGGGGGCTCTTCCAGAAATGTTGCAGGCAGCCTGGAATGACCTCACAGGACACTTCTTGCTAATTACACATTGTCTGTCTCATCGTGATCCTCTTGAGCCTCTACCCGTGCTTAGGCCTGAAGATCTGTCCTGGGTGCTGCCCCTGCCCCTGTGTAGCCAGTGTGATGATCCAGAGAGGTCCAACCCTGAGATAGGTCCAACCTCCTGGCCAGTGTCCTCACAGGCTACAATGTGCAGAGATGCTGTTGGATTACTACAGTGAGATTTATGTAATGATGAAGGCAGTAGGGCTAGAGATCACAAGGTCATGGTAAACCTGCCATGTGGTGAGACACGTCAAAATAATATCAAACCAAATGGAATATAAATCCATGTTTTGTAGAAATGAATCCACCATGAAGAGCACTTCCTGCTCTTCTTTGGAACCAAGATTTATTTCCAGACATCCACATTGTATGTCTATAAACTTCTTATAACCAGCGGCCCTCATCGTCCATCTCACCTCTGAAGGTATTCTCCCACATGAAACACACAGGCACACACACATAAGCTCAAAGGTCCTAAAACAAAGCTTTCAAAATAACATAGGTAAAAGGAATGACCAGGCACATGAGATGGCAGAGGAATTTCTTTTTTCATTAAACCAAATCTCACAAACAAATTTTCATAAACAAAATTTCATATTGTTTCTTTACAAGTTTCTCCTCTGGTGCCTCTGCCCCCAACATATCTCCTGAGAGAAGAGGAGTCAGACGTCTAGTGAAACCCCTTCCCAGGGCAAGTCTGCACTGAACACAGGATCCTGTCTCTTCCACACAGGCTTTCCCTGCTCAGCCTACTCTTGAGATTCACCAGCCTAGCAGCAGGCAGACCCAGGTCTCTGAGGCCACGAGAAAATCAAGACCCTTGTTCGTTTGTAAAAACGTCCAAAAAATGAAAGATCACTGTTGAGAAGGATACTCTTTACATGGTCACTTAGTGAGTCTACAGGGAGGGATGGTCACTCAGGGAGCCTGCAGAGAGGCAATGGTGGAGCTGAGAACTACAGGTAAATTCTGTTCGTGGACTTGCACGTGCAGTCTTCTGCCTTATGTGTTGTTGTTGTTTTGATTGGAGAGCAGCTGTTCCCACTCCAGTAGCTGGAAGGGCTGAGACACTCAGGGATTAGCCTGCTGGCCTGTGCAGACCTTCTCAGGACATTCCCCTTACCTCTGTGATCCAAACCTCACTAAACGGTGAAGCCATAGTTTAAATAGCATCGCACAGGAGATCACCTCACACTTGCTCTAATAAGAAGAGTCAAAAAAAAAAAAAGCCATGATTTCAAAATAAATGAAAATCGGTGTCTCCATTCTCTGATGGATGGATTCTCACCACCACCAGGAACTGAACCTCCCACCCAGAGCCTGCCAACATGACTCCAGGGCATGAGTGCTGGCATTATCAGTGACTCCCCTCAGACCCCACACCATGGTCACAGGTGACTTCAGAGGAGAGACATTTCAATGCTGCATAGGGGCTTTAACTAGCCAGGGCATGTGCATTTCATTCAGAGGAAGACAGAGGGCAGTGCTGGGCACAAGCTGGCCACAACCTCCTCATTTGTGTGGATTCTTATGGTAGGCCATGATGCTCAGCAGAGCCTGTGCTATAGCCAGCACGTTTGTATCTGAGTCCCTTGGGAAAATTCATTGGCTATTATTTTGGTCATCATCAGCCTTGAGTAATATCAAAGGGAAATCGACAGGATGAGGAGGGTGAACTAAGAACTCAAGTGATGACCTCCCTCCCTCCGCTCTCCCACCGTCTCCTGAGGATTCCCTCCCTTACCCTGTACCTACATCTCCTCAACTATACACATATGTAAAGACTTCAGAGAGCTTTCTCAGGCTTTGGAGAAGTCCAGTAGACAAGGGAATCTGCAATAAAGGTGGGCATGTAGCTCAAGGGGAGGTAGAAGAGCTTGGCGTCCCAGCCAGCCGAGTATCGGGTGCGAGGGTGACAGGACGTCAGAGCGTGCTCCATGCAGTCCGTCACCACAGACAGGTCAGAGCTGAACCTTTGGTCCAATTCGTTTACCATATTCTGATCTATGCAGAATGAGGAATAATTCATGTGGTCATTAATCTCCTACCACTCTTGTCTTACACCAGCATAGAAGCGAACTTCTGTTCCCTATGTGGGAGAATCCACGTGTCTGAAAACCAAGCCTAACCTGTCCCAGTTCATCTGAAGGGCCACAAAGAGTCTTCAAGGAAAATTGTGCACTCAGTCACCTGTATCTCAGCTCATGGAAAGTGATGGTCTCATACTGCCTCCCGTCCCTGACTTCACTTACAGCCCCGTGATCATGAGAGGATCAAAAGTGAGAGAGCAGCATGGTCTAAAAGACAAGAACTCACTTTCTGACCCCATACACAAATGGACCACCACCCCGAGGAAATGGGTCTAAATTCCTGTTCTTTGAGGATAAAGAACAAGGCATTAGACATACACATAAGAGCATGGGGTTGAGAGTTCAGGACTGGACTCTGCTTTGGCCTCAGAGCACTCACAGGATGACAGGTATTTCTCGCCATAGATCTCCCTGATTTCTGGGCTGGGCTGGTCCCACAGCATTTGGACGTTTGAGGATAATCTGGCACTATCGCTCACAGCAGTCAGGAAGAAGCCAGGCTCTATAATAGCCACCTTCACCCCAAAATAAGAGAGCTCCCTCCTGCAAGACAGACAGATGTCAAGGGCTTTCAGTGAGAACAATTTGTGAAGAGTACATAGTGTGCCAACAAGAGCCTGTGGTGAGGAAAGACCACACCCTTTGGATATGGGATGTGCAGGAAATGAGGAAGAATCCTGTGATAAGGGCTTTGCCTCTGTGCTCTTGAATGTCATGCTAAGGATTTGCTGTGTGTAGCTCAGAGGCCTAAAACTGAACATTCTGGTCTAAGGCACTGTGTAATACCTTTCCACAAGTAGTGCAGATGCAAGGGATTCTAGTCTTTATCCAAGTCACCTTCACCTCACTAGTAAGTCTCCATCTACCCCACATCTGTCCCAGGAATCTCTCAGGACACCCCCCCCCAAGTTTCTTCCTTCAAGTGTCTCCAGAGAGCAACCTCCTGCAT
Source organism: Apodemus agrarius (assembly GCA_964023405.1). Taxonomy (NCBI): domain Eukaryota; kingdom Metazoa; phylum Chordata; class Mammalia; order Rodentia; family Muridae; genus Apodemus; species Apodemus agrarius. The sequence continues at coordinate 2,801,456 of OZ030026.1, forward strand.
CCAGCTCCCTCCCACTGACAGCCTCCCTGTTCCCTGCCCCAAATGGCTGCCCTGGTTTGTATATGTTGGTGTGGCAGGATTTTCCCTGCCTAATCTATTTAAATATTAGCAGAGCAGGAGACCTGTGATTGGACAGGGGAAAGGGAGGCGGAACTAAGATTTGGGGAGACAGAGGGCTACTGAGAGGGAAGAAAGGAACAAGATGGAGGATGCACAGGAAGAAGATCCTGATCCCGCGCGGTTTTCAATAGCCACAGGTAGTTATGAATACCATATGAATATCATATAGGAATAGAATAATTGGATAGCTGGTCTGATCTAGCTGGGCAGCTTGTACCATTATTAATTGACCCTGAAATTATTGTGTGGGCATCTTGTGAATATATTGATATATAAATCTAATTGATGAATTGTAAGTTTCTAGAGTTTTGTTTTATTTGGTTACTAGAATTTGGGACCGCTGACCACAGGGGGATTTGAAAGAGAGAGGGGAAAGAAGCAAGATGAATGATGGGCAGGATGATTCAGAACCAGCATGGCTTTGGATAGCCACAGGTACTATGATTATCATATAGGGAGAGAATATTGGGATAACTTGTCTCATCTAGGAGGGCAGCTTGTATCATTATCATTTGGCTCTGAAATTATTGTGTGGGCATTTTGTGGATTGAGAATTTATTGGTATATAAATCTCTGGCTTCAAGAGTTTTGATTTTGCCTGGTTACTGGGTATTGTGATCTCTAACCACAAGGCGGGCAGTCATTGCTTGGTGCTGGAATGGCAGCAACCCCACCAAGGAAAATTAGCGAGTGCATTGGAGATGTCTCAGGGGCCCCAGGCCAGAGAGCCTGCAAGGTGAGAACATCCCGCTGGAGGGTTACTAGAATGTGGGACTGAGGACCATGGGGGTTTGGGCTGAGAAGGTAGAGGCTGCAATGACACAAGTGACCTGGAGCAGGATAGACCGCTATCAGTCACTGGTGAGGCCAGTCTTTAGACAGAGCTGGCGGGACCACACTGGGGCAGAGAGTTGCCTGCAGTAGCATGAAATTAATAATGATCAACTCTCGTTACTGACCAATACCTATATTGATGAAAATCAGTATTGATCAACTCATCAGAGGCTTCAATATATTGACCGGTTTTATGACAAATTGACACAAGTTAGAGTCATCAGAGAGAAAGGCGCCTTAATTGAGGAAATGCCTCTGTAAGATCCAGCTGTAAAGCTTTTTCTCAATTGCTGATCTAAGGAGGATCCAGCCCACTGTGGGTGGGGCCATCCCTGGGCTGCTGGTACTGGGTTCTATAAGAACGCAGGCTGAACAAACCAGGAAGCTGCACCCTCCGTGGCCTCTGCATCAGCTGTTGCCTCCAGGTTTCTTCCCAATTTGAGCTCCTGTCCTGGCTTCCTTTGGTGGTGAACAGAGATGCGGCAGTGTGACCTGAATAAACCCTTTCCCAGAACAACTTGCTCTTTGGTCATGCTGCTCTGTAGCAACAGTAAAGCCTAACTAAGACACCCAGGGTAGGATACGTGAGGTGACATCCCTTGCTAATGACCAAAAGGACAGACATTCCACTGTCAGCCTGGGTGGACACTGGGTTCTTTTTACCACCCACCCACAGGTGGCTCTCACTCATCCTTTTGGCCATTAAGTCATGGAGCTTCAAGGAACCACTCTGAAAGCCTACAACTAAACACTGTGTCTCCATCATCAATTTCTGGACAGACTGAATGGGAGACTTGCTGACTGAGATTAAGATCAGCATTCATTGATTTTAAAATGTTGGCTCCGGCTGGAGAGATGGCTCAGCAGTTAAGAGCAATGACTGCTCTCCCGAAGGTCCTGAGTTCAAATCACAGCGACCATATGGTGGCTCACAACCATCTGTAAAGAGACCTGATGCCCTCTTCTGGTATGTCTGAAGACAGCTACAGTGTACTTACATATAATAAATAAATAAATCTTAAAAAAACAAAAACAACAACAACAACAGCAAAGTTGGCTCAATAAGTCATCTGTATCCTTGGCTCAAAAGCATGTCTTGTCTGTCTATGGATGCATAAGCTGTCACGAGATTGTTTTTGTTATGTTTTCAAAAACAATATGGAAACCTACTTCTGTAGAAGCTTCCTAAAATACATATATGACAGAAATGTCAGTGGGGTCACCATATGATGGTGGACATGACACTTCAAGTAGACACCATAATCCACCAAGTAAAACCTTCAGTGTCAGGAATGGGTCACATTTTGTCCCTAAAAGGGATCCACGGAATACCCCTCTGTCTTAGTTAGGGTTTTACTGTTGTGAAGAGACACCATGACCATGCCATCTCTTAGACAACATTTAATTGGGACTGGTTACAGGTTCAAATGACCAGTCCATTATCATTAAGGTGGGAGCATGGTGGTATCTAGGCAGACATGGGGCTGGAGGAGCTGAGTCCCGGCTCTTAGGAAGGCATCTAAGAGAAGACTGGCATCCAGGCAGCTACAATGAGGGTTTTAAAATCTTAAACACACAGTGGCATGCCTACTCCAACAGGACCACACCACCAAATAGTGCCACTCCCTGTGTTAGGCATACTCAAACCACCACACCCTCCAAACCCCAATTACAGGCTATTCTCAAGGCTACTAGCAGCTCTCCCAGCCTGATGATAATGCTATTTAGCTGTGGTGGTTTGAATATACCAGACCAAGGGAATAGCACTATTTGGAGGTATGGCCTTGTTGCAGTAGATGTGACCATGTTCAAAGAAGTGTATCACTGTAGCCATAGGATTTCAGATAGTCATTCTATCTCCCTGGAATCCAGTCTTCTCCTGTGTGCCTTTTAAACAAGATATAGAACTCTCAGCTCCTCCTACACCATGCCTGCCTAGATGCTGTCACACTCCTGCGCTGATAATGGATTGAACATCTAACCCTGTAAACCAGCCCCAATTAAATGTTTTCTAAGAGTTGCCTTGGTCATGGTGTCTGTTACTAGCAGTAACCCTAACTAAGACAGAAGTTGGTACCAGGACTGTGGTATTGCTGTGATGGGCCTGAACATGCTGTTGTTTGGAAGAATGTGGATTTGGGGACTTTGGATGTGGAAAGCAGTGGGATATTTTAAGAGGAGATTAATGGGACATCCTTGTGGGAATATGGAAGATTTTGTTGCTAAGGGTAATTTGAACTGTGGAAGCCAGGCTCTAGATGTTTCAGAGGAGAAGAATTTTAATATGTGACTGAGAGACTGCTCTTATGATATTTTGGTGTAGAATGTGGACAGCATAGAAAGGAAAAATATAAAGTGTACAATCAAAGTAATAAAGTGATACCAGGAAGTAAAAGGAAGGTGAATTCAAGGTGATAAACTGATTAAGGAAGTGTGACTTTGTGGTGAGCTCCCACCCAGCTAAGCATACTATTCATGTGTTTGCCATTGAACAAGTAATAATTATATCATATTAGGTGTGATCATTACTTGGTTATTGTTTTTATTTTAATTTAAATCTGGAGTAAACTACAATCCAGAAATGAAAGGCACAGGCTTTTGATCCAGATGTTGGGGAACAGTGGTCATGAAAAGCTTAGGCCCAGTCAAGGTAGTACATGGTTTTGGTCCCTGAAGTCTGTGTCAAGCAGATTTCTGAGTTCAGTGCCAGCCTGGGACAGGTTCTAAGTGAAGAAAAGCAGCTTAAATCCTGGTGTGGAGGTACAAGCCTTTAATCCTAACACCCAGGACAGCCAAGGTTAGGAAGTGATGGAACTAGGAAACAGAAAACTCCTAGTAGAATAAGGGGGTCATGTTCCAGGCCCAGCAAGCAGCAGAACTCAGCAGTTTTGTCCATCTGGCTCTGGCTATAAAGTCAAGAATAGAAGCGATTACTGGGACAATTGATGCTGGTTAGCTTGAGCCGAGAAATTAGTGGTGATTAAGAAAAGACCAGCATCATCACTGAGGTGAAATCTTCTGGGAAGGATTTCCTGAGAGCACAAAGAAGCTATATTCCAGAGATAACCAAGGTTGTACCTTGGTGCTGTTGCTGGACCTGGTAATGTGTAAGAATCACCCAGGTGGTACTGGTTTTAAAGGTATAAAGGTGTCATGGAGAACAGCTGAGACTTGCAACTGTGAGGGGCCAGGGAAGGACACTGGTAAAGGTACAGCCTCAATTGCAGTTGATGACCCAAGGCTGAGGTTTTCATGCAATGAAGTCAAGGCTTAGCACCATGAAGAATGCCTATGACAGGCTATTGTTGAAACCTAGTTGCAGCAGAAGATCCTAGCGTATTATAGATGTCTGTACCATAGAATGAATACCAAGAACAGAGGAAGCAGTGGAGTAGAGTCAGCCAGAGGCTAGAGTACTACAGAGGGCAGAGCTTCAGATGTGACCCATGCCCTTTGGAGGAGCCCAGAAGATTATGCATGGATCAAAGACATTGCAACAAAAACTAATGTTGAAGTTGCCTTAGAGACCCCGAGACATTCGAGATGCCAGAATTATAGGATATCATCTGAACAAAGGTGCTAACAGGGAGTGGAATCAGCCCATGAGAAAGAAACTTGTTGCAGTCAACAAAGATGAAGAAGGATTTGGAAATCTGAAGGCGGCTTTGATACTAGATGAAGAGATACAGCGTTTGGAGTTTGCCCACCTCTTTTTCTGGATAGCTTCAAGGATTACAGTTAAGAGACAGCATGAGAGAGCCGGGCGTGGTGGCACACGCCTGTAATCCCAGCACTTGGGAGGCAGAGGCAGGCAGATTTCTGAGTTCGAAGTCAGCCTGGTCTACAGAGTGAGTTCCAGGACAGCCAGGGCTATACAGAGAAACCCTGTCTCGAAAAACCAAAGAGAGAGAGAGAGAGAGAGAGAGAGAGAGAGAGAGAGAGAGAGAGAGAGAGAGCATGAGAGCATGAGAGCTGGGCATGGTGGCGCATGCCTGTAATCCCAGCACTTGGGAAGCAGAGGCAGGCAGATTTCTGAGTTCGAGGCCAGCCTGGTCTACAGAGTGAGTTCCAGGACAGCCAGGACTACACAGAGAAACCCTGTCTCGAAAAACCAAGAAAAAATAAAAAATAAAAAGAGAGAGAGACAGCATGAATCTCAGAAGACACTTTGATCTTTGGATCTTTAACAGTATTGAGACTGTTATACACTATTGGGACTCTGGAGGTTGGATTAAATGTATTTTGCATTATGCTATGACTAGGTATGCCTCCCATAGACTCATGTGTTTCAACAAGCCTGTGAAGGCCAGAGAGTAGAATGTGGTGCTTTGAATAGATTTGACCCAGGGTATAGCACTATTAGGAGGTGTGGCCTTGATGCAATAGGTGTGGCCTGGTTGTAGGAAGTGTGTCACTGTAGGCGTAGGCTTTAAGACCCTCATCCTAGCTCCCTGGAGCCAGTATTCTCTGGTTTGTCTTTGGAACAACATGTAGAACTCGCACCTCCTGCTACATCATGCCCGTTTGGATGCTGCCGTGCTACCACCTTGATAATGGACTGAATGTCTGAACCTGTCAGCCAGCCCCAAACAAATGTTGTCCTTTTAAGAGCTGTTTTGGTCATGGTGTCTCTTCACAGCAGTAAAACCATAACTAAAACAATAGCTGTAGACCATACTATCTGTTGTCATGAAACGGAGAAGATGAGCTGGTGCCCAGCAGAAAGCTTCACTGCTACTGATTAGCATTCAAGGTGCCGGAAGACACCCTGTACACTCCCAGAGGAGAAAGGCAGCCATTACTGCTACCCAGCCTCAAGCCTGGGATCTACCACAGTGAGCTGCCTTTAAGAGACTCTGCGCAATAAAAGCAAGAATGTCATGGGGTAACCAAACACTTTTCATTAGATTGAAGGTCCCTTTCTAAGATGGAACCCATAAGGACACTACTGAAGTGGCCAAGAACCTGAGACTAGATAAGTCATGGGTCTACGGGAAAATATTATTATAATATTAAAATATTATATTATAATAATATATATTATTAAAATAATATTAATATTATTATTATTCTAAGTAAACACACAGTAACAAGACTCTTAATACATATTATGAATAGCACTCAAAGTCCAGTGATTTGATCTGAAAACTGTGTTTTGCCACAGATAAGAATTAACACAGAGACACACAGCGGACAATGTGCTGAGAGTGAGAGACTCTGGCACACTCAGGCCTAAAAGGAACGTCTACATCATGCCCCTCCCCTCAGGGTTCAGAGATCTATGAGGCAGAAACATTTTAAGAGCCAGAGGTGACGGTGACTCCAGGGAGACTGTCTTCCAGACACAGCAGGACTGCTGCTCACATGACGTCACCGAGACCGTGGCAGCACACATAAGCCCTGCACAGGCTCAAGGGAACAGTGACCCAGCACTGAGGAGGGAAAGTGGGCACATGGTCTAACCTCTAACTTATAACTGCTGCCCAAGGGAAGGACAGTTTTCTGCACTGTAGTGTCAAGGTACCTTGTTTCCATTTTACTGTGCACTGTGTGAAGATTCAAATGCTGATTTCTGTGGCCACTATATCCAGTTCCAACCCCTACTCAGAGCCTATCCACGTGTAAGCTTGGGTAAACAACAGTTTTCCAATTCTTCTCTGAAGTGTCAATAAAGAGACCTTAACAACCAATGGCTGAGCAGGGAGAGAACAGCCCCAGGCAGGGCCAAACCATAGCCTATGCCAAATCCTGCTAAATTTATGGGACTTGGTTAAGGGTCATGCTATTTTTATTCACTGAATATTATTATTATTGTAATTAATATTCTTTAAGTGGTAGAGTGGTAAAAAAAAAAAAGCTTACATTTTTAAAGTGGAAAGAAAGCACATACATTAAACATATAGGTCAAAGTGTTACTAGTTTTTATCCAGTGAAGAGTAAATTGTAAGTTAATTGTAGTTTGACATGTCTAGAGTTTAGAACAATAATTGTTCCCAATTTATTTTTATATAAATTTACCTTGTAAATAATAACATAGTGGAGAGAGAGAGACAAAGGGAGAAAGAGATTGATAGGCAGTGGTGTGTGTGTGTGTGTGTGTGTGTGTGTGTGTGTGTGTGAAAGAGAGACCACTTCCCAGCTTTTACTGTCCTAAGGCATCCTTGACATTGGGCTTAAGCATGACAGTGATTCTGGCTCTCCCAGTAAAGGTTCACGGGTAGTACATAACAAGGTCCAGAACTGAGAAAGCAGATACACTCTGACATATGACCTTCACACAGAGACCAGACCCCAGGAACCCAGAGCTCTCCTCTCTCCTCACTGTCTCTGACCTAGGACTCAGCAGCCAACAATCCAGTCTTTCTACTTACAAAGACAAAGAGGACAGAGAAGAATTGCACATGAAATCTTTCCAAGGCACCAGCTGATCAAGAATACAGGACTTTGAGGACTCAGTGTAGAGATAAGAGGACAGACTGATGTGCCAGAGAAGCGCAGAATCTGCTCTCACACCAACTCCTCACTGACCCCCACCAAGAATCCTTTAAGGACTAAACAGGCCTTCCCTTCACACAGAGAGAGAACACTAACGACATAGACAGGACTCTCAACAGTCCCTCTGTTCCCTACACGCTCCTTCACCCACTGAGTGGCTGCCACAATACTCTGTCTTGGTGACATCAAGGATCACTGTCTCCAGCCTGTCAGATGTCTTGCTCCTCAGCTGCTCGGCTCCCTCCTCAGTCCGACATGCAGCCAGGACCCTCATGCCTCTCCTGTCCAGCTGTCTGGACAGCAGGTTCCCAAAGCCAGAGCCACAGCCCGTGATGAAGACATACTTGTCTTGGAGATGGCTCACCACCTGCCTCTCCCTGAACAAGTGCAGGAGCTTCCAGAGGCCCACCAGAGCCACCAGGTAGAGCCACATGGCTTAGAGAAGACAAGCAGAGAGAGATACTCTTGAGTCACAATGAGGCTGGCACCTGCTCACACAGAAAGTGTAGTCATCGAGGACTCCAGTCTTCTGGCATGCAGTCCTCTGCAGTTCTAATTCTAGATGCCTCACTTCTCTGGTCTTTGACCTGTTTTGATCAGAAGACATGTAATGTCCTTTGGCTCTCCCTATTTCACTGCCAAGAAAAACACTACTGACTATTCAATAACACAGGTCTATTCTCTTATGACCTTTGCTTACTGGACTCATGTGGGAATACATGTGTGTGTCATTGCACATGGCTCATGGTCCAGCCCCACACTCACCTTGTGTCTCTACAACTTGCACTCTGGAGCCACAAACCAGAATGTTGTGAACATAGTGAGAAACTAATGGTAACCTATACCTGGACTCAAGAAAACTTGCGGGAGAAGACAGAGAGCTGGTGCCTCCTAATACAGCAGCTCCTGGGAAGGGAGAAGGGCCAGCCCCAAACATGGAAAGCTGACCTCATAGGAACACAAGGTGATCGGGTTAGGACCCCAGACACATCATGACTTGTAGAGTTGATGTGGGGAAAGAGAAATCATCTTGAAGAGGAACACTCCTCCACTGCTGGTGGGACTGCAAGCTGGTACAACCACTCTGGAAATCAGTCTGGTAGTTCCTCAGAAAACTGGACACGATACTTCCAGAGGGCCCAGCCATACCACTCCTGGGCATATACCCAGAAGATTCCCAAGCATGCAATAAGGATACATGCTCCACTATGTTCATAGCAGCCTTATTTATAATAGCCAGAAGCTGGAAAGAACCCAGATGTCCCTCAACAGAGGAATGGATACAAAAAAATGTGGTATATATACACAATGGAGTACTATTCAGCCATTAGAAACAATGAATTCATGAAATTCTTAGAGAAATGGATGGAGCTGGAGAACATCATACTAAATGAGGTAACCCAGTCTCAGAAGAATACCCATGGTATGCACTCACTGATAAGTGGATATTAGCCTAGAATCTTGGGACACCAAAGACACAATCTACATACTAAATGATGTCTGACAAGAAGGAACGAGTGGACCCTGGTTCTGGAAAGGATCAAAGCATCAGTGTAGGGGAATACCAGAACAGCGAAGTGGGAAGGGGTGGATGGGGAAACAGGGGGGAGGGGATGTGGGACCTTTGGGGGGCAGGGAACCAGGAAAAGGGAAATGAAATATAAATATATCCAATAAAAAATTTTTAAAAAAGAAAGAAAGAAAAATCATCTTGAGAGGGCAAAAACATTCCCTCTCAAGAGGCCCTTCTGGCTGCCTGGATTCACGCAGACATGAGCACAGGGTTAGTGAGTTGTGACCTCCATGACCACCTCAGACTCACCTGAGCCAGAATTTCTTACTTAATTTCCCAACAAACCTTGCTCAGAAGCTCTAGAGTATTTGTAACTGTATATAGGATGCATCCCTGGGTGGGGTAGTCTCTGAATGGCCGTTCCTTCAGACTCTGTTCCACCTTTTGTCTCTGTATCTCCTTCTGTGGGTATTTTTCCCCTTTTTACAAAGAACCCAAGGATCCATACTTTGTTCTTCCTCCTTCTTGGGCATCATTTGATATGTGAATTTGTCTTGGGTATTCCAAGTTTCTAAGCTAATATCCACGTATCAGTGAGTGCATACCATGAGTGTTACCTCACTCAGGATGATATTCTCCAGCTCCATCCATTTGTCTACGAATTTCATGAATTCATTGTTTTTAATGGCTGAATAGTACTCCATTATGTATATATACCACATTTTCTGTATCCATCCCTCCATTGAGGGACATCTGGGTTCTTTCCAGTTTCTGGCTATTGCCAGCTTCAGGTGCTATTGTGGGTGCCCACAAGTGCTGGCTGACCTGAGCCTGATATAGCTATTACCTGGGAGGCTCTGCTAGTGCATGACAAATACAGAGAGGGCCACTCTCAGCCAGCCATTGAGCTGAGCACAGGGTCCCCAATGGGGGAGCTAGAGGAAGGACCCAAGGAGCTGAAGGGGTTTGCAGCGCCACAAGAGGAACAACAATATGAGTCACCCAGTACTCCCAGAGCTCCCAGGGATAAAACCATCAACCAAAGAGTACACATGGAGTTACCCATGGCTCCAGACACATCGGCAGCAGAGGATGATCTTGTTAGACACAAAAGGGAAGAGAGGTCCTTGGTCCTGGAAAGACTTGATGCCTTAGTGTAGAGGAATGCCAGGACAGGGAAGTGGGGGTGGGTTGACTGGGGAAGGAGAGGTGGCTTATGGGATTTTCGGGGAAGGGGGAACCAGGAAAGGAGACAACATTTGAAATGTAAACAAGCAAACAAACAAAAAGAAGCTCTGGAGCAGTGTGTGCAGCTTTGCATCTGGCTCCTGGGCTGGGGGTACCTGACTGACTCTCTGATTCCAGCTCAGAATAGACCCAGCGCCTTCCTTCAGGTATGACGTCACCGTTCCCTTACTGACACTTCCACAACTGTCTGTCCCAGCCTGTCACGATCCAGACTGGCCTTGTGCTCTCAAGAACCATGTTTCTATCACGAAGTGCACCAAATCAGATAGATTCCAGCTCTGCGGCAGGGCCTGCACCTCCTTTATCACTGTTGAGTGATCTATGAATCTGGAGCTGGGCCACTCTCCCTCCAAGGCGGTAGCTGCCCCGGGTCTGCTCTGCATTTGTCCTCCTCCTCATTCTCCCCTGTGTCTGATCCTGTCTGATATACTGCTGCGGCTCCTTGTCTTCCTGGCTGGATTCCTGCCGGTCCTCCTGCTCCTGTAAGAGGTACTAGGGCTTTCTTCACTCCGGTTAGCACCCATCGGGTCCTCAGAATCCTAGCTCTGAACTGCATCTTTCAACATGGAGTGCTGACTTTTCCGGACCAAAGTGCATGCAGGTATTAGTGTTCTTGGATCTTGTATCCCTTCAACAGTGAGTTCCCTAGAGCATTCCTTCTGTGGTCCTTTTCTAGTGCTCTCTCTTATAGTCCATTCCATATCAACCCTGACAGGAATGAGGACTCTTGTTGGATCAAGGTCTTCTGGAACACAGCAGGATCTAGATCCGGCCCTGGAATTTCTGGATAAAGTCAGAGAGAATAGGAAAGGGGATGTGCCTGTGTTGTAGGAGCCACAGAGCTGAAGAGAAAACCTCAGAGACACCTCTCTGATTCATGAAGGTTCTCTCCATCTATCCATCCATCCATCCATCCATCCATCCATCCCTCCTGAGATTCTCCCACAAGCCAAATGACAGTGCCCAGCTACTCCTCTTCCATGTCCTAGGTTGAGTGGGCTGGTCCCATTCCAGGCCACACCCTGTGAGTAATTAACAAGGCAGCACTTGTGATCTCTGGGCTGCTCTGATATGCTGAGGTAGATGGGAACAGAACCATCTCCTGGGATCAGAAGTCCATTTCACCCCAAGGGGGAAACACTTTCTCCTAAAAGGCAGTGTATCCCACCAAACCCACTCTTTCTTCTTCATGCAAATTGCGGAGAGGTGGAGTCTAGGGTTAGTGCTGCAAAGGGTGGAGGCAGGCCCACTGTCAAGCCTCTTTCTAGACATGACCACATGCAGCCCCTACTCAGTCTTAACTGGGAACCAGAAATGAAAGACTTTTGTGTTCTAATGGCTGAGGGTATAGGGTTGGGATTTGGGATGTGTACAGTGCAGTCCTCATGCGTGAATGAATGAGACAGCCTCTTGTGGAAGCCAGAGTCCTTCTGTGTCCTTCTGAGTACACTATGGCTTCTCCCAGTGAATAAACCTGGATGTGGAGAAAAGGGGCTCCTTCAGGGATGGGGCACGCAGCCCTGGGCCACTTTACAGGGCACTTCCTGCTAATTACGGGTTGTTTAGTACCATCATGATGCTTGTGAGCCTCTGCGCACGCTTAGGGCTGTAGATCTGCCCTGGGGGCTTCGCTTCTCCCAGTGGAGCCAGTGTGATGCACTAGAACAGACTGAGATGGGTCCAGCCTCCTGACCAGCTTCCTCACAGGCTACAATGCGCAGAGACGGCATTGGGTTACTACAGTGTGATCCACGGAACGGTGAAGGCAGTAAGGCTAGAGATTACGAGGTTACCCTGTTTTGTAGTGAGACATCTCAAAATAAAATATAAATACATGTTCTGGAGAAAAGAGTCAGTCATTAAGTGTTCTTCCTGCTCTTCTGTAGAACCCAGATTCGATTCCTGACACCCACGTTATATGGCTGAAAACCTCCTATAACCAGAGACCCTCATCTTCCTTCTCTTCTCTCAGGGTATTCCCACACATGAAACACACAGGTACACGCATATAAGCTCAAAGGCCCTAATACAAGCCTTTCACAATAACAAAGTAAAATGAATGGCCAGGCACATGATAGGGTAGAGGAATTTCTTTTTTCATTAAACCAGAAATTATTGTTTATTTACAAGTTTCTCCTGCAGCTCCTCGGTCTCTACATTTCTCCTGAGAGGATTCAAGCATCTATGGAAGTCCCTCCCCAGGGCAAGTGTGCACCGAACCCAGGATCCTCCGTCTCTTCCACACAGGCTTTCCCTGCTCAGCCTACTCTTGAAATTCACCAACCTAGCACCAGGCAGACCCAGATCTCAGAGGCCACGGCAAGTTCAAGACCCATGCTTTTTTGAAAATGCTATACTTAAAATGAAAGGCAAGAAGTAAGAAAGACACTCTCTTCATGCTGCTGGAGGAGTATGGCAGTGGGACAGAGGGAGGGGACATGAGAAGTGGCCTGGGATAAGGACAGAAGGAAAATCAGAAGGGCTTTGTGGTGATGTCAGTGAGTCTTATATGAATAATGGTCACTTAATGGGTCTGCAGAAAGTCTGTAGTAAGGGATGGTTATCTACTGAGTCAGGCAGGAAGAGATAGATGGTCACTTAGTGAGCTGCAGAAAGGCCTGGTCACTTAGTAGGTCTGTAGGATAGGATAATCACTTAGTGAGTCTGAGGGAAGGGATGGTCTCTTAGCGGGTCTGTAATAAGGGATGGTCACTTGTGGGTCTGCATCAAGGATGGCCACTTAGTGGGTCTGCAGGAAGAGATGGACATTTAATGAGTTTGCATGAAAGGGATGACCACTTAGTGAGTCTGCAGGGAATTGATGATCACAGAGTGGTTCTGCAGGGAGGGATGGTCACTTAATGGGTCTGTAGGAAAGGGATGGGCACTTAGTGAGTCTGAGGGAAGGGATTGCCTCTAAGTGAGTCTACAGGAAAGGGATGATCAGCGAGTCTACTGGGAACTGATGATCACTGAGAGGTTCTGCAGGAAGGGACGGTTATGTCGTGAGTCTGCAGGAAAGATATGGCCACTTAGTGAGTCTGCAGGGAAGGGAGTGGTGGGGCTGAGGCCTACAGGCAAACTGTGCTCTTGGACTTGCATGCAATGCTTCTGCCTCTTTGTTGTTAAGTTTTGAATGGAGAGCACTTGTTCCCACCTCGGTGACTGGAAGGGCTGAGACAGTCAAGGATTAGCCTGATGCTCTGTGCCAACCCATCTCTGGAAAAATCCCCTTAGACCTGTGACCCGAACCTCACTAACCAGCAAAGACATAGTTTAAATGTCAGGGTGCAGGAGATCACCTCATACATTGCTCTAAAAATAAACAGCAACCAAAAAAAGCCATGATTTCAAAATAAATGAAAAAAAAATGGTGTCTCCATCCTCTGCTGGATTCTCACCACCAGGAACAGAACCTCCCACCCAGGGCCTGCTGACCTGACTCCAGGGCATGAGTGCTGGCATTAGCAGTGACTCCTCTCAGACCCCAGGCCTCAATCACAGGTGTCTTCAGACCAGGGACACTTCCATGCTGCAGAGAGGTTTAAACTAGCCAGAGCATGTACTATTCCTGTGGGGAGGTCACAGGGCAGTGCTGGGCACAAGCTGGACCAACCTCCTCATCTGTGTGGATCCTCTCAGTAGGCCATGATGCTCAGAGCCTGGCCATCAGACGGCACTTTTGTCTCTGAACCCTTAGCAGAATTCTTTGCCTATTTCCTTGGTCATCATCAGTCTTGAGTAGTATCACATGAAAATTAGCGGGATGAAGAGAGTGGACTAAGAACTTCACACAAATGACCTCCTACCCTCCCTCAACCCTCCTACCTTTTCCTGAGGATTCCCTCCCTCACACTGTACATACATCTTCCCAGGTATACATATATGTAAAAACTTCAGAGAGCTTTCTCAGGCTTTGGAGAGGTCCAGTAGACAAAGGTGTCCACAAGGAAGGTGGGCATGTAGCTCAAGGGGAGGAACAAGAGCTTGGCGTCCCAGCCAGCCGAGTATCGGGTGCGAGGGTGACAGGACGTCAGAGCGTGCTCCATGCAGTCCGTCACCACAGACAGGTCAGAGCTGCACGTCGTGTCCAGACCGTTTAGCCTTGTCAGATCTATGCAGAATGAGAAATTATTCAGGTGGTCTTTCAGCTCCCACCACTCCTGTCTGACACCAGCATAGAGGAGAACTTCTATTCTCTATGTGGGTGAATCCATGTCTCTCAATCCCCGAAGCCACGCCCACGCCTACCTAGCTCATCTCAGTTCCTCAGAAGGACCACAACCAAGCCACCAGGAAGAACCATGAATACTGAGCCTGCTCTGTCTCTTTTGAGATCAATATGCAGTCTCCCCAATAGTTGGGATAAAACCCAAGCTCATGGAAAATACTGCCCCCTGTATCTGTTTTAGCTTTGGTCTCATGATAATGAGGGGTTCATATGAACCATTGCCTCATGTCTAGTAGCCAGGATCCCTTTATAAGGTGAGGTGCCCACCTGCTACTGGAAGGAAGGCTATACCTGCTTATTTTGAGAAGAAACACCAGGGGGGGGGAACACTAATAATAGATTCAGAATTCTAGAGTCAAGTTGACTTTGCTTTCCCCCCAAAATCCACTCACAGGATGATAAAAACTTCTCGCCATAGATGTTTTTGACTTCTGAGCTGGCCTTGTCCCAAGTCATCTTGGTGTTTGATGATAACCTGTCACTACGTGTCACACAAGTCTTGAAGCCTCCAGGCTCTACAATAGCCACCTTCACCCCAAAATAGGAGAGCTCCCTCCTGCAAGACAGACAGACGTCAAGGGCTTCAGAGGGCTTTCCGTGAGAAAACTCCCAGTAAGAGGACAGTAGCGTGCCAACAAGAGCCTGTGGTGATAAAGGTCACAGGCTTGCATCTGGGATGTGCAGCAAGTGGGGACGAAGCCAGTGATAAGGCCCAGGCATTGCCTCTGTGCTTTGGAACGCCACACAGGTATTTGGCATGTGCATCTCACTGGCCTGAAGCTAGACTCCAGGTAAGACCTCTCAATGAACTCCAGATGCAAAGGGTCCCCCCATCCTTGCCCAAGGCACCTCCTCCTCACTCTTGGTTTTACAGCTTCCTCGACCCATACCAGGAAGCTCACAGGCCAGCTCCCCACGGGATCCTGTTGGTATCTTCCTAGAGCCTCAGATCACAGTCAGCCTTCGCTCTGTAGCTGACAGGTTACCTGGCCCAAATGACTCAACCTCTTCCATCTGCCTTGACAAGTTCATACTATACACCCTTGCCCATGGCCCTCTGCATGGGCTAGGTACTCAGCCTCCTGCCTGTGTCTCTGACTTACCCTTTTGTCAAGTGGGGGCCAGCAGCTTGCTCTATGAGTTAATGCTCACACCGAGCCTGAGGTGGACAGTCTTTCCCAGATATCTTACTAACAAGGCTGCTAAGCTCCTGTTTGGGCCCTTATTGTAGGACCCAAAGTCTGATAACTACTATCTCGCCAATGATTAACTGAAGATAACCACTCCAAAGGATGGCCACAGTATTCCCCCTGACCCCAACCCCAGACTTTCAAGCTCTCAGCTGCCAGAGGTTTTAAGGTCAGAGGGAGAACCTTGTTGTGATTCTACAATGAGTTGACTGAGGACTCTTGTGAGTCTGGAAAGTTCTACTGGACTGAATGATGCTCAGCCTACCTCAAGGACATCCTCAAGTTGAACATCACCAAAGGTTAAGGGTTCAGACTCTGCCCAAATTACCTCAGGTCCAACTCTAACTCAAAAGCAATGTTCCAATTTTGCATCCTCCTCTAGACTATTAACTGACCTCACCAGGCATGGTGGCACACACCTTTAATTCCAGCACTCAGTAGATACTTCTGTATGAGTTTGAGGCCAGCCTGGTCTACCTAGTGAATTCCTGGACAGCCAAGATTACATAGTGAGACTGTGTATCAAACAAACAAACAAATAAGCAAAAAGAATAACTGAATTCATCAGTCCTGCCCTAGCTGTAGACACCTTCTCGGTGAATGATCGCCTGCCTCCAACGAAGGAAGGTAAGAGAATCCACAAACCAGGATAGGCTCTTTTACTTTTTTTATTTTTTTAAGATAGATTTCATAATGGATGGTTGCGAGCCACTGTGTGGTTCCTGGGACTTGAACTCAGGACCTCAGGAAGAGCAGTCAATTTTCTTTACCTCTGCACTATCTCTCCAGCCCCATGATGGGGCACTTAAAGATTGTGATTAAATAAAAACCCTATCTAAGCTCCCCTGAGGGACCCCTTCCCTTCCAGTACCTGAGGGAGTCTGAGAAGGCCTCTACTCCATACTTGGAGATGCAGTAACCACCACCAATAAGAGACACTCGGCCCAGGACACTGGAGACGTTGACCACACGGCCCCTCGCCTTCCTCACCAAGGGCAGCATGCTCAGGGTCACCTCGATCACACCCAACAGGTTCACATCCAGGACCCTTGCAAAGTCCTGTTTGTTCAGCCACTCATTGGGACCCGAGGGGATGGAGATGCCAGCGTTGTTGACCAGGCCCCAGAGTCCTGGGGACAGTAGAAAGATTGAGTCACACAACAGGTTTAACTATGGATGAAATGCACACTCACAAGGTAAGACCACGGTGCCACATGTTCACTGGAGAATAGGAAGTAAGGAATAAGAGGAAGGTATGCACAGGGCTGGAGACCTCATGCCAGAGACTGCTGGCTCACAGCATGGACACCTCTATCCCTGAGATCTCTATGGCCCAGCTCCTTGCCTGGGAAGCAACGAGTAGTCCCTTCTCGCTAAATTTAGGAACAGATGTTGAAGACATGGTCACCCTTGTTAATTTGGAAACTCTTTTTGCAGATTGGTGCCCTCCTTGCAGAGATTTATTCTCTCAGTTGTATCTTCAGAGTTCTCTGAGCAGCTCCACACACGGCTGCCTCCAGGAGTAAGATCTGGAGCTACGCTTCAGTGTGCCTAGTGCTTGCCTCCTAAGCCTCAGGACCTGAGTTTGAGCCCACAGGACACCTTAAAGACTGAGAACAGTGGCATGCTTGTAATCCCAGAACTGGGGAGGTCTAGACAGGAGCCTACTGGCCCAATGGCCTAGATAAATCTGTGAACCACAAGAGGGAGATCTTTTCTAAATAACCAAGTAAACAAAAAGGGTATAAAACCAAACAAAGTAGGCAGCACCCCCACCTGAGGTGCGTCTTCAGGCCCACACACCTTGACACATCCAGCATCAACACTGAGACGCTCTGGTGAGGTGCTTACGAAATACAAGGCTGGCCTGAAGGATCGGGAGATGCTACAGCACAGCCCCACCCTCCACCTCAGGAAACAGCCCCCTCTCTTTCCGCTCACCCACAGGTCACAAACATGTGTCTGGTCACTAAGTCACAGGTCCCCAGCAGCCACCTGGCAGGCGCTGTGGCCCTCAACAGCACCTTTTCACTTCTACCCATCGTGCATGGTCAGCCGGGCGCTAAGTGACATAAAGCAATTGTGGTGCTTGTTAATTTTGAAAAATTGGTCCAAAAGCTGTGTGCCCTGTCAGTCCAGTCAGTCCAAAATCATACCTCGCCCTTCTAGAGATGTAAACAAACTGTTTAGCCAAGACACTTTACTCTTAGGGTCCTAAAACACACTAAAACTGCTTACAAGAATACCACTTATGACCATAAATGGAGGAAACAAGTGCGGGTGGCAGCGGCACAAACCTGCAATCCCCGTACAAAGGAGGCTGAGGCAGAAAGAACGTGAGTTCAAGGTCAGCTCGTATAGAGACTCTGTCGCAAGCCTGGCAGCAGTGGCGCACACCTTCAGTCCCTGCACTCCACAGGCAGAGGCAGGAACTTTGGAGTTCGAGGCCAGCCTGCAGCCTGGTCTACATAAGGAGTTCCAGGGCAGCCTGGGCTACTTACAGAGAAAAAAAAAAAAAAAGGCAAAAGTAAACATAAACACCAAACAATGGAAGCTTCTGACTCCAAGGTTAAGTCAGTGGGGCTTTGTTAAAGGTTAGGATTTTCTAGTTCATTAAGTATTGTCATTCAAAGAAACGTTATTGAAGTGGTAAAAAAAAAAAAAATCCTCACCTTTTTAAAGAATGTATTCATTTTAATGCATACAGGTCAAAGTGTTACTAGTTTTTATCCACTGGGAGTAAATTACAGGTTGTGAATTACAGGTTAACTGCTCTTCTGTTCTCTAGTGTTTTGAACAATGACTTTGTTTTCTATTTGTTCTTAGATTCCTTTAAACCACTCTGGTTTGTTTTTTTTTCCTAACTCCTAGAATATTCAGTTTTTCTAACTAGTAGAATACTGAATTCCTAGCATTTAGTCCCCCAGGTCAGCCCTTAGGCTGGTCTGGCCTGCTTCTACAGACCACTCATGTCTCCCTTCACAGCTGACAGGTAAGAGCAGGCACGCTGCTGATTCAGGAGATCCCCCGCCCAGCACGGCTCCAGACGCCCGGGACACAGCCCAGGACCAAGTCCCATCCTCTGCTCCAGGAGGTTCCCTGCTCTAACCTGGCACGAGGCATCCAGCCATCTGGATTTTCTGCATAGAAAAGATGACAGAGCAGAGACAGGGATGTGAGAGGGTGAGTCCTCACCAGGGCACCTTCTTACCAAGACCAGAGCCCTCGGGAGACAGAAGGTAGGGGCTGGAGAGAGAAGAGAGAGTGCTCAGGTGATGTGCTGGGTTACTTCCGGGCCCCCAAACCCCATTAGGGATCTGGCCAGGGAGTACAAAGGGGAGGCCCCCTTCAAACAGGGAGACAAGCAACAGACAGGACTCCCCATGGTACCTCTGCTCCCAACACGCTCCTTCACCCACTGAGTGGCTGCCACAACACTCTCTGTCTTGGTGACATCAAGGATCACTGTCTCCAGCCTGTCAGATGTCTTGCTCCTCAGCTCTTCGGCTCCCTCCTCCGTCAGACACGCAGCCAGGACCCTCATGCCCCTCCTGTCCAGCTGTCTGGCCAGCAGGTTCCCAAAGCCCGAGTCACAGCCCGTGATGAAGACATACTTGTCTTGGAGATGGCTCACCACCTGCCTCTCCCTGAGCAAGCGCAGGAGCTTCCACAGGCCCACCAGTGCCACCAGGTAGAGCCACATGGCTACACAGCTGCTTTCAGGACAAAAGGAGCCTGCTCTGAGAGAAAGAGGAATGCAAAAAGACTGTGGTATTGCCTACAGGGCTCTGGCAAGCACGGCTGCTGTTCCTCTCTGATTGTCTTTCTCTAGAACTCTCTTTTCTTTTTTTTTTAAATCCACTTCTCTCCACTGCTCCACCTCTCCAGTCCTCAGATTGATTTTCTGGGCTGATAAGCAAATGCCCTTGAGCACCTCCTACTTAAGAAAACACCTCTCTAATTGGCCCACTCCTTTCTTCCCTCCCGTTCCAGTGAGATCCGTCTAAGCCTAATGACTCACGGATCACCTCAGTCAAGGTCCGGGCTCAGACTCTGGTGTGCCCACGGCCCCATCTGGCCATAGGTAGAATGCTATTGCAAATGTAGCCTTGGACTCTAGACAGACTTAGAACGAAATTCGTTTCTCAACACTCATTTCCTCAGGCAGACTAAATCACTTGCTGGACCACAGGGAGGCCAAAGGAGAGGGTAAGAAGTTGCCTTCCCAGAGTAAAGGTCATGAAATGTGATGTCTGACTTCAAAGATAAACTGTCCATGTTTGCTTCCCATTGCGGGGATAAACACTACGAGCAACTCGTGGAGTAAAGTGTTTGTTTAATTCGCAGTTTATGGTCTATCGTGAAGGAACCTGGAGGCAGAAACTGAAGCAGAGGTCATGGAGAACACCTCTGATTGGCTTGCTTTCCACAGCTCGCCCAACCAGGGTTGCACAGCCGCCGTGGGTGGCACCACCTGCAGTGAGCTGGGCCCTCCCATCTCCATCGACAGTCAAGAAAGTGCCCTACAGACAGCCTGGTAGCATTTTCTCAGGTGTGGTTCCTCCGCCCAGATAGCTCTAGCTTATGTCAAGTTGGCAAAGCACTACACAGGACATAAAACAGGAAAGGACGGGGAGGGGTCTGGGAATGCCCATGAATGAAACTCCCAGAACTACTGGCAGGGCAGAGAACGACTTGTATAATAAGTCCTTTCCCCAACTGTCTGGGTTTAGCTTGACATGCCTGAGCCATATTGAGCTCTGAGAACCATGATTGCTTCAGATTAACACAAGCCGGTGTTTCCTGCGTAGTTTCCCAGGGAAAATGTAAGGTAACAAACCCCTCCGGCGCTATGTGGAGTTTTGCCCTCGGTTGCTGCACCAGGGACCTACCTGAATTTGGAAGGTCTCCATTCCAGCTCTCGTTTCAAATGCTGGTCCCACGGCCGTTGGTGCCGGCTGAGGAAGCTGAGGGATCTTTAGGAGACGAGACTGGCAAGGGACAGATGGTCACTCGGTGTGGTGGGCCTTTGTAGGTTACAGCCCCCACCCTCAATTCTGGTCCCTCTGCTTCCTGGTGTCCCACAAGGTAAATGACCAAGGACAGTGGCTCTGCTGTGGCTCCCCCACACCAACCGACAGAACGCCCTGCAGCTGTGAGCCAAGGTAAACCTTTCTCCCTACGGTGCTTCTGCCAGGCATTTTGGTCACATTATCACGAAGGCGCTAATATACCTTTGGGGTGCTCCTTGCCCTGTCTGCCTTTCTTTCTTAGACATCATAGCACCCGGGAGCTGGTCCTCATAGACTAAGGCTCAGTTGTTCCATAGTAGCAGTCTTAGGTGGGACTGTTGTCCTATTCCTTACTGTTCTGGGACTTTCTTGTGCGCGCGCACAGCACACACACACACACACCTAGACTCCTCAGACTCTCTAAAAACAGAAAGAAGCCTCAGTTGAACAAGGACCCGAACTTCAGCCAAACGCCAGAACTGGAAAGGTGGCGTGTATATCCTGGCAGGACACTTAAGAAGGCATCTTCCCTCAGGAGACGTGAGACAGGGTCAGAGTTTGGATCCCGTAGGCCTGTCCATGGAGAGTTCTGGGTTGGGGAACAGGAAGAGGAGGGATCAAGGAGCTAGAGGAGTGGGCAGAGCCAGGAGCCTGACTGACTTCCCTACTGCTCATGTTTTCCAGACGTTCTGTCCTCTAATTGGGGGAAGATGAAGATTCTGCCGAGGGGCGAGAGGGACTAGAGCGATGACTCGGGAGTCGGTAAGAGCACTAGCTGCTCTTGCAGAGGATCCAAATTCAGTTGCCAGCGCCCGTCTTGGCAGTCTTGACACAGACTTGGCATCTGTCGCCTGGACTCGAGGCCCTCCCTGAGATGGCCATCTCTCAATTATAAGGATCCAGCTCCCCAAGCCCGGGCACTCTTCACACTCCAAAGCTGCTAAAGGTCTGGGCTACACGTGATCGTTCAAATCAGTTTCTAGCCCTCAATATCCTTCTAAGCCAGGGACAGGAACCCACGTCTGAACTGATATGCTTCCTGTCAGGAGTCAAAGAGCCTGACTAAGCTAAATGTGGGCGCACAGGTCTATCATTCCAGCACTTGGTCATTACCAGCTCCGCAGTAAAGCAGGGAGTGAAGCCTTTATCTCGTGGCAACCCACACAGTATGACTGGACTGTGCCCCAGTCCCTGCTTAGATCTACTGGACTACATCCAGGCTTTTTCCCTAGGAAAAGTGGTCTGGGAGGGAGGTGAGGGTCTGGGGAGCCTCGGAGGTCTGGGTGCTTTAGACTTCCTTATCTATCGGCTTTCTTTCCACCAGGGAAGGCAGCATCCTGGTCTGTGTCCATCAGGAAGACCCCGCAGGGGCCCACAGCTCTGGAACAGTCCCTTGGAGCTAGACCTGGAGCATGGTTTCATTTGACTAAAGGTGCGTGGGCGAGACCCCGAGGATGCCACCTGACAACCATCTCCTGGGTTTTTTGTTTGTTTGTTTTTTTGGTTTTTGTTTTTTTGTTTTGTTTGGTTTGGTTTGGTTTTTTGAGACAGGGTTTCTCTGTGTAGTTCCAGCTGTCCTGGAACTCACTCTGTAGACCAGGCTGGCCACGAACTCAGAAATCTGCCTGCCTCTGCCTCCCAAGTGCTGGGACCATCTCCTGTGTTTTAAGCGCCTGCCCACATGAGCTGGATGGCGTTCCCCTCCCACCTGGTTTCATACTTTGATGATACAAGATTACTTACAGCCTCTGTTTTGTTCATCTTTATAAGGATGAGGAATCTAGATGATCTAGATGACTTCAGCAAGTCCTCCTGACTCTAACTTCTGGGGAGTCAAAGTGTTATGAAATATAATGCGGCCAGGGCGTGGGTATCTGGTGGGCCAGGTGTGGGGGGAGGGGAGGGGAGAGGGAGAGAGAGGAAAAAACAGAGAGGGGGGAGGGAGGGAGAAGGAGGGAAAGGGGAGGGAGGGGGAGAAACAGAGAGAGAACCTGTTGGACCTGGTGGGGGCGGAATGCGGTGATGTAAGCAACTGCTACTCCCCGAGGGCAGCCTAGTGAGATCACCTGTAAGCTAACACTAAGACTGTGTGCTCTTTGCGAAATGGTGGAAACAGAAATTGTAGGCCACGGGAAGCACTGGAGAATTCAGGAAAAACGTCTCTCCCCAGGGACTGAAAAGCTCTGTAGTCAGCAAGGGACTGTCAACATATCCATGGAACGGAACGGAACGGCTGGAGGAGATCTGAGGAAGCTGAGAACGAAACAGAGCCTGGGGGAGGCATGGGAACGGAAGGGGGTGCAGAGGCGGAGCGGAGCATGCTGGGAGATTTCTGCGTGGTATCGGCAGGAGGGGAAGCTGGTATCGGCGCCTTTTGGGTCCCTTATCATCGTAAGCTTCCTTTTCCTTCTCCTGGAGCTGCACCTTCCCTTTCCCGCTCAGGAAGCGGAGAGAGAAAGTAAACAGATGTCCTTCACCTTGTGGGAGGAGGTGGAAGGGACCGGAAGCAACTCACCTCTCTTTCTCAGACCCCTTTCCAGACGCCTCAAACTCACAGGAGTGTGTCTCGGAGATTTCCCAGGGTTCCCAGGGCGGAGTCACCTCCAGGAGTAACTATCCGACTCTGTCTTTTCACCCTAGCTGGTGCCGCTTTTTTTTTAACATTTGGACATCTTGGACCCCTTTGAGAATCTAAGGAAGTCCTGATAAAAATGTTCCCAGCAGACGAAAATCTGTGTGTGCAGACAGTACTTTGTGGGACTCATGTCCGACAACCCATACAGTGTGACCTGGGCCTGTCTGTGTGGCGTCTGTCTCACCTGTGATAATATTCATCTTATGAGCTCTGAGTTTTCATGAGATATTGTCCTTTACAGCTGTGTCAAAAAAAAAAAAATAGAAAAACAAAATGGTGACTAGTCAGTTGATCTTGGCTGCTTCTATCACATCTCTTCTGAGGTGACATCGTGACTTCTGGGAATGTTCTCACCCTTCCACGTGAGCACCGTAACTTAGACAACTAATTGGAGGAGGAAGTTGGTATTGATCCAATTTAAAGGTGGCTGCTAAGGGAGGAGACCAGAAAGGGCGGCTTCCGGGCTCGTGCCAGATTATATTCACTGACTCCTGGGCTTCTACAAGGGAAGCATCTTATCCCACCAAACAAACAAACAAATGGATACTCTGCAAACTTAGCCCACAGGTCTGAAGTAGCACAGGGGACCGTCCTAGTGAAATCAAACCTGATGCCCCAGCTGGGGGTAGAGCTCACAGATGCAGGGGGCAGGTAGGATTCTTCAGGGAGCCTGAGGACAAAGGCGCTTTTGAGGCCACGCTTAGCTTCTCACTGAGCGAACCTCCAGAAGCTCACTCTGGAGAGTGTAACTTTGTTGCCAAACTCTTCAGCCTTGACCTTTCCACTGTACACCTGTCTCTGCCACACAGGCCGGGCAAGTCGGGGAGGATCCTGGAACAGCTTGTCTCAGCCTCTCTGCAGGGCCAAGGGCAGCCCTGAGAAGCTGGCAGCCTTTATCTACCCGTCTCAATATCTCTCCTCTCCTGCCTTCCTTCCTCTGCAGTGTTGATTACAGTGTCTTGTCTATACTTTGAAAAAAAAAAAAAAAGTGTAGTCAGGCAGGGAGGGAGAAAGTATATTTCCAGGAATTGTTTCTGGGCGGCCACTCCTGCTGCTGAAGGCAAGCTGCATGCCTCTGGCTGGCAAGGAGCCTAGATGCTCGCACACGCACACGCACACACATGGAAGAGGAAAACACATCTGACCTGAAAGCTTCAGACTTCTCCCTCATTCCTTCATAAAAGGGCAGCTGTCCCTCCTAAGAGTCTGTGTCCTTCTTGCTGCAAAAGCAAAGATTCAGAAAGGAGGCGTCAGCTCACAGAGAGGCAGGGCTGTGAGGGCTGGGGTAGGGGGATAAGGGGGTGAGGGGTGGGGGAGTGGGGGGGTGATGTCTCCGCCTGTGAGGGGAAACTCAGAGCACCACTAAAATACCACAGAATAGCCAAGGTGTGTGGTGTGTGAGGCGTGGTCCAGCAGAGGCCCCACCTGCCGACATTTGGGCTGGCCATGGTGGTGCGCAGTTACAGTCCCAACCCTAGGGAAGCAGAGAATCACAAGTTCAAGGCCCACCTGTGCTACATACTGCTTCCCAGACCAGCCTAAGCTACAAGAAGACGCGGCCTCAGACAAGAAGGAAACGGGCAGCAGGGGAAGACCAGGGAGGGCTGTGGGGAAGGAAGCCATGGGGTCCTGAGTTTACCTGTAACGGAAATGCTGGGGGAAGGCAGACAGGAGGATCCCGGGGCTTGCCGATCATCTGAGAGGAGAGTTACAAGCCCAGTAAACTACACTGTCAAAAGTAAATAAATATAAACGAACAAACAGGGCGAGGTTGGAGAGATGGCTCATCAGTTAAGAGAGCTCAGTGCTCTTCCAGGGGCCATGAGATGGGCTGGAAGCATCCGTGAGGAGTGGCTCACAGCCACGTGTAACTCCGGCTCCGGGGGTCCGACACCCCCTTCTGGCCTTCAAGGACACTCACAAATGTGTGGCACATACATGTGCAGACACGCAAACACCTACAGTTAAAAGTAAAGCCATTTAAAATGTGTAAGTAAATCAAGTGAAGAGCGGTAGAGACAGTTGACACCAATCTCTGGCCTCTGCAGACACACCTGCACACAGAGAGAGCCAGAGAGAGAGACTGAGAGACAGAGACAGAGACAGAGAGAGAAGGAGAAGAAGGAAGAGGAGGAGGAGAAGGAGGAGGAGGAGGAGGAGGAGGAGGAGGAGGAGGAGGAGGAAAAAGAGACGAAAAAGGAAGAAGAAAAATGTCTTCTTGACTTTCTTTTGCTGAAACATCATGACCAAAAGCAGCCTAGGGAGGAAAGGGTTTATTTGGCTTATACTTCTATTTTTTAAAAGATTTATTTATTTATTTATTTATTTATTTATTTATTTATATATATATATTTATATATAGACTATATTTGTATAGTTATATATTATAAATATATACATTTATTTATAGTATTTATAGTATACTGTAGCTGTCTTCAGACACACCAGAAGAGGGCATCAGATCTCAATATGGATGGTTGTGAGCCACCATGTGGTTGCTGGGATTTGAACTCAGGACCTTCAGGAGAGCAGTCAGCACTCTTAACCACTGAGCCATCTCTCTCTCTCTCTCTCTCTCTCTCTCTCTCTCTCTCTCTCTTTCGAGACAGGGTTTTTCTGTGTAGCCCTGGCTATCCTGGAACTCTGTAGACCAGGCTGGCCTCAAATTCAGAAATCCACCTGCCTCTGCCTCCCAAGTGCTGGGATTACAGGCGTGTGCCACCACCGCCCGGCCAACGCCTGCTGCCCTTTCAGAGGACCTGAATTTGGTTCCCAATACCCATATGAAGTGACTCACAACTGCCTATAACTCTGATTCCAGGAATCTAACACCCTCTTCTAGACCCTTAGGCACCTGCACACACATGGCTTACACAACACACACACACACACACACACACACACACACACACACATAAATAAATGAAAAAGTTTTAAAATGCCTAATTTTGTTATGAGGATTTATTCCAGTTCCACGAACGTATCTTTGATCCCTTGACGTCAGCACACCCTTGTCTGTACATCCTACAAAACGCAGACCCAGATCCAGACGGTCTGCCACGTGCGTGTGCCTGGTGTAAGAAAGCTGAACTCTGGGCCCCAAGGTGTCGAAAAGTTTCCCACAGCAGCAGACCTCTGATTCCAAAAGAGAAGCTCGGGGGTGGGGGAGAATGTAATTAATAAGAAAGGAGCCACGTTGAACCCTGGAGTGACTGCAGTGTGGTTCTGTCCTTGTCACTCCAGACACACAGGGGAGTAAGACTCTAAGCCATCAGGAGAGATGAAAGCATGCATTTCTGTATTCATATAAGAAATTTGCAGCCGGGCGGTGGTGGCGCACGCCTTTAATCCCAGCACTTGGGAGGCAGAGACAGGCGGATTTCTGAGTTCGAGGCCAGTCTGGTCTACAGAGTGAGTTCCAGGACAGCCAGGGCTACACAGAGAAACCCTGTCTTGAGAAAAAAAAAAAAAAGAAATTTGCCTGGGGCTGGAGAGAGATGGCTCAGTGGTTAGGAGCACTGTCTGCTCTTCCAGAGGTCCTGAGTTCAATTCCCAGCAACCATATGGTGGCTCACAATCATCTGTAATGGGGTCTGATGCCCTCTTCTGGTGTGTCTGAAGAGAGTAATGGTGTACTCATAAAATAAATAAATAAATAAATCTTAAAAAAGAGAAAGAAAGAAAGAAAGAAAGAAAGAAAGAAAGAAAGAAAGAAAGAGAACTTTGCCATGGGTCTGGAGAGACGGCTGGACAGTTGAGAGCACTCGTTGCTCTTGCAGAGGCCCGGGGTTTGGTTCCCAGCTCCCACGTGGTGGCTCATAACCATCCACAACTCCAGTTGTAGGAGATCCGACCTTTTCTGACTTCCTCGGTGACCAGGCACAAAGGTGGTGCTCATATGTACGTGCAGGAAAAATAAACTCACACACATAAAATAAAAGGTTTTTTGTTTGTTTGTTTGTTTGTTTGTTTGTTTGTTTTAGTTAAAGAAAAAAAGGATTTTCCATGAGATCTTGTTTTGTTTTTTGTTGTTTTTTTGTTTTTGTTTTTTGTTCATTTTTGCCTTGAGATCTCGCAACATCCCTTTAACTAGATACTGAGGTGGCCCAGGTTTGCAGAGATGAGAATGGAGACTTAAGGAGGCTAATCCACACAGCTCCTGGGTCTGGGTTTCAATGCTTGCAGCTTGACCATCTCCGCACTCCCACCCCTGACACACACTGTCAGCCTCTCGGATGTCCGTCCCCTTTGACTGGATTGGAAGGATGCAGGAAAAACCCCAGCCCTCTCCCACAGAGCCTCAGCCAGTGGCAGCTGCTTCCCGCAGGCAGGCAGAGCTGTCTGAAGCCAGCAGCAGAGCCTGCTCCACAAAGCTGCCCCTGCAGCCTCCCGGGACCTAACAGCCCCATCCACAGGCTCTCTTCAGGGACAGGTGCTCCCAAGAGAGGTGAGTGTTGTTGTCTCCCTGGGAAGATGACAGGCAGGGACCGGAGACAGATGGTTTTCCCGTGGGATCCAAAGATTTTCCCAAGGGTAGCTCAGAAGTGTGAGGGGTGTGTGTGTGTGTCCGTGTGTCTGTGTATCCCAAACCTATGACCAAATAGCAAGGCAGAGCAGGAAACCCCCATGAATTGCACTAAATTAGTAAAGTCTCAAGGGGGAATAGGAGTTAGAGACCACTGGGGCAGCCGGTAAGCCGGGATAGCCCAGGCTGGGAAGAAACCTTGTTGGGTACAAAAATGTCTGCTCTTGAGTCAAACTTACGAAGTTATAGTGTGAGTCCTTAATATGCTTTTCTTATCTCCTCTGACCCAGAGTTCCCCGAGGTCCCTGAGGCTTTTAGTTGGGGGGAAACAGAGGCTGCCTTCTCGGGGACTCTCTCTTTTTTTCTTTTCCGACCCTCTCTTCTTTCCAACAGACCCTAACGGGCCCTCATGTCAGTCCTACCCAGCCCCCGGCCTGTCTCCACCTTGGCACCCGACAATGACTTTAGAGACATCCACAACTGGACAGAGCTGCTCCACCTCTTCAACCAGACCTTTTCTGACTGCCACATGGAACTCAACGAGAACGCCAAACAAGTGGTCCTCTTCGTCTTCTACCTGGCCATCTTCGTGGTGGGGCTAGTGGAGAACGCCCTGGTGATATGTGTCAACTGCCGCCGCTGCCGCCGCTCCGGCCGGGTCGGGATGTTGAACCTGTACATCCTCAACATGGCCATCGCAGACCTCGGCGTCATCCTGTCTCTGCCCGTCTGGATGCTGGAGGTCATGCTGGATTACACGTGGCTCTGGGGCGGCTTCTCCTGTCGCTTCATTCATTATTTCTACCTTGCCAACATGTACAGCAGCATCTTCTTCCTCACGGGCCTCAGCATTGACCGCTACGTCACCCTCACCAATACCTCTCCCTTCTGGCAGCGCCACCAGCACCGAATCCGGAGGGCCGTGTGCGCGGGCGTCTGGGTCCTCTCCGCCATCATCCCACTGCCTGAGGTGGTGCACATCCAGCTGTTGGACGGCCCCGAGCCCATGTGCCTCTTCCTAGCACCTTTTGAAACGTACAGCACCTGGGCCCTGGCAGTGGCCCTGTCGGCTACCATCCTGGGCTTCCTACTGCCTTTCCCTCTCATCGCAGTGTTCAATATCCTGTCGGCCTGCCGGCTTCGGAGGCAGGGGCAGACCGAGAGCAGGCGCCACTGCCTGCTGCTGTGGGCTTACATAGCGGTCTTTGCCATCTGCTGGCTGCCCTACCACGTGACCATGCTGCTGCTCACGCTGCACGGGAGCCACGTCTTCCTCCACTGCCACCTGGTTAACATCATCTACTTCTTCTACGACATCATCGACTGCTTCTCCATGCTGCACTGCGTCGCCAACCCCATCCTCTACAACTTTCTCAGCCCGAGCTTCCGGGGCCGACTGCTGAGCCTTGTGGTCCGATACCTTCCCAAGGAGCAGGCCAGGGCAGCGGGCGGTCGAGCCTCCTCTTCGTCCTCCACCCAGCACTCCATCATCATTACCAAAGAGGGCAGCCTGCCCGCTGCGGCGGATCTCCACACCCACCCCACCCGACAGGCTCAGGCGCCCTCTCTGCCTCCAAATAC
Source organism: Apodemus agrarius (assembly GCA_964023405.1). NCBI lineage: Eukaryota > Metazoa > Chordata > Mammalia > Rodentia > Muridae > Apodemus > Apodemus agrarius. The sequence goes on from OZ030026.1 coordinate 2,830,840, forward strand.
CTCACCTGCACTCGGCAATTCTGCAGGCAGCTAAGGTAGACGCTAGCGACTTCCACCAATAGCAACGTTCAGAGGACGCGAGAGGTTGTGGGGGCGTGGGGTGGGGGTGGGAAGGACTGGCTTGTTCAAGACCATTTTTAAGTATATCAAAATGTTGCTGTGGGGAGAGGGAGAAGGTTCTGGAAGGACAGAGAACGGGTCTTTCCTTGGTAGTATACTATTTGTTTGGGTACTGATGTCTAAGGGAGCCACGCAGGTGGGGGCTGGGGGGGGTGAGGAAGCGAAATAAATAAATCGCAGAGACACCCGTGCTGGGAATTTGAGAACTGTGTACTTCCAGCTGGGTTGACGAAGGCAGGGAGGCTAAGGGCGCTCTGCAGAGGGAACTAGCTGCCCTTGTTTCATAAATCACCCTGGGGGGGGGGTGGAGGAAGAGCCCCACAGGAACCTTGCAAAACTTTCCCTTTGTGTTTGTCCGCTTGTTGATACACTCAGCTCACTATGCAAGTCGTGGGGACAAGAGGCCAGAGGCCAAGGACCCAGGAGGCGTCGGCAGGACATTCCCTAGCTGTGCCTCATCCCTAACCCGGAGTTTGATAAATCAAGGGGGCGGGGATTACACCCAGCAGGCACCGGGCAGCTGGCTCAGCAGGATGGGTCCCTCCACCGGGTCATCCAGGAAATGTGGCTCCATTTCCGCGTGGTATCCTCCCCTCCCCCGCCCCATCCATCCTGCCCCTCCTCCCCCAAAGCAGAGGCCTCCTCGCAGATGACCTCTCTCCTAAGGAGACACAGTGACCAGTGATCCCGCCCCCCACCCTCTCTCTCTCCAGAGCATGGCGAATGTCGGGGGCATGTACTCTGAGAGCATTGGAGACTGCCACAGGTTGTCGGCCTCCCATGCAGGGAGAGGGGAGGCCAAAGACTGACTTCCAGAACACCACAGTGAGTTCTCTCTAGGCAAGCCTTTTCACCGATCCCTTGCCTAGCAATTGGTCTATTAAAACTACAGGAAGAAAAGATATCCTCTTGTTAACAGGTGGGTCCTGGCAAAGGCTCATTTACCAGACTTGGGAAACTAGGGGTGTGAACAGGAAGGACTCACACACACACCCCGTAGCTTCTGCCTTGTCTGTGGCCTCTGGAACCCATGGACTTGCAGACCCACAGTCTGCTCTGGTAAATGAGTGCCCCCCCATACTTCCCTCTGATCTCTGTCTCTCCAGCAGTGAACCTGGAGTAGGTATGTGTGTGTGTGTGTGTGTGTGTGTGTGTGTGTTTCCAACTTCTATTCTGATAGGGTCTCACTGAACCTTGAGTTCACCAGCTAGCTGGCCAGCAAATTCCAGGGACCAACCTGTTACTTGTGCCCTCGATCACTAAGGTTACAAATGCCTATCACCACCAGGGGTGCAAACACTTTACTAAGTGTGTGTAGCAAACTCTTTACTAAGCCACCTCCCTAACCACCTGGAAGGCTTAACAACAACTACTTAACCAGAAACCTCCCCCTGTGCTTACCAGACAAATCCCTCACATGCCCCGCGGTGGGTGCACCCTGGGTCTGCCAAACGCAAAGTATTGACTGCTCTCTGGTAAGGCTAGGAGGATGTGAGTCCTGGACAGCCACACCGTGGCACAGCTAAAGGCTTGGTGACCCAGAAGTATTACTTGCTGCTTGAGGTACAGTAAAAATAAACCAAATAATGCAGAAATTGTATTAAAAAGACCATCCTCGACTGTCCCCACTGATGCCTTGATGTCCATGTCTGATGCGAGCTCTGGTAGACATCTTATACATAAGTGACCACAGAAGCCTTGTCCCTGAGACCAGGTACCACCAAATGAATCTCCTGAGGGCCTGTGCACCCATGGAAGAAAGAGAGAGAGACAGAGACAGAGACAGACAGAGAGAGACAGAGAGAGAGAGAGAGAGAGAGAGAGAGAGACAGACAGACAGACAGACAGACAGACAGACAGGTTTGGGGCCTCAGTAGAACTCTGAGACCAAATGGATCACAGGCCCACGTTCTCTGAGGGATAATACTAGTTTCTACCTAACAAGACGATGCCAAGCCTCTGCCGCCTTGCTGTGGCTTCTTTCCCATCTCCGTCTGCCTCCCACTCAGACGCACCTCTTCTCTTCACCATGGAGTGGGTGGCTAGAACCCTTGCTTCCTAGCTCTGGGCTGAGACCGCTATAGAGGTCCACTGTTCTGTAGAGGCTGACAGATGGCCTCAGAGGTTTTTTTTTTTCCCTGAAACACTGAGTCTTTGACCTAATTTCTCACTAAAAAACAGTCAGCAAGCCCATCCTGGGGAATTCCAGCCCCAGGGAAACACGATGTGTTGCCTGAGAGAGTCGTGGCATCTGCTGGGCTGGTACGAGCCCCAGAAGCACGCCAGACAGAGCCAGACGTCTAACCTGAAGGTCCACGCAAACGTGTGCAGACGTGGAAGAGGAACTCACTTCAAACTTTTTTTTTCCTCTGTCTGTATCTTTTTTTATTCTAAATAAAAACCACACTTTGTGCTGAACAATGGAATATAAAAGAATCAGATGTACGATTTTAGACGTCTACTGTTTTAGGGGAAAAGGTTTACAAAATATACAAAACTTTACAGCAGATAGTAAACACTTAAATATTAGGAGGTCAGTTCTTCTTAATTTAATGGAAGGAGTTAGACTGCAACGCTTCTCTGCTTCAGAAGAGACTTGAGCTACTCCAGGCGGGGTGGGTGGGGACTGGCAGAAGGGAAGTGGCAGGATCGCCGCCACAGGTGCCATCTTCCTTTTGACATTGATCATGACGTACCATCACACTGAGATGGATGCTGGGTACCCACTTCCTGACTCACCTGATGTGACTGGGACGTGTACACACTCCCAGACACACAGAGACCAGTCACAGGGCATACTCCCATGCCAACAAATTCAGTGTCCGTCTATACAGGGTTTAAATTCACTTTCGAAGCTGAGTAGTCTAGGGTCTGGTGGAGGAAGCACAGCAGGAAGCCAGGAAAGAAGATAATCAGTAGCAACGTCCTGCCTGGGTGAAAAGTTCTGGGGTTTACAGGTTTGCCCTGTAGACAAGGGGCTGGGGACAGGTCACAATAAAGTAAAAATTAATTCTCACCCATGTCTTGTTGTTAGGGTCACCTGACCCCCCCCCAATACCTCTCTTCTTCCCCACTAGCCATGAACTGTGAGGACTCCACGGCATCTTAAAATGTAGGACCAAATACTGGGGTTCACTCAGGAGGGCTTCCGATGCCCATGGTCATGGAGCTGGCAGGGGATGCCAGCGCGCGCGGACCCATCTTACCCTCTGGTCACGAGCAGCACAGGCTGCTGATGCCCGAGTGCCACATCAATGTTACAATTTCCCCTTAGGAAACAAGCTAGGGATGTCCCCGGGTCTGGCTTAATGCTCTTCAAACAGCCAACTAGACACTCCTAATAATTGCTGAATGAGAGTTCTGAACATTGTACAGCTGATTCTGAGAGCAGACCAAAAGAAGAGGGGGGAGGGGCAGGCAAAGAGGAAAGATGGAGCGCAGGAAGGTCAAAGAACTCTACAGCAATACAGCAGGGGACAGTGCCAAATGGGAGTCCAAGGGTGGGGACAAGGGGTGAACTCAAATGGGTGTTAAGTTAAAAATGCAAAAGGAGCCAGGCGTGGTGGTGCACGCCTGTAATCCCAGCACTCGGGAGGCAGAGGCAGGAGGATTTCTGAATTCGAGGCCAGCCTGGTCTACAGAGTGAGTTCCAGGACAGCCAGGACTACACAGAGAAACCCTGTCTCGAAAAACCAAAAAAGAAAAAAGAAAATGCAAAATGAAGTGAACACCTCCCACCAGGTGTTGTCACCACCATCCTAAGGACAAACTAGCTTCGGGGGAAGCAAATGCAGCTTCTCACAGGCTGACGCGGGGCTACCGAAGAGGCATGGTTTGGGCAGTGTGCCTCGTGAGCTTCTGGTCCCAACTGCTACATGTCTGACTGGGACCAACTGGACCTCCCTGATCAATTAACCTGAAGGGATCAGAAGATACAGTTTGTGTTTTAGTGTTTCAAGGGCAAAACTTCAAAGATCTGCTTTTTGGTTTATGGCGAAAGGGGAAAACTTCACAGTTTCAGGTTGAGTACACAGACCACCCAGCATCCGCTAAGGAAAAGGGTTTCTCCGCTCCCAGCCACCTGTCTCAGGGCAACCAACCGGCACTCGCTCCTCAGCAGCAGCCTCGGGAGGGAAAGCTCAGAGCGCTCAGCAGACTGTGGCTGCAGCGTGTTACACACCCCCGTGTAAAGTCAGACACTAAAAGCTACAGCAGCAACTGACTTCCCGGAGAAAAAGCCGTCGTTTAGACAGTGAGGGGTGTCCTCAGCTGTCCAAGCTGCCCCATTCAGGTCCTCAGGAAGGCGCTGCACACCGACTCACAGCCTGTGAAGAGGAGGCAGCCGGCCGGCCGGCCCAACTGTGTGCTGCTTCGGTTTGCCTCTGTGTCTTCATATCTATATGGACAGGAGGCTCCCTGTGTCAGAAGGATAAAAACTGTGCAAAAACCTCCTTCCTGTGACTGATCTGGGTCTGTTCTGCTAGAGACTACACTTGGAGAAACTGCTGCTCAAAAGGCCTGGCACACTCTCTCCTGCAGCCCTGTTCTCCTCCTCTCCACAGGCATAACCCTCTGTTGGAATGTGGCTCCTTGCTTGAGAGAAACTAATTTCCCTAAAGTCACTTATCGAAAAGATGCTGGGTAGTATGTATATCAAACAAAACCAAAAAATAATAATAATAAAATAAATATTAATGTCTAGAAAGGCTTTGTGAGTTAATTAAAACCACTTGCTTATGAAATAGCCCAGAGTGCTGCTCAGTTGAACCAGGGGGCAGTGTCGGTGGCTGGCCCAGAATTAGGGGCTCCTAGAGCTCACCTGAGCAGGGTGAGGTAGTGTGAGCTACTGTCTTATAAGTATGCAAGATCAAGGGTCCTCTCCAGCCTTTTTGGGCAAGAGCCCTTCATAGACTAAGAATGGAGCCAAACAGCTGCATGGAAGGCCTAGCCAGCTACCATCCAAGAGCGCCCCCTGGGGGTGATGCAATGACAGAGCAGGATAACTCCAGCAGGTCAAAGGTGAACTGCCAAACTCCCACACCGTTACCACCAAGTAAACAAGTTACCCAACTGGGACAGTCAGAATGCACACCCTGCTATACGCCACCAGTTACTCAGGTTCCTTTAATCCGGAAGGGCTCATGATCCACCACAAACTCACACAGTCTTCTCATCTACACTGTAGGTCAGACCGTCCTGAGTGGGAGACTCGGTGTGAATTAAGGCAAGACCGCTGCTGCCTGAGACATCTCCTCTGGGCCCGGGAGACGCGAGGTTAAGGAGGTAGCCAGATGGCAGGCGACTACACTGAGGTGGCTCTCTGTCCGCCCTGCTCTTGACGGAAGGTTTGACATCCAGGGTTCTCACACTACAAAACCGTGTTTCTTTGGAAATGAGGAGCAAGGAGGAGCCCTTCTCCCATCCATCCAGGCTGCCCCATCCGGTGGCACCATGGGATACCCAAAGCTTTCCTGCCTAAACAGAAAGCGTGGTCGCCAGTTTGGATCTAGCTGCCAAGAGACTTTCGCCATCCAGTAGGGAGATCGGAGCTGCGGAGCGAGCGGCGCCCTCAGCTCCTGACGCCTCGGCCCTGCTGAGGAGGCCGTGGGAACCCGAGATGAACTGCTTTGCTGCTAGTCCCTTCTGAATGACCACATTCCCCAAACCTTCTCATAGCCGTTGTCCCGTCGAAGACTGGCGGTCACGGCCACAGTGAAGACCTCATGGAGGGAGGCTGTTGGTCGGAATCTTAGCAGCATAAAACCTATCAGTAAACTAAAACTAGAGAAGCTGGCAAAGGAGACCTAGTTAACACGGCCACTTGACTAGATCCTAAAGCCAGCCTCAGAATCGTCAAGACGCAGCCCTTTGTGGGCGACAATAGATAGGTACGGAGGTAAATGTAACAGGGCTGTTGCCTCTCGGAAACAGGAACGGCCTATGTGCTCTTTCTTCTGTTAACACAACACAGACAAGGCAAGCTGTAGCGTCAGCTGGGGAAGGACCACCAGCCTTTAGACAATCCCTATCCTGGCTGCCACCTGGGAGCTCCCTCTGGCTCTGCTGGGAGCCAGTCAGCTGTCCGGGTTCTTTTCAGCCTCTTTGGAATGTATAATGTACATGAAGGTCTGCTCGATGGTGAAGTCAGGTGGCAGGCTGCCTTTGTGCACACCGACATGTTTACTCATGAGGTTAAGGGTGGAACTGTAGTGGCCACAGACCGTGCAGCGGTACATGAGTGCCCCTGAGTGTGTCTTGAGGTGGCACTTGATGGTCGAGCGGCCACGGAAGAATTTGTGACAAACCTTGCACTGGTAAGGCTTCTCACCTGTGTGGATGCGCCGGTGGTAGTTGAACTCGCTTGTGTGGGCAAACCTTTTGCCACAGACCTTGCAGCTGTATTTACTATTCCCAGGTTGGCCCTGCAGAGCCAGCTCCTCACTCAGAAACTCCTCAGAGGGCAGCTTCCGCTTCTGGAGGGCCAGGTGTGGTAGCCCCAAGCCGGGCCGCGTGTCAAGGCCGCTGCCGCACTTGTGCTGGCTGACGTGGTAGCGGTAGGCGGCCTCCGACCTGAAGCTCTGGCTGCAGAGGTGGCAGCGGAAGAGGACGTCCTCCAGGCCCTGGTGCACGACCATGTGCTTCTCTAGAAGGTGCCAGTCCACAAAGCTGCTGGCACAGACTGAGCAGGAGAAGACCGAAATGCCCAGATGGGACAGCGTGTGCCACATGAGGCTGCAGAGGTTGAGGTGGCGCTGGTCACAGACGCTGCAGGCCTGGCCCTTCAAGTTCACATGCTCGAGGATGTGGCAACGGACCACGTGGAAATCTTTGGCCAACGCTTTCCCACAGACAGCACATTTCAGCTCTGGGGAGGCTACCCCTGGGAAGAGACCCAGTTTCCCAGACAGGGGTTCATTAGGGTGGACAATGATGTTGTTCTCAAATATCCCATCTCGCCGGTGCAGGGTCAGCTGCCACTGGGTGAAGAATTTTGTCTCACACATATCACAGGAAAACAGGAAAATGCCGATGTGAGACAGGACATGGGTCACCCGGGAGTTTCGGTCCTGGAAATGGGTCTCGCAGACCTTGCAGTTGCCCGTGAGCAAGTCTACGTGGTCCCTCGCGTGCTGCCGGATCAGCTGAATGTTGGGCTCTAGAACTTTCTTGCACACCTGGCAGGGCATGGCCTTATTCTCCCGGCTGTCACTGTCACCGAAAGCCAGGTCGTCCTCGCTGTCGTCGCTCAGCTCAATCACCTCCTCCGTGGTGCCGATGTCTTCAGCCGGGTCCTCAAACTGCAGGTCATCGTCCCCCAGGTCCTCCAGCTGGAGCTCATCCATCTGCCCGAAGCCTGGATCCCGGGAGTGGTCGCTATTGCTCAAACAGGAATTGGTCTGGGTTGTAATGTCTACGGCATTCTCAGAGGCGAAGAAGTTGCTTTTACTAAAGTCTCCGTTGCTTTGAACCTTGTATGACTGGCAAGAACTCGTGCTGGTCTGGATGCCTGTGCTGATCGAGCCTAGGCCTGGTGGCGGGGTCACCATACTAGGGACAGACGTGAAGGGAACAGGGGCGTCGTGGTCTTCCGACTTTGGAGGCAGTGGCAGCTGCGGCAGGGGCAAGCCGTGATTAGGGTCACCCGCAACGCTCCGCTCTTCCTCTTTGTAGCTTCCTCCTGCATCAGTAGACAGCACATAGTTTCTATCGGGACCGAAGTGTTCCCCGTTCCCCTGGAGCTCTCCAAGGGGGTGGGTGGGATCAACCGAGGGACAGCTCAGAGCCACACACTGGCTGTTGCTGGTGCTGGTCAAGGACTTCGCTATGGTGGTGCTCTCGAGGTCAGGGAAAGTGGAATGGCACGCTTGGAGCAAGTCCTCCATCCCCAGGCGCTCAGCGACCTCATAGATGACCCCAACGTTGATCAGGTCTGTGAAGAGCTCCGACGTGTACACAAAGCTCAGGATCTTCTCAAAGTTGGCGGGGGTGATGAAGTCCACCACGTAGGTGCGGGCGGCATCCAGCCCGGTATTTAAGAAGAGGTTCTGGAAGTAGCCGGCCGCGCAGGCCAGCACGGCTTTGTGGGCGGGGAAGGAGCGGCTCCCCACCACGATGGTGACATCGCACATGGTCTCCGACAGCCGGCACTTGTTGAGTTCCTTCAGCAGGTTGTTGGGGTGGTTGCTGCTTTGCAGTTTGATTCTCATGCCCATCTTAGCAGCTCCTGGGAAGTTGTCTCTGTATCAGCAAGGTCGATCTGTGGGCAAGACAAGAGAGCGAAACATCCCTGAAAAAAAAAAAGGGGCTCTGTGCAGGAGAAAAAGACAGCCGCTCGCAGCGTGTCGTAGCTGAATGAATAGACAAGAAAAACTGGAGCCAAAGATAACGAGGAGGGGGATGATCTTCACCCTGCACAGACCCAACTACAGAATCATCACAACAAAACCCCAAAGGGGTGAGAAAATAAAAACCAATTAGCTGGATCTTGAAAGTCTGAGGACCCCGGAAGGGAGAGACAGCTCAGCAGCTAAGAATATCTGTTGTTCATGCGGAGGACTCAGGTTCCAACCCCAGCACCCCCATGACTACAACTCTAGTTCCAGGGGATCTGACACCTTCTTCTGATTTCTTCAGGCAACAAACACACACGGTACACGTACATGCATAGAGGCAAACACTCATCCACATAAAACAAACAAACAAAAACAAATCAACTGAAGAGACCAGGTACAATAGTATATACCTATAATTCTAGTACTTGGAAGTCTGGGACAGGAATATCAAGAGTTCTAGGATAGCCTGGGGTATAAATCCCAGAGACTATACATTTTTAAGAGGGGACTGAGCTAGAGGGGTCTAGCTTGGAGTCTTCCGACTAAGTAGAAATACAATCAACCCCCTGTACTACCGAAACAACAGGCTCAGATTTCTTTACGAACTTCTTCCTAAATACGGTTTTTCCTGTCATTAGGTCTATTCTCTTCCTACCCGATGCCAAATGCCACAAATATACTTGAACACCATTATCAACGCTCCATTAGCTGCCGAGGAAGAGGTAAACAGTTGTACCTTTACTCATCTACCAAAGCTGTCCTTTCAAGTCTATAAACAAACCTCTCACTTTTTTTTCTTTTCTTTTTGAGATCTTATATAGCCCAGGCCGACTCTGAAATTGCTCATTTACTTAGGATGGTCCTGATAATCTCATCCTTATCTTCCTGCTCCATGCCCCAAATGCTAGATTACAGATATGGGCCACCAGACCCAGTTCAAAATCTCACTCTTGAATCCCTATCACGACACCCTTCAGGAGCTGCATGCCTATTCTCTGGCCCTTGGCAGACCCATTCAGAAAGCCGATTTCTCAACGTTACTGTATTCTGTGGATGAAGCTAAACTCATAACCAAAGAAGAAAGCAAAGCGAACACAACAACTGTGGTCTGTAACATTACTTAGGTACGCTGAATCTGTCTTTACCAGCCGTACAGTAACAACTGAATGCCTTAATTCCTTCAAGGTTCTTAACATCACTTTTTCCCCTTCATGGGTCTTGCACACCTGGGAGGAACAGCTAGTCACATGCATGTGCATCGCACAACTCGCTCCGAGCAGCACAACCCCTTTCTCCAGCGCACCAGGTTCTACCAACAATTCCCAACTTTTCCCGGGGCCCAGCACTCTTCTGAGTATTGTTGGGTACGAACCACGCGTCTCCCGGGGCCCTGGCGGTCACTCATCCACCGTGGGAGGCTCCGGGCACCCCACGGATCTGCAACTTGCAAGGAGTGCGCCCCAAGCAACAACGGTCTGCCGGCGCCGCGGTCTCCCCGCGATCCGCCAGGGCAGGGGCAGCACCGGGCCGGGGCGCTGCACCGCCGGGAGGGCGCACCTCGGGCGCCGCAGACAGCGCGGGCTGCCCCCTGCGACCCAGGCCCGGCGCCGCGGGAGCGGGCCGAGCGGAGGCCCGGGAGCCGTGGCCCAGCCGCCGGGAGGGAGGACAGGGCCGGCCGGGGACGCCGGCGGGGCGCGCCCAGCCAGGGCGACAGAAAGGCCGGGCGGGAGTCCGGCCGCGCTTACCCGGCTTCGCGGGGCCCGAGCACCATCGCCGCCGCCGCCTCACACAAAGGCCCCGGCCCGCAGTGCCCGGCCCGACGAGGAGGCGGCGCCGCCGGCCGCGGCCAGACTCTCCATCCGCCGAGCCGCTCGCCGCGCCGGCCCGGGCCGCCCCCGCCGCCCGGCCCGCAGCGCCCCCCGCCGTCCCGGAGGAGGCAGCGCCCCCCGCCGCCCGGCCCGCAGCGCCCCCCGCCGTCCCGGAGGAGGCAGCGCCCCCCGCCGGCCGGGCGGAGCCGGGAGCCCACACCAGCCGCTGGTTGTGGCGCTAGGGAGTGAAAAGCAGGTCCAACCCTGTCCCCCAACAGCCTCGCAAAAATTTGTGCGCTTGTTCGGCTAATTTACGACTCCCGAGAGCTTTCTGAGGGCACGGATCTGCGGTTTTGCCAGAGCCCCTGTTTTGACTTTTGCTTGTCACCTTACCTTGTGCAGACTTATAGGCGCCTTCTAAAACCTGTGTGCGGTTGTAGGTATGTGATTGTGTGGATGGGGGTCCTGACCAAGCCAGCTCAGTCAGTCAACAGGGCTCAAGGGAGGGAGAGAGGGAGGACTGAAAAGAAAAACAAGAACAAACAAACAAAACCAATTAGACAAAACTATAACATGACTCCGACCAGCGTTGAGGCTGAAGCAGCTCCCCACCCCCCCACCCCCCAGTCTACTTTTATATCATTCTGGGTACATCCAAAAGAAAAAAGAAATAAAAGGAACCATGGTCAGTTCTTAGATCAAAGACAAAATAATCAAGCAAAGTAGTAAGCATAAAGATCAGACAAGGTAATAATTAAGCAAAGTAGTAAACAAAGCCCCCAGGTCACATGGTCACTGTTTCTAATATTCTTGGGGGTTTTTTGTTGTTTTTGTTTGTTTGTTTGTTTTGGTTTTTCGAGACAGGGTTTCTCTGTGTAGTCCTGGCTGTCCTGGAACTCACTCTGTAGACCAGGCTGGCCTCGAACTCAGAAATCCGCCTGCCTCTGCCTCCCAAGTGCTGGGATTACAGGCATGCGCCACCACGCCCGGCTTGTTTCTGAGCCTACTTCCTTGTCCGAGCCCAGTGTCAAATACCAAATTCCTGGGAGCGGCACCTGAAGCTCTCATCAGGGGTTGGTGATTAACAAATGGAGAATGTCAGGTTAGATCCCTGGGAAGAAGCTCTTCTGATAGCCCAAAACTGACCCTCCTTCCTCATAGATGGCCAGATGGAATCACGGGATCCCCTGGACCGGGGCAACCCAGGTCAGTTCCTAAACTGGCCTATCCCCTCTAGAATTTGATCAATGGCCTCCTCCCTTCTGCTGAATCTGCTCATCAAATGGCCCTGCTGCTGAAGACTAGCCATAAAACCAAAATTCCCCTGCCTGCATCCTTACACAGCCTAGACAGCCCAGGAAAGAAGCCACCACTGCCTTCCCATCCCGTCTCCCCTGCCTTGGGAGAGTGGGCAGCCAGGCGCAACTCCAGCACAGGCCAAGTCCAGCCAGCTGGTTATGTTCAGTCTACATCTGTCTATCTATTCTCCCTCTTTCATATATGTAATAAAAAAAAAAAAACCTTCCCTTTGGGGGCTGGGGAGCTGGTTCAGCCCTGAAGAGGACTGGCTGCTCTTCCAGAGGTCCTGAGTTCAATTTTCAGCAACCACATGGTGGCTCACAACCATCTGTAATGGGATCTGGTGCCCTCTTCTGGCCTGCAGGCATACATGCAGGCAGAATGCAGTATACACAGTAAATATATTGCTTAGGTAAATCTTTTAAAACATAAACAAAAAAACTTGTTTTCAGCTGTACCACAAAATATATTGTTGGTCCACATGAAAGTATCAGAGGGTCAGGGTCACCCTTGGCTACCTCGAAAGTCTGAAGGTAGCCTAGGCTACATAAAAGCCTGTCTCAAAAATTGTTTCTGTGTTAATACCCCTCCTGGATTCCTAAAACGTGAAATGAATTGGACAGTGAAAAGTGGGTGACAAAAAAAAAGTGGGTGATGAATGACAGGAGACACCTCTCAGGCCCCACCTTTAATCCAGAGGAAGGCAGAGTCTGTGGTATAGCATTCAGATGGAGGCATCAATGGCCCAGAACCTGAAGCTATGATAATCAGAGGAAGTGCCTGTGTCTGGAATTTTCCGCTCTGGGCCAGATGAGTCCAGTCCTCGGTTTTGGCTTTACAGCAGCATGAACTGACTCTCTGACGCAGCCACACCTGCTGGAATCCTTGCCGGGACAAGCTTAGCACACACTGCCTGGTTCCAGGATGTGCCGGGTGTGTCCCACCTACTCTTGCGTTCTGGGTTCTTTCTTTTATTCCCTTTTGGTGCCTTTTGACCTTTACTTTCTTACACCCAAACTCCTGGTCCCATAGACACTGCTTCTGACTCAGCACCATGAACCTACCTCTCCATTTTCTGAAACTGCCAGTTAAACATTTGTGCTTACACCTCTATTCTATCGTCGCTGTCGTCTGTGGTCAGGGGACCTGCTTGCTGCGGTAGGCAGTGGTTACCTACAGACTCATACCTGGTAAGTGCTGAGAATAAGGGGTTAATTGCTAAAGTGCCCGGTCTGGAGTGAAATGTCTATAGTACACTGGCCAGGGCTCAAGGAATCTGAGACCAATGTACCTTGAGGTTAAGGGTTCTGTGTGCACTTAAGATAGTCAAAAGGAAGTTCCTGTTTGTTCTGTGTTAAGTCCTTGCAAAATAAGGTTTCTATTTATGGGTTCTATTTACCATTAAGAGTCAGTTCCTGTTTCTTAGGCCTGTGTAACTTGCTTGCAACCCCATGCGCACGATACTCATCCTTTGTCTCTTCTGTTCTCACTATGTGTAACAACTAACCCTCTTACCCCTGTGAACACCTTATCTCTCCTAAGAGAGCCTTCCGAAAGCAGGCAGGGGGGCTCCCTCAAATCCCAACTTAGCTGGCTGGCAGCCAGCTGGCCTGTCCTGGGTGCGCCCCAAACGACAGCCTGCTTTAATTGGACAGTCGTGACTTGGCCTTCTCTCATCCTGAATCTCAGGTTTAACAAAAATATGACAGAGCCAGGCAGTGGTGGCGCACGCCTGTAATCCCAGCACTCTGGGAGGCAGAGGCAGGCAGATTTCTGAGTTTGAGGCCAGCCTGGTCTACAGAGTGAGTTCCAGGACAGCCAGGGCTATACAGAGAAACCCTGTCTCAAAAAAAAACAAAAACAAAAACACAAAACAAAAAAAACAAAAACAAACAAAAATATGACAGAGGCGAAGCAGAAAGTATACAAGGGTCAGGGAAAGAGGGGACTGCTGTGGGTCACCGTCCTCCGAACATGACAAGGCATGTGACTACGTCTGTATACGACTGGACCCATTAATTGCTGTCATGGGAGGGAGGGGCTTTCATGAGGTCCCACCCCTTTCCAGGACACATAGAAGGTGTCTTTGTTAGGGTATAGATTGCTGTGATAAAACACCGTGACCAAAGCAACTCGAAGAGGAAAGAGTTTATCTGGCTCACGGTTTATGCTCTATCATGAGAGGACGCCAAGGCGGGAACCTGGAGGCAGAGACTGAAGCAGAGGCCACAGAGGAACGCTTCGTCTATTTTAGGACCTCTTGCCTAGGGGTGGCATCACCCACCCTGGGCTGGTCCCACCCACGTAGATCTTCAACAAGAAAATATCCCACGGGCTTACCCACAACCTGGTCTCCGTGGAGGCATTTTCTCCATTGAGGTTCCTTTCTCTCAGGTGACTGGGGCTTGTGACAAACTGACAAGAAACTAGCCAGCAGAGGAAGTTAATGGTTGCTGGATGGAGGACAGCCACCTCCCTGAGGGCATAGAAGTAGTTAATGATTGCTGAGATTATTTTCTTCAGTGATGTAGCCCCTGTAAGTTACCCATACTTTATAAACAGCCCCTCACTCCTGCTCCTGTATGCTACAAGCCTAATTAAGCACATCGCTTCACTAGGCTAGACTTGAAATGGAGCTATTTCTTTGGTCTGTCATTGACGATTTATCTGGAATGAACAGTCATTTGTCTCCCACAAAAGGTCACACAACAGCCACGGAACCTGTTCCTATGGTTTGGGGTGGGGAGTTTCAGCTTGCTCTGTCATGGAAGAGTTTCTTTCAGGCCGGCGCTATGTTCCAGTGGCAGGACCAGCTCCCATAGCGGCTGGGTAAGGCAGGCCCCTGCAGTGGAAGTCTCTGGTAATGTCATGTGAGGCAGACTCCCGTGGTGTTTTGCTGAGGTGAGACTGGTGAGAGAGAGGACATGCGATGTTTGGAGAGAGTGTAAATAGGACTCAGGGGACAGTGACAGGGTGCTTACAAAGCTAATCGTGCGACACTTTGCTGATCTTCAGTTCATTGAGAGGCAATAGTAGAGAACTGTTCCCGGTGTCCTGGCCAGTCCTGGTCATGCCCACTGACTCGGCCAACTCGGAGGAGACCTGGCTGTTTCTGCTGGATCCTGCCACCTCCGCTGATTCATGTTTAGTATCCTGACACCACTGAACTGGAATGCTGGTGATCCTGATAAACAAACGGAGGTTGGAATCGCCCCCAACGAGCTTCTGATTGGGTCCACATCCCCTTTGTCCTGCTTACCACCCTTTGTCCCCTACCTTTGGACGGCAGGCTAGAAGCGCGGTGGTGTCAAATCATCTAAGAACCCTTATTATAAAGTAGGTTTTAAGAACTCTAAGTCTACAAGTCCCCCCAGCTCAGACATGGCTCCAGGGCCTTGAAGCATAGGACCCACAAGATCTGTGCAGCCTCTCTCACCAGCTGCCTTTGGAATACGGAGCCCAGCCAACTCCACCGGCAAACAAACCCCCTGGAAGGTGTAGTCCAAAGGGTGTACTGACTATTATCTAGAGATGTTAAAAGAAAATTGCAGCCTGGCGGTGGTGGCGCACGCCTGTAATCCCTGCACTTGGAGGCAGAGGCAGGCGGATTTCTGAGTTCGAGGCCAGCCTGGTCTACAGAGGAAGTTCCAGGACAGCCGGAGCTACACAGAGAAACCCTGTCTCAAAAAATAAAAACAAACAAACAAACAAACAAACAAACAAAAAGTAAATTACAATCACAATGATACCTATGCACAAAGCTAAACGGGAAAGAATGGGCGGGGAGTTTAGTAGTGGGGGAGGGTCTCACTGTTCTAAGTACATTAAATAGGATTTTGAGAAGACAGGTGTGGTACCAAACACCCGTTAACCCAGAGTTTGAAAGGCAGGAGAATTTGGGGAATTGAGGCAAGCTTGGACTACATAGGGAATTCAAAGTCAGCCTGGACTGGGTTACATGGGAGGGAGGGGGGGAGAGGGGTAGGAAGAAAGGGAGGAGGGAGCAAGGGAAGGACAGGAGAGAGAGGGAAAAGGAGGGAGGAGAGAGAGAGAGAGAGAGAGAGAGAGAGAGAGAGAGAGAGAGAGGCTTTCCTCTGAGATCCCTGGCACTGTAATATTTGTTAGCCCCACCAGAGAGCAACCTCTCTGCATTTATGGTCCGCCTGGCAGACAGCTGTCGCAGGCAGCAGCTCAGCTTACACGCCAGACTCCAGGTTTGAGCAGAACCAGCCCTTGGGGCTTTCACAGCCCTGAGAATTTCTCCCAGACCCTGCAAGAGTCTCTCAAATACCCTGCAGACAGTTCCTTTTGAAAGGTCAGAGAGATGACTCGTGGGGAACGGCTCTAGAGCCTAGAGTGGGGTTCACATTGCTTTTTTCCGGCATAATATTTTTATTGATTACTTAGGGATTTCATAAATTTATCCCAATCACACACCCATTCCTCCAAGGTTTATCCTCCCACTTTTACGCACCCCCCCCACCTCAAAAAAAATACACAAAGTCAGCGCACGGTCAGACTCCCAGCAGCCAGCTCCTCAAAGAAAACTGCGTTCTTTCCCATCCCCGCCTCACTCCCGGAAGCATCCATCACAATCCTTAAGGACCCTCCCAACAGCTTCCTGTCTAGACCCTTTCCCATTTCCTTGGGGGCGAGGGAGAGGTTGCCAACACCTCATTCTCCCTTGTAGTCCTTGTAGTCCATCACATGTGGTCGTGTGACCTGGCTGCGAATGGATAGCTTTCTCTCCTTTACCCACTGTGTAGCTGTCAGTCAAAGGGGGACCCAATTGGAAACTAGCACTTTCCCTGAGGCCGAAGAACTGCAGGAAACAGCACTTGCTCCAAAGTCCTGTCCCCTTTGTATTTCTCCTGCACCTGGCTAAGACTAGGAGTTTGGGGACAGCCCATCAGTGGTAAGGGATCATTAGCATATCACACTGATAAAAGACTTGCTCACCAATGGCGAGCTCTACTATGCCAGTGTGGGGAGGTAACTGGCGCACTACAGAGGAAGAATCTGAGAGAAATGCTTTGCCCTTCCATGACGACAGCAGCCAGTGAATACTGAGGACGCCTGCCTCTCTTTTGGCCTCTGTAGGAACCTCCCCATCTTACCTTCATTCCAACTGGATCAAGCTGTATCTGCTTGTCCATAACCCTGTCAGACTACAAAATCCATGTGTGGGTGTTGTGGGGTTTGGGGAGGGTGGGGACACTCTGTAGTGGCTATTCCTGGTTGTCGACTGGACTATACCTGGAATGAACTACAATCCAGAATTGGAAGGCTCCGCCTGTGATCCTCCTGATCTTGAGGGTGGGAGATACAAAGTTTCTGACCCGGATCTTGGCATGGAGATCTTGAGGCACTGTGGCTATGAATCCCAGGAGATTAAGGCAAGGAAATCCCCAGGAGTTCAAGGTCATCTGGGACAAAGCAAGTCCCAGATCCAGGCGTGGTGGTACACATCTTCAATCTGGGCCACACCTTCTGCTAGAGACCTACATACGGACATTGGAAGAAGGAAGACACTTTTTTACCTGCTTGCCTTGTGGGACTGAGTAACTGCTAGGTCCTTGGACTTCCATTCACAGCTGCTGCTGACCATTGCTGGGGAGTTGGACTAGAGACTGTAAGTCATCAACAAATTCCCTTACTATATAGAGACGACCTATAAGTTCTGAGACTCTAGAGAATCCTAATACAGGCTCTATTTTCATTGGACCCAGATAGACAGGGCAACAGCAGACCAAAGACACACCTGTGTCTGACTGAGTTCTGCTTGGTGAACATTTTAGTGTGGAGTTTGAAGTAACAGCCAGGAGCAGCTTATGTGGGTAGCTATGTTGTGGAAAAGCCCCTCACCCCACCCCAGCATGGGCGCCACTCAGGAAAGCCTCCTCCGGTGGACCTTCCAGGCAGCTACACTAAAATGAGCCTCAAGGGGTCCCCCTTACTACTTCACATCCTTGGGGAGGAGCAGGGATTCCTTAGCCTTCCCAAGGGTCACATGGGAATGTTAATAAGCCGCCTCAGGAGGGCCTCATGTGGGAGATCACAGCTGCTGTGATTGAAGATGTAACCCAGAGGAAGGAGCCAGGGACAGTGGTTGCCATCTTCCCCAGGATCTGTTGGAACCTACGCTATCATTTAGAGAGAGAATAGTCCTTACACAGCTCCCTAATTAGGAAGTGCGGGAGTCACTACTGAATTTTCCCAGGCCCTGCCTAGCCGCACACAGGCAAGCCTTTCAGATCCTCTGCTCTCCCTTTATCTGAACTGGCCCAGGAAAGTTCTCGATGGTTAGTAACTATCCAAATCTGAGAGCTGGTTGTTTTTGTTTTCTTGAAACAGACTGTCACTTTGTGGCCAAGACTGACTTCAAACTCAAGATCCTCCTACCTCTACTTCTTGAGGGTTACAGTGTGTGTCAAACTGGTGTCTGTCTGAGTGCCACCACACTGGTGTCTGAGTACTGGGATTACGGGTGTGCACCACTACATTGGTGTATACCTGTTCTTTTGTGTGTTTGTTTAATCACCAAATCAGTTGTTAATTGTATGAAGAATTATTTAGGGCTCTAGTAGAACAGTTATTATGTATCCAAAATGAAAGTGTGTCTATTCCTGCACAAACATCATGACCAAGAAGCAAGTAGGGGAGGAAAGGGTTTATTCAGCTTACAGTTTCAAATCGCTGTTTATCACCAAATGAGGTCAGGACTGGAACTCAAGCAGGTCAGGAAGCAGGAGCTGATGCAGAGGCCATGGAGGGATGTTACTGGCTTGCTTCCCCTGGCTTGCTCAGCTTGCTTTCTTATAGAACCCAGGACTACCAGCCCAGGGATGGCACCACCCACAAGGGGCCCTTCCCCCTTGATCACTAATTGAGAAAATGTCCCACAGCTGGATCTCATGGAGGCACTTCCTCAAGGGAAGCTCCTTTCTCTGTGATAACTCCAGCCTGTGTCAAGTTGACACATAAAACCAGTCAGTACACTACTTAAATGTCATAAGTAGGGATTTGTTTAAATTTGTGTGCATGTGTGTGTACCTATGTGTGAGTGAGTGTGTGTGTGTGTGTGTGTGTGTGGTGTGTGTGTGTGTGTGTGTAAGAAAAGTGGCGCGTGCAATGGCACACATTTGGAGGCCAGAGGACAATCTTTCCTTCTGTGGTGGATCCAGGGATCGAACTCAGGTCATCAGGCCTGTGTGGCAAGCCCCTGTACCTGCTGAACCACCTTGCAGGCCTTATATCATCATTTTTGCATGTATGTAATTATGGAAAAAACCCAATCATTCATCAACCAGTCTATTGCACCAGTCACTCCTTTGTAAAAACTCTTTATTGTTGAAGAGGAGACATCGTGTTTTTAATGCAGGACTCTGCAGAAACCACAGTGGGTGTGGGGCTGGGGCGTTCCCATGCAGCTTCTATGGGGAGTAGGGAAGGGGGCCCGCACGAGGGCCTTACAGGCAGGGGAGGAGGAGAGGAAGCAGGAGCGCAGGCACTGCTTGACGATGCAATCCGGGGTCCAGGAGCAGAGTGCTAAAGGCAAAAATAAAGAAATAAAACTTTAAATCACATCTTTGTCCTACAAAACGCCCACTGTCCCACCCACTGAGGGAACAAGGGCTGGCCGGACAGCTTCGGGAAAGGAACAGCTTGACTCTCAGTTGTCCCTGTACCCTTTGGGGGCTGGAGAATGAACTGCTGGCTGCAGGTGCTTGACCCTTTCCTGATGTGCTTAACACTCTGTCTGTCTGTCTGTCTACTATCTGTCTGTGGAGCACACGTAGAAAGGTGAAGTGACCGGTTTATATCATCCAGCACTCCCAGGAGGCTGGCACAGACACAGCCCACCCACAGTTACTGGTCCTCCCCGCCTTAACCCAGCTCTTGGTCCTCGGAGGCAGGCTCTGAATGGCTTCAGTTTTCAGCAGCTTCAAGTGAATGAAATAAAATGCTACAGTCATCTGTGTTGACGCTCATGCCCTAATCGTCTTTAAATGCTAGCCCCTGGGGATCCCACGCCCTGCCGGCGGTACAGCCCCTAACAGGCTTAGAACCCAGTCAGTCTTCAGTGAGATTAGGAAGGCTACAATTGCTGCCATCCCTCTGAAAGAGCTTGGACCCGCCGGCGAATATTAAAAGATTTCCACAATGCACTTGCTTTTACCATTTGTATGAAATGCTGTGGCAAAATCGCACTGTAATTATCTTTACAGCCAGTGCATAACGCCAGAGGAGAGTATATCACCCAGATATAGCTACCCGCATAATTATCTGGCCATCGGCAGGACTGAAATAGCCACCTAAAGAGAGCAAAATGATATGGTGTGCGCCGTGTAATCAGCCAGTTACAGTACTGCGGCCCTTTATGCCCTCCCGCCCAACAGCACAGGGGACCGGACCCCAGTCCCGGGGAGTCGGGAACAGGTGGTATCCAGAGTCAGCGGCTGGGTCTCTGGCTGGCCACGCTGAGGCAGGGACTGAATTCCCAGAGTGAGGAGAGAGAGGCAGGAGGCCGTGCGGGGTTGCAGAGGCTCCCAGATCCTCGCTCAGTCCCTGTCTTCCTTCTCTTTAGACATCAGCAAAAAGGAAGGCATCAGCCGTGCTGCCGTTTCTGAGTGGGTAGATGGTGTCGAGGCCGAGGCCCTGTGTTGTGACTAGACTTCCCTGAGGCGCTTTCTCACTGGTGGACAAGTGAGGAACGTTTCGGCCCACTCAGTCCTGAGGTCTGACCTAGATGGCTTTCCACAGTCAGAACAAAGCCAGCCAGGGGACACCTAAGGACATTCTCTACCCTCCCTCCTCAATACCGGCTCCCAGGCCAGAAGAGCCATAATATAGACGACTCTCAGTGTGCCGGGGAACCATTGTAAAGGCTTGGTCTGTAAAATCACAACCCTGGGAGGTTCTATCACTCTGCTTATGTTCCAGATGGGGAAACAGAGGCACAGCATTAAGTCACTTGGCCAAGGAGACACAGTTAGAGAGAAGCAGGACCGAGTTTAGATTATGTTCTAATACGTCCTGCTGCCCCAAGGGGCCGAGGAGATGTGGTTTCCAACTGTCGGTCGCCACAGATCCCCGAATCTCTTCCTAAACCGCCAGTGTGCCTGACTGTGGCCCTGAGCAGTCCGTGTCTCAGCACAGTTCAACCCACTTGGGAGGCAAACACCTCAGCTGTGAATAATCAGACCTGTAGCGAATGGAAGACGATCTCACCATCTTTTGTATAGACCCCGAGAAGACTGTCCAGAACAAGAGCGAAGCACGGAGAAGCCCCGCAGGCTTCCTCTCCGTTTCCAACCACTCACTCACTCGCTCTCCTCAGTAATCATCGGAGTCCGTGACACCGAAGAGAGGAAAGATCGCAGTGGGGATAATTACAGCTTACGCATGTCTGAGAGTCATTGTGCCCGACGCTTGGTGTGCTCGGCACTGCCTGTGTATCCATGTTTTAGGGCAAAGGCAGCCTCTCTGGGAACCACAGCGGACAGCCCCCTCTCCCCTGCCCCGTCTCCCCTCACCCCACCATCTCCCCCTTTCCAGCCACTAGTACTTACCTTTTCTGCTAGTACTTACCTTTTCTGCACTGGGGGCCTATTTGAGGACGCCAAAGCTGGGGGTGTTCTCTTCACCCACGTCGGTGGGAGTGTCTGGGTGAAGGAAGCAGTGTGGTTAGGAAGGATTCTTCTGAGTCGGGGCTGGCTGTGACAGACAGCTCTGAAAGACAGAGCTGGGAGAGTGCGGGGGAGGCAGAGCCTCTTCCCCTCCCTCAGCCAAGGGGGCTGTCCTACTGTGTGCTCGGGGGAAGGGGCTGATCCTGGTGACTGTGGATCTGAGCCAACCGAGAAAGGAAGGGTCATAGACACTCAGTACAACGGCTCATCTTCCTCTCTGGCGACAAACTGGGAGACACTTCTGACATGTCCTTACGTAGTTCCCAGACCCTCCTCTGGCTGTACCCTACCTGGTTGGCTGTTCCTCTTGCCCATAAGTCCCACAAAGAAGTCGTGCATGTCACCTGAAAGAAAAGGCCAGTGTTAGCCGGGCGTGGTGGCGCACTCCTGTAATCCTAGCACTTGGGAGGCAGAGGCAGGCGGATTTCTGAGTTCGAGGCCAGCCTGGTCTACAGAGTGAGTTCCAGGTCAGCCAGGACTACACAGAGAAACCCTGTCTCAAAAAAAAAAAAAAAAAAAAAAAAAAAAAAAAGAAAAGGCCAGTGTTGTCAACAAACATGCCAAGACTTCTGAGACTGGGATACTGGTTCCCTATCACCAACTCTGCGCCCACCCCCATCCAAACCAGGTCTGTTTAGGCTAGGCTGCCCTGGAACTTGCCATGTAGCCCAGGCTAGCCTTGTGTTCTCCATTCCTCCTTAACCTCCTCAGTTCTGGAATTACAAACGTGTCGCAGTATCTGGTCTGTTTTCTCTACCCATCTTCTCTTTTCACCCCTCCACACATGTGCCACACACACACACACACACACACACGCACGCACGCACGCACACACACACACACACACACACACACTGCATTCCTTTCATACCACAGCAGGTGCTGGCTTAGCATCTTTGCCACCAGAAGAGCCTCTCAGTCCCCAGTGACCAGCCAGCCACCAGTGAGGGAGAGTCTCCCATGCCCCCACACCTGTGTTTTTGTTTTTTTGTTTTTTTTCTTGTTTCTCCTGCTGTCTCCCACTGAGAAAGGCTGGCTAAGCAATTGCAACTGGCATATTGTCTACACCAGCTGCGATGAGGCCGGCCAAAACTACCCATCGGCCCCACCCATGCCCGTGGAACTTTGGACAAACGGTCAGCACAGATGGAGCTACTCACGTTTCTGTGGAAGTGATGTCTCCTTCAGTCCTGTGAAGGCAGGTACACATGTGTAAATGGAAACAGAGAGAAATTCAAATCACTGTCCCCATTAACTAGGACACCCCCATCTCCCTCCCAACAAAGAGATTTCCCAGGTCAATCTAATCTTCAGAACCAAGGCTGGCCCTTTGCCCTTTGCCCTTTGCCCTTTGCCCCGCCCCTTCCCTCTCTAGCGCCTCCTCCTACCCACGCTAGCCTTGCTCAGCACTTTCAGCAGTCCTTCCAGAGAGACGGGGCGGCTGTCGTAGAGTCTCCGAAGCAGGGATGGAGGTAGCTGATAGAGATCAGAGTCCTTGTGGGGGAGAGGAGCAGAGAGATGAGGTCCACACCCCACCCACCTGCTCTCTTCCTGCACACACCAGCCTTACCCCCAAACCCACCACAGCTGTATCCAACACCCCATTTCCTTCAGGATTTCCTCTGGCTTATCCTGGAAAAGAAATGGGCACATGAAGTGTGGCGTGTGAGGCAGCCGCAGCCAGCAGCACCGGGACCATGTTAGAAACCCAGACTTACCCGAGACCTCCTGGACAGGAGCTGGATCTGAGTGTGACCCTGTGGTGCTGATGTGCACGGTGAAGTTTGGATTCACAAGGAGGCTTCAGGGTAGCTGGCCTGTTGGCCTGATCACCTAGGACTGACTCCCTGGGATGCTGATCACGCTATCTCCCATGGTCAAGGGTGATTGTCTCCTGGAATCCCCGCCCAGCTCTGCCAGCTCTCACTAAGTCACAAGTTCAAAACCAGCTTGTTCACAAGCACGGTTAGTCCACGGAGTGAGCCATGAACCAGCCACACCCAAGAAAGGCTTGTCTCATTCAGCAGGCGTCCTCTAACATGTGCTCCGTGACTTGGTCCTGAGTTCGGGTGGCAGCGGGCAATCAGGGCGCACAGGCACACGTGAGACTCCCTACTGTGCACAGTGTCTGTGGACGATGCCCTCCCTGGCTGCCCGCTGCCTCTCCTTTGGCACAGCTTTCTGCGTCTCGTGTTTGCTTTCTCTCCCCCGTCCCAGCCTAGATCTAGAATGTCAGATTCCAGAGCTGCGGCCTGTGAGACCCCTGCATCACCCTCATGATTGTAGCAACTCGTGCACAGCAGGGCTGGTGGGTAGTGACATGCGTGCCTTTCATTAGAGCCCAGAGGAGTGGGTTAGGAGATGCTTATCTGGACCTCGGCTGTGCCCCTCTCTGGAGTTCTAGCATCCTTGGGCTGCTGCGTGCACCAGAATACACCCCAGACGAGCCTCCCAGGCACTCACACACCCAGTAACCTCATCCTCACAGACCTTGGGGAGAGAGATGGTCTCTTTTGTTGACCAAGAGAGGCAGAGGGGTTTTCTTGTTGCCAGAGACACTGAAGCAAGCTTGTCTCTGAAGAACCCAGACAGTCTTACCACCGTGAAGGCGCGGGGTCCAGGCTGTATCAGACACTTCCTGAGCACTGGGGGTTTGTTTGGATCTGATGTTAAGTATTGCCGCCTGCAGAGCTGCCTTGGCAAGCACGTGTGTGCTCTCGTTCATGTGTGTGTGTGTGTGTGTGTGTGTGTGAGAGAGAGAGAGAGAGAGAGAGAGAGAGAGAGAGAGAAGTAGAGCAAGATGCGTGTGAGCGTGTGCTTGAGTCCCCCCCCCCCTCTTTTTCTCTCTCTGCCCAGCACAGCTTCCCAGAAGCCACTTTTTCCAAATTGTTCAAATACTCGGCTCTCCTCCTGTAATGAGATGCTAAACAGACTGAAGCTGGAGAGGCAGTGAGGCTTCACACACTGAATGCGTAATAAGTCCCACCTGTAATCATCTTAAAAGCATTTGTACCCATGTAACTGCTGTCAGCTCAAAACCCCGAGAAGACGTCCTCCCTGCACTCCCCTGCACCGACCTGACAAGGCCTATTCTTTCTCTTAGAGGAACTTTGGAAATCCAGGCTCACCCCGGCTTGGCTTTGGGTTTCTGTTTTATTAGTCTGACTAAGCAGAGGCTAGAAGTAGGCAGGGGAGAGGGGGGAAGGGGAAGGGTTGGGACCTTGGACACACCTGAGTCTGCAAGAGATGGGTAAGGGGGGAGGGGTCTGCATCTTGAAAATTAAAGAACAGGTGTAACTGATAGCATATACATATGTAGACGTATAACATTCATATACATACACACACACATACATATACATTGTAAACTGCCCAGTCCATATAATACTAAACAACATTCCTTAGGATGCACTTTATCTACCAGATAGCCAAGACACAGGGGGATACCCCCGGGACAAGATGGACTCAGGAGAGGAGCAGAGATAAAAAGTTAGTGACAAAATGCCTAACCCCTCCAGGCCACCTTCTTCCCTCCAGCTATCCAGACAGACAGAACCCCAAGTCTCCCTGAGATACTGGACTCTGTCAGGGACATCTTACCTTACTGAGTCTCCCTCCCTGCCCCTGTGGCTCCTCACACACAGCCCCGAAGGTCCAAGCCAAGCTGCCCAGGGCGAGGACAGCCGCGAACAGCATGGCGCTCCTCATGGTGCCTGAAGGACAAAGCCGAGGAGGGAAGACAGCTTGGGGGGATCACAGGATGCCTTCCCGACCAGCAGCCGGCACCCACCATGTTGTTCTAACCCCCCAGCTCCCCTATCCAAGCCCTGAGCTGAAGAGCATTGGATGCGTCTTTGAGGAGGGGATACATCGTGTTGGCTCAGGTCCCCCATTATGCATCTCCGGGGGATCTGCCCCAACAATGTGCAGTGGCATGCTGGGATCTCCAGGTCCCAAGGATGGGCAGACTTACGGGAGATACACGGTTTCTTTCGCTTTAGAAGAGCCCCCCATACTGTTCTACAGCACTACATAACCCAAGACTTACACGGAAACTTTCTGACGTGTTGGAGTCAGTCTTGAGTCTGGCCCCAGATACCAAGCATTAACAGCTCTCCATCCTGCTGGGCATTTCCCCGACCTCCTTCCTGGTGCCCTGCTTGCCCATCAGAGGCTGCCGGCTCCTTTGTCCCCTCCTGACTTGCGCCCCTCACCCTTGATGCCAGCTTCAGGCTGCCACACTGTCTCCCCTGAACCTACCTGTGGAGCTGGATGGCTGACAGGATCAGAGAACCGGCTGGTGCTGCTGCGAGACAGAGGGAGACAGGAGTGCAGGGGCTCTGGGAGGTGGCAGGAACCAGTCCCAGCTCCCTGATAAAGGTTCTGGGAGGGTTTGGGGGAGTCGAGGGGAGGGGCTGAGAGTCACCAATCCCAGGGTGGCTGGAGGGGAGGAGGAAGGCTGGTAGGGGAGAAAAAGCAGGCTGCTGTCACATACCCAGACACGGGCTCGCATGTACACACACACACACACACACACACACACACACACACACACACACACCAGGCCCAGGAGTGAGCAGAGTTGTCCAGCAGCCCACTTTCCAGAGGCGGCCAAGGCAGGCGCTCTAAAGAATGCCTTAGTGTGTGATTTCTCAGGAAGTCACATGCCAGGTCTAGCTCGATAGGTGTGTCTCCTGGACCCCTTCCCAATAACTCACCAGCCCCTCTCCCTTCAAACCTCCAGGGCTGGCACTGCCGCTCTGGAACAGCTCAGACAAGTGTCTCCACCGCGCAGCCCCACTTGAAGACAGGGTGAAGCTGCCTCCCTCTGCTCTTCCCCCAGGGGAAGCTCTCCTGCCTCCTGGTCCTCACCCTGAGGGAGATGCAGCCTTCTGCACTGAGGCCCTCCTCCCACCCCACCGGTGCTGTGACCTGCCCTCCCACCCCCACCCCTCTCCTTCCTCAGCAGCCTTGTGCTGGAGTTCTGCCTGCCACCCCCCCCCCTGCAGTGGTCTGAGAGGAGGAGCAAGCCCTGCCCGCCTCCCCATCTTTCTCTGCTTTGCAATATCGTTGTCTCTTAATTGCTTCCTTTCCCCCTCAAAGCTCAGACAGCTTTTCGGACCCTTCCAGCCCTCCTTTACACCCACATAGATGAAGGGGCTTTTCTGTAGGTTCCTTAGCCCAGGAGAGAGAGACTGAGGGAAGGGAACGAGCCAGCGTCAGAACTGGGTCTTGGAAAGCCGTAACTGGAACCTGGCCATACTCACCGGGAGCTTAGATATGCAGCAGGCATTTGATTCTCCTCAGCTCCACAGTAGAAATAAAAATATACCCATTTTTCTGATTGGGAAACTGAGGCCGGGAGGTTCAGTGACACACTCCAGTACACAGCGCTGCTAACTAGTGAAGAGCCATGATCTGGGCTCTTATGACTCTAAATCTGTCACTGCTCTTACTGCATGGCATGTTGACCTTCGAGGGAGCCACTTATCTGCTCTTCCAGAGGTCACAGAGGGTCATCTTTCTGAGTCTCAGAGATTTGGAGATGTCGACCCTTTTACATCAGGATGAGGAGAGTGTAGTGTGTGTCCCCCATGTACCATAGGCTCCTCCAGTCACCCCATTTAAAATTGCTACCACCCCGTAGTCCCCTACTGACATTTTACTCATTGTCTCTGTCAAACGCACCAACTCTGAGTATCTCAGGGACAAGAATTTTGTCTGCTCCTGAACCCCTCGCCCCACAGTGTTTGGCATATCGTAGATGCTCCATGAAAGTCTATGGAAAGGGAAGCCAGAGCCAAGGTTTTTGGATTTTGTTTTTGGTTTCAATTTTTTTTAATTTCCACCCCAAACATGAGCATCTGAATTGCTTATTGGGTCCTGAAGTCCTTTCTCCACACCCTGGGACTTGTTGGGTCATGGTGATAAAGTCACTCCAGCTACACAGGGCCCTGTGTTCACCCCCAGAATGTGGGCAGCAGCTGGGTATCAAGATCTCTTTATGATATGGGAGGCTAATGGGGCCTCATTAAAAGCTTCTCATTACCCAGTTAATTGCAGGACAGTGTGGGCAAAGAACAGGGGCCAGCACCCAGAGTCGAGAATGTTTGCTGAGAAGTGGGGGCGCGGCGTGCTCCTTAGAGGACTGCTTCTAACTGAACCCTTAGGTTGCTCCCTCCTCCCCGCTTCCGTCCTCAGCAACCTGGGGACCGACGCCCAAGCTGGGGAGGCCAAAGGAGTTAGCTGTGCAGGAGCAGATGTGCGTCCAAATGCTGAGGACCCAAAGCCTGGTGGCCCCGGCTCTGTCAGCCCCTCCCCCAGCCCCAACGCCGGCCATCCCTGTAGCCCCGACACACTCCAGTGTCACTGGGGAAGCAGGGCTTCAGCAAAGGTCCACCATGAATAATGTCCTTTGATGACGCTGGAGCTCACGGAGGCTGGGGGGAGGGGGCTGATCACCCCTTGATCTCTGGGATTAGTGAAGACTTGAAAGAGTGGATGCCACCCAAGCTAGCAGTGATGGAGGAGGAAGACTGGAGAGGGCTGGAGAGGCGGGGGGGGGGGGATGACGGGGGGGGAGGGGTGCCGCGCTTCCCGCCCCCCCAATCATATGCAAACGACATGTAAAGAGACCGTTGCAGCTATAGAGCACCCGGGAGTTCTTTTTCTCTGAACAGTTCTCTACTTGAGGGTGCTGTCGCCATAGAGAAGATGGCACATAAGTCGGGGTCCGCAGCAGCAGGCACCCCCATTCCTGACCACACTGTGGGTGTGGCTGGTTGTCCAGAGCTGTGGCAGGTTAGACAGCCGCTCTCTGGGGCACAGGCTCGTGTGCACGGGATGACCTGCGCCTGTCCACCGTGTCCACGCTGAGCCGAGTGTGACAGAGGAGGAGAAGGTTCTCTGACCAACTAGGACCTCCATTCAAGCACTAGGAAGGGGCCCTGAGGGCAGGGAGAGGAAACTGAGCCTGTGTAGAAGGAGCTGCAAGGCCCTCCAACGGCTCCTGGGGGGGGGGCAGGGTGGTCCAGGATGCTTGTGGCCCTCGGCGGCTGAGAGTGCGTGCGGGATGGGCTGAGGCAGTAGGCTAGGGTGGGCGCCGGTTGCAGAACCCTCGTCCCTGCGGCAGGGGAAGAGCCAACTGCAGCCCTTTCCGTAGTCCACTATGGGCCCAGGGCTCCAGAGGAGAGGAGAGGAGAGGCCGGGGAGGCCGTGCAGGGTGCTGAGCCCTCCCCAGCCCTCCCCAGCCCTCCCCAGCCCTCCCCAGTCGTGAGCTAGCATCCATCACGGAGGAGGAAGAACGGAGGCTCAAACCCCGCTCAGCCCGCGCTCCCCAGCCCTGCCCCCACCCAGGGAGCTGGCAGCTCCCTCGCCTCTGGAAGAAGCAAAGCAGGACGGGGAGCAGCCGCTGCATTTTCTCCTGAAATTGCTTCTGAAAATGACCAGACACTTCACTGGGAGAGTGACGACAATTTGGGCCCTGGGAGCCGGAGGCGAGGCGGAGAGCGGGGGCGATGATCGGGCGCGGGTCACCACCCGCTCCCCCCGCCAGACGAGATCTTCTGATTCTGAGAAGTCAAGGTTGGCGTTGTCATCTGGGGAGTGGGAGGCTGGACAGAGCCTGAGCTACCCCTCCTCCAGACCCGGCCCCCTCGGGACAGGCTCTAGCCTCGTGCTGCCCAGGGCCCTTCCCAGTCCGGAGCAGGGCACGCCAAAGCTCGGGGTTTGGGTTCAGAGACTGGGCTCAGGGATAGAGAGAGATTAATCTGCAGGCAGGAAGGACAGTTAATCAGGTCTCCCCGCCAGTATGATTACTTGGGCCCGTGAGTCGCCTGCCGATAGAGGCTGCAGGGACCCGGCCTCAGAACTCAGTCTGCTCAGCACCCGGTGGAGGAGGCAGGGGGAGGCAGGGAGGGGGGAGGGGAGGGGAGGAGGAGGAGGCTTCAGAGACAGGAACAGCAGCAGCCCTTCCTGCCGCTCCCCTCCCCTCCCCTCCCCTCCCCGGTACAGATCTACATTTTACTGCTGCCTGCAGCGTGTTCCCCGAAGGAGGAACAGGGTGGTGAGACAGGACAGTCTATGAGGAAAAGGAAATAAAGGACAGTGGGAAAAGATATAAAGCACTGGCTGTCTACACAATATTACATACTAACATTGTCAAAAGCCCACCGGGCAGAGACCGCGAGGCGGCGAGACACAGGTGGAGTGACAACGCCGAGGGGGTGGGGTTGGCCCTAGACATGAGCAGGTCTGAACCGGGCGTCTGCCCGTCAGGGGCTGCCAGCCTAGTCTCCTTTGAATGGAGAGGAAGAGGGTTTCTGGGCCTGCAGCAGAGGCTGCTGGCGGAGACCCTGGGAGCAGTGTCCCCGCACACCCCAGTCGGCCTCAGCTGGCGGCCTGCAAGCCTTAGGCTAAGGGGCCCAGTCTTCGAGAAAGGCATCCTCAGGCCTCCCTCCAGGGACACACTTAATGAATCAGCTCGCTGGCCACCTGCGGCCTGAGCGCTGTCCCAGGCTTCTGCACCCCCCACCCCTACCCCCTCACCCACACACACACCCCACCCCACCCCCGCCCCAGTGTCTCCACTCCGCCAGAGCTCAGCCGGTTGAGGAGGCCAGACACAATTCTCCTTCGTTTCCTTATTGTCTGTGCTATCTGGCTCCCTGGCATGGGCGAAGGGGGTGGAGGGTCAGAACACAACTGTAGAAACCAAGGAATGGAGGAGCTGAACAAGGTCGCGTATCTGAGCGAGCAAAGACAGAGGGGGCGGGGCAGGGCGGGGCGGGGCGGGGGGGGTGGCACCAGCACTACCCAGATCTTTTGAACCACTCGGTTTATTAACGGCTGACACTGGGAGGAAGCTGCATTTGGGTGAGGATTCTAGAAAGGTCCAGGGAACGGAGGGGCCATCTTCAAGGGTTCTTCATCTCTAAGCCCCACCTCACGGTCAGAAGAGCTAGGCACAGAGTTCTGCTCCAGAGGAGAGGCCCCACCTCCTCAGCGCACAGTCACCTCCTCAGCGCACAGTCACCTCCTCAGCGCACAGTCACCTCCTCAGCGCACAGTCACCTCCTCAGCGCACAGTCACCTCCTCAGCGCACAGTCACCTCCATGGAATTTTTCCCCCTCTTCTTGAAAGTCAGCTTCTTGTTCCCGCTCCCGCTCCCCGCGGGGCCCTGGACGACCCTGACAGCCATGTTGCCTTCCTTGAACCTCACAGAGAAGCTGGAGGGAGGAGAGACAGAGAAGCCCAAGCTAGTACCTCTGTCCTCTGCCTGCCTCCTGCCTCCTCTCCTCGGAGCAAACACGCTCTGTAACACACACACACACACACACACACACACACCACCATCTGATGACTCAAGGCCCGAGGGAACTTGGCTCATCGAGTCCAGCATGGAGTCCATCCAGCCGTGAGGGGAGGGAGACAAACCCACGAGCCCCGCCCTCGCACGGTCCGCCTCACTTTCCGAGTGCACCAGTTTCCCGGTCACAATGACCAGTGTTCTGCCCGCCTGTCCCGAGCTGTCCCTCATCGCCAGCCCATGGCCTTACTTCTCAGTCACAGTGACAGAAAGCTGCCTCTGTGTGGCATCCAGCACTGCTCGGTACATCTTTGTCAGCAGTTCAACCACATGGTCACTGATTATCAGGATGTCCCCCTTGGAGACTGCCGATGACATCTTGGAAAAGGGGGGGATATTAATATTAATGGCCCCCCCAGCAGCCTGAGGGACGTCAAGGACCCATAGTGAGAAATTTAGTTCCACTAAATAGTGAGTATCCAGCCCTGCTCAGCCCCAGGACGCCCACTCCAGACAGCCCACCTGTGCCTCGCAAATACCTCACTCAGATGCAAGCTAAAGAGCCCATCCTGGAGGCTGGTGACCGACACCCCGGCCACATCCTCCAGCGCTACGACAATCTGGGCCTGGGACTTCTTGGCATCCGTGAGAATCACGTGCCTCTCGGTCAGGAGGAGAATCCTTGCCGAGGTCTGGAGGGGAGAATGGAGAATGAGGACAGGCGTGGCCCCCACCCCCCGCCCAGCAAAGCCTGTGTAGACGGGCGTCTGTGGGCCGCAGCTCTTCACCTTGCCGTTACCACGGTTGACCTTCTTCACGGTGTCGGCCACCAGGACAGGCCCTTCCTCCCCGCCCTTCAGTTTCTGCAGCTTGGGGTTCCCTTGCAGCCCGACGTAATCACCACGGAACGGGATAGGTACACTGAGGACACGGGACGGAGAGGCGCACCGTGTGAACAAGCCCTCCTGAGGGCACCGCTCTTGTACCACTTCTTATTTTAGAGATCCAGAGACATGGCCCAGGATCAACGCCATCAGAACTGCAGCGCGGCACATGGCACATACGTACACACGCACGCACACACACATGCGCGCTGGGTCAGAGACATCAAGGAGGGCACAGCTCAGGGTCTCCAGTCCTCCCAAGCTTACGAGGTGCCATGTGACAGAAATGGCCAGGCCTCTGGAGGCCCTCACCTCTGGGGGTAGGACGCCTTCTTGCCCTTAAGCAGCTCGCTGGCACACAGCTTTTCCTTCAGCGTCTGCACCTGCTTCGGGGACAGCTGATCTCGGAACTTCTTGCACTGTGAGGAGGAGAAGTCTCAGATGGCGGAGTGATCCTACTCTCTAGGGGGAAAGCGAGGAAAGGAGGCAGGAGGACAGGAGGGGAGGAGAGAGCTGTGGGGGAAATGACAGGGGCACAGCAAGGGGCCTGGAGGACTAGGGAGGGACACAGGGGTGGGGGGGGAGACACCCGTGAATGCACGAGGCCAGCGCGCAGGAGCGTGGGCATCCCACAGTATTTCCCAAATAAAGAACGGATGGCATTATGACATGACATGAGCTTAGTCACAAATGTTGTGTGGTTCCCCCTGTGGCGAGCGTCACTGAAACAGAGAGTAGGCTATATGCTATGGAGGAGGAGGTCAGCACCAAGGGCAGAGAGCAGAGGGTCTGGGTGGTGGAGGGACCTTGCGCCAACCCGATACACTTGTTGCCAATGTCCCGACACTCAGGGGAATGTAATTTATGTATATTTTACCACAGTAACGGAAAAGGGAATCAGGAGAAAAATGAGGGAGGGCTGGGGGGGGGGGTCATGAGAGAGAGGGGAGGGGCCTCGGAAACCCCACCTTCCACTGGTAGAAGAGGCGCTGCAGCTCCTGATTGGCGCTGTTGAAGCACCTGTAAGGGGCGGCTGGCCATGTGTTGTCCAACACTCTGGTGGATGGCAAGTTCTTCTTCAGATTCAAGAGGAATCTCTGTGTCTGGGTTGAAAGCAGAGCATTAGGAATGGGAACCTGAGGAGATCCGCTCTCAGGCAGGCAGACTCACACCCGGGGCCTGCTGCTCAAGAGGACCGGTGTGCACTGTGCTCCGGGGATGGGCGTTAGGAACACAGGAAGCAGTGGGCTAGGAGGGCTGAGCATAGGGCGTGAGGAGGGCGCTCCGACGCCAAAGCTAGTCTCTATATACTGTCCCCTGGCTTTCTCTATTCTCGGGTCACAGTGACCTACAGTTGGGGCGTGTGTGTGTGTGTGTGTGTGTGTGTGTGTGTGTTGGTTACTGAATAGACAAATCAGTGGCGCCTGACACCCTTGGTCTGCCATACAAAGCCCTCCACTTGGAGCCCAGGGTCACAAGCCAGAACCCCCTGGACTCCCACGATCCCAACCAGGAAGGTTCCTTGCCACAGCCCCCTGGCTTCTTTGCACTCTCACGGATAATGGCAGTCTGCCTACTCCTTAAGCAGCTGATCGCTCAGCTCTGACCAGCCTGTGAGCCATAGCTTGAAGCCTTCCCAGATGCCCCGGCCTCTCCCATAATATCCTTCCAGCCAGCACGGGGCTGCTGAGTGCTTACTTCAGCGTCCGAGCCTGACTAGAGCCATGGGCTATCCAAACTTCTGTTAGAAGGACTTGGGCAGTGGCTAGAACCTCAGAAATCAAGTGCTTCACACCCCAGCTCTACCATTTACCAGCTACAGGGCCTGGAACCAATTACTCAGCCTTCCTAAGTCTTTGTTTGCATTTCGTTTGTTTATTGAGAAAAGATCTCACTATGTAGCCCTGGCACTTGCTATGTAGACCAAGCTAGCCCCCGGTTCACAGAGATCCACCTGCCTCTACTCCCCAAGTGCTGGAATGAGAGGCAGGCCCCACCGCACCTGGCTCGGGTCTTAGTGGAGGGCCCGGGAACAGGGTTGTTAGAAGCCTTGGCATGGGAAGAGCACGACATATTGTCTGTGCTCAGAGGAGGCACCACTAGGCTAACGGCCAGAGCACTGACAGAGTCCGTGCCCGGGATTCTTGGAGTGTGATTTATTGAGCCTCACGCTCCTGGGTGGACGTCCAGCAGCTGCCGGACAGAGCGCAGGGGAAAGGAATGTTGAGGGAAGGGAGATGAGAGCAAAACCAGACAGCAGGCCTCTGGTGTCCAGGGAGACGGCGCGCACCGCAGGAGACAGGGCATGGTGGAGCCAGCCCGACAGGCCAGGGAGGAGGGGAGCGGAGGCAGAGGGTGCTCCAGAGTTCCCACCCCTCCCGGCCACACAGTGCAGACTGCAGAATGACCAACGGGAATTCCAAATCAGGGCACGTCATGCTCCCCTGAGCATGCCTGGTGAGGGTCCCAAGGACTAACAATTCCAGTCACCTGAGGTCAGCTACACCTTCCTGCAGCCCGGGCTAGGGCTAATGCCCCCATGTCCCCTCCTGTCTGGCCTTTCCCAATGCTTCAGTGGGGTCCTGTCCCTCTGTGGCTTTTGCAATATCCTCTCAGAAACCACTATCTGACAGACATCCTGAGGGAAGCCACCCACAGCTGGAGGCTTCCTTCTGTCAGCTCCCTCCTCACTTCCCCGGGGCTCCAGAGGAGCTCCCTCCTCACTTCCCCGGGGCTCCAGAGGAGATAGGAGGAAGGTGTGACTCCTTCCACCTCAAAACGGATCTGAGAGGCCAGGCTGGTTAACCTTGCGGGTCCTCAGTCCACTTGGTAAGAAAGCTAGCCCGGCCTTGGCTCTCAGCAAGTCTGCGACCACGGCTCAGGCATGCGCCTCAGCACGGGTGCCGGCAGCATCTACCTGAGTAGAGCCATGTCTGATGTGACTCCAGCCACGGACGGACACGGAGTTTGCTCCCAGTGTGTGGCTGCACCGTTCCATGTGGTGAAGCAGCGAGCGCCAAGGGAAAGCTCACAACCACTCCGCCATCCTCCCCAAGACTGCCCCGACTCCCCACCCCATGCCCATCTCAGCCCAACTTACCATGCTCTGGTAGATAAAATTTGCCAAGGTGAGGGCGGCGCCCGACCGGAAGTATTTTCGGTAGTTCTTGCGGGCCTAGCGGGAACGTGTGAGGAAGAAGTCAGCGCGAAGACAGTCTAGAAGAGGTTCTGCTGTTTTGTTTTCAACCAAAGTTCAGTGTGAGCCGGGACCCCTCTGCCCTCCCTTACCTTCCACCCCCTCACGAAAGCCTGGATCAGCAGCACCGATGACCGGATCTTCCCGTAGTGCTTCCTTTGCTGTTGGAAACACACACGGGTGCCGTTAGGAAAGGCCACACGAACCCCCCGCAGCAGGAGTGGTGACTGGCGTGGTTCTGGGGGAGGGGCAGCACCTTGTTGCCCCGAAACCAAGCCGAGATGAGGATCTGACTCTTCCGCATCTGCTGGTAGTGGGTCCGACAGCGCCAGCCCCGGTAGACCTTCTGGATGAGGGTGGCCAGCTGCTGAAGCCTCAGGCGCCTTTGTTCCTCCAGGTAGAAAAGCTGGGGGGGAGGGGCGGGGGTCAAAAGGGGGCTTGTTCCCGCTGGCACTGCCCTGGGTGCATTACCCTACCAGCTTCCCAGCTGGAGCTTCACATGATCACCTCTCATGATCAGGGTCTAAAGCAGGCCAGGCCTTTAGCACAGACAATGTCCAGCACTGTTCCCAGGGTGGCTCCTTCCTCCCTCTTTCTCAGGTGAGCTCGTCGCCGGGCCCCCCCCCCCCCGTCCACCCCCACCACATGCAGCACCACACTGACTGACTCACAGTCTTGGGGCTTCTGATGAAGATCTTTGTCTTCCCGTAGGCCAGCTCCTCTGATGACAAAGTCAGAGACTCGAGAACCTTCTCCACGCCTTCCCTGCAGAGGCAGATGGGGAGAGCTGCAGGGAGGGGTGTCAGGCAGAGTCCTCTCCACGTCTCCCTTATCCGCCTGCCTCAGCAGACGCGGTCAGCCCCTTCTCCCTGCTGGGTCGGCCCCTTCTCCCTGCTGGGTCGACCCCTTCTCCCTGCTGGGTCTTACCGGTCATCCCCATTCCAGCGAGGCCAGGTGCTTCGGCTCAGCAATCGGTACCTTTCCAGGAAAGGCTTATAGGCCTGGCGGAAGGCATAGCCAGCTCTGCGCACCCGAACGTTCTCCAGCAGCCCCAGGTATCGAACCTGGACCATAACCAGCTCGGAGGTGAACCTGCCTTGCTGCTTCTGGTCATTGGGCTTTATGCACCTGTCAGGAAGTCGGGAAGATACAAGCTCGGCAATGGACACCTTGCCCGTGGACCGGCTCTGGAGCCACGCCCCTACTTCCCACAACCACCAGAGGTGGAAATCTCAACACAAGTGAAAGGAGACTCTCTAGCCTTCAGGTCTCACTCTCTCTCCTCTGATGCCACTCTGTCGGCCACTGGATGCTCAGCTCCTCATCTGGTCCTGTTTTCCCCCGAGGAAACCCTGTTCCAAAGACTCCCCTCCA
This sequence comes from Apodemus agrarius, assembly GCA_964023405.1. NCBI lineage: Eukaryota > Metazoa > Chordata > Mammalia > Rodentia > Muridae > Apodemus > Apodemus agrarius. The sequence continues at coordinate 2,866,851 of OZ030026.1, forward strand.
CTGTGCATTGACCCGATCCCACATGAAGGACGTTCACAGCGTGCCCAGCTTTTCACCTGATGTAGTTGGGGTTCTTAGAATACAGGTTCTTCATGAGTATGGCCACCGAATTCTTAAATTGGGTGCCGGCAGTCGGGGGTCGTTTGAGAGAGGCTTCCTTGGGATTCCCCTCTGGGAACAGGGAGCGAAGGAGGGGATGCTGGGCCTTCCACATTGTCTGGGACAGGTCTCGGAAGAGCAGATCGTTGTTCTTGTCGATGAAGCCAGTCACGTTGTACGTCACCTGCAGAGGAGCGGGTGTGGGTTCAGACCCCTCGGCTATCTTCCGGCACTCGGGCCCCCCAGTTTCACTGAGAAGGACCTCGGTTCTCACTTCCATTCCCGCTGCTGCCCGCGGCTCCCACGCAGCCCAGCCGACTACATCACCTTGCCCGCATAGTGGCTGATGCGGAAGCAGTTGAGGCCCATGGTGCGGTCGTACTGGCGCTGAGCATTCTGGGAGACTTTACTCTCGTAGTGACTGTGCTTGGAGAAGAGCTGGTTCAGCTTTGCTAGGAAAGTGGAGTCGCTGACCACGCCGGGTCTCAGGCACTCCTCATCCAGCATGGCCAGGATGCCTCGCTGACTCTAGGCCGAGGGAACAGAGTCAGTGTAACCTCGACCCGGTCCTTCACGAGGTCCACAGTATCACTGATGGATGCCCCCTCGACCTGCTCGAATCCCTTTCCCTCTTGAAAGGGGAGAAAGGCCGGGCAGTGGTGGCGCACGCCTGTAATCCCAGCACTTGGGAGGCAGAGGCAGGCGGATTTCTGAGTTCGAGGCCAGGCCTGGCCTACAGAGTGAGTTCCAGGACAGCCAGGGCTATACAGAGAAACCCTGTCTCAAAAAAAAAAACCAAATCCAACCCCCCCCAAAAAAAAACAAAAAAAAAAAAAGGAAAGAAAGAAAGGGGAGAAAGAAAGAAAGGGGAGAGAGAAAGAAAGAAAGAAAGAGGAGAAAGAAAGAAAGAAAGAAAGGGGAGAAAGAAAGAAAGAAAGAAAGAAAGAAAGAAAGAGAAAGAGAGAGAGAAAGAAAGAAAGAAAGAAAGAAAGGGAGGTAGGGAAACAGGGCAGGGGAGGGGGACTCTCAGGCAGTCTGGAAAGACGGCCCCCGGGGTGCGAGAACAGCCACTCACATGCTCAATGAGGTTACAGATGATGCTGTTGTCAAAGTACTCCACCTTTGTCCACGGTATGCCCTGGCCAAGCGAGACATCAGTTACAGAAGCAAGTCCCAGGAAATCTTTAAAGGTCTCACCAGACCCAGACTCCTGTTAGCCCACCCTACAAAGGAACTTTAGAAGGGCCCCTCGCTCTGGAAGGCCTTGGCATCATTCACTTTGCAGCTCATCCCTCCCAGGTTGGTGGAGGAAAGAAATGTCCATGACACAACTTTGTAGAAGTCTTTGCTGCGTTTGCAGCCGTGCCTGAAGGCTTGAACCCACAGGGACCGTCTCTAGGTTTGTGAGACACGCGGCCGCTCACACTTGGAAGTGGACTGGCTTAATCAGGGAGTTTTTCTAACACCTAGCCGTGGGACGCAGGGGTGACACTGAGTCAGAGAAAGGGTGTGAAGATCGGGAGCCGCGGGGCACTTCTGAGGAGACATCTGGATGGAGCCGCTCTAACAGCAGACAGCAACATCACCCAGTGCCGGGGGAGGCAGGGACTGTGGAGGGCGCCAAGCCCAGGAGAAATGCCCCTTCTCAATCTGTCTCTGTCTGTCACAGGCCAAGCACAGCTGTCACTTTGCTCTTGTCAGGACACGAACACCCTTCTGTCCGTCCGTCCGTCCCGTCTGGGCTAGCCTGGAGCGCAAGGCTGGGGACACGGAGATTGGAAGGAAGTGTGGGGTGGGGTACTTAGTACTGCGGAGTGCTCCGCCCTGAGAGGGAGACAGTGTGTCCTGGCGCTCCCATCTGGGGACAATCAGAGGGAAATCGTGACCAAAGAGAAAGGCCCGCAGCTGGGGGTCCTTCGCAGGGCCAGCGGGAGCCCCGCCCACCTCTCTCTCGTACTCCTCCTGCTCTTCCTTCAGGGTCAGCTCTATGAAGACCTGCTGCAGCTTCTCGTTGCAGTAGTTGATCACGAACTGCTCAAAGCTGTTATCCTGCGTGGAAGGAGGGAGGCTCACTCCAGGTCCCCACCCACGCACCGCGAGCCTGTCCCCCTCACCAGGGATGCAGGGTACTGAGGTCGTCTGGTGCTCCCTCACCTCCAATATCTCAAAGCCGTAGATATCCAGGACCCCCATAACCTTCCTCTTCTCCACGGTGCCCACCTGAAGGAGAGGGCGGGGTAAGTATGAGGAGCCAGGTAGCTGGGATTAGAGTGGGGACAAACAGAACTGTAGTATGCTCGGCCAAGCTGGAGGGGCGCTGTGGTGTCTCCCTTCTTCACCTTCCCCTCCCCTCCCCCCCTCCCCCAGTTCAAAGCCAAGGGAAAGAGGGAAGATATAAACAGATGCCACAGGGGCTGGAGAGATGGCTCAGTGGTTAAGAGCACTGACTGCTCAGTTCCCAGCAACCACTTGGTGGCTCACGACCACCCGTAATGAGATCTGACGCCCTCTTCTGGTGTGTCTGAAGACAGCTACAGTGTACTTGCATAAAAATAATTTAAAAAAAAAAAAAAAGCAGCCTGAAAGCTCTGGGTAAGCAGAACATTGAATATCCTCGCCAGGCAGTGGTGGTGGCGCACGCCTTTAATCCCAGCACTTGGAAGGCAGAGGCAAGAAAGTTTTCTGAGTTCGAGGCCAGCCTGGTCTACAGAGTGAGTTCCAGGACAGCCAGGGCTACACAGAGAAACCCTGTCTTGAAAAAACAAAAAACAAAACAACAACAAAACAAAACAACAACAAAACAAAAAAAACAACAAAAAACCCCACCAGATTCCACAATGGTCACCATAACATAAACCAGGAAGACATTAAGATGCTCTCAGGGCAGTGTCTCTCCACCTTCCTCACGCTGCGGCCATTTAACTCGGTTCCTCACGCTGTGGAGACGCCCACCCATACAACTGTGCTCACTGCTACTTCCTGAGTGTAATTTTGCCACTGTTGTGAATTATTATGTTTTCCGGTCGTCTTAGGAGAACCCTGTGAACGGGCTGTTGTCTTGACTCACACACAGGCTCTGGCCGTCCTTAACATTTTAACATTTTATAAAAGAAAACCCCATGCCATTTCTTATGTGGTCTGGTTAGTCCCAGTTTGGAGAGGAGAAAAACACTCAAATCTTAGAAGAAGAAAGCATTTGCCCCAGCCAAGATGTAAATCTCGCCTAAGCCTGGGGCCTTTCTGTGTGCTGTCTCCACGGGCGGCATGTAAAGGACTAGATAGCAACAGCCACGCTTAGTGTGAGAGAGACCGTGTGCTGTAGCCCACACCAAAGCCATAAACAAATACTCATTTATTAACTGCTGAGCCGCCTCGCCAGCCCTCTGTTCCTTTTCACGGCTGAATGGCACAGCTCCGTGACTTATCACATGTTGCTTATCTGGCTGTAATCTGATGGATATAGGTGGCTTCCATTTTTGACTGTCAATGGTTTTGCTCTGCGTTCCCTCCCTTGCGTGTGAGTTTGTAGACACAGGATCGTACCTAGCCCAGGGTGACCTTGGAATCTGTTTAGCTCATGTTGCCCAGAACTTCCTGATTCCCCAGCACCTTTTTCTTTTCTTGTCTATCATGCATAACATTTCCACAAACGTTTCTATGCAACATTCTCTTGACTATACGCCCAGGTGTGGAGCTGCTAAATCACACAGCAACCACGTCCACTCTGGGCCGCAGGGAACGCCTGGACGCCAGCAGGCAGGCGTTCCCAGGCGATAGTGGCTGTTGCCTGAGGATCAGTGTCCTGGAGAAGGTGAAGTAAATAACTGGATCAGACAGAGGGACTTGGACACTCAGAGGGAGCTGTGCCTTCCTCTTCTCCACTGTCCTACTGTGCATCTCAGAGAGCAAGAATGAAGCTGGCGGCCAGGGCGAGAGGGTGGGGCGGGCTCTGGGAGGAGCGGCGGGCTCTGGGAGGAGCGGCCTTACCGAGATGCTCTCGTTGATGCGGTTCACTATCCAGTCGAAGAGGCGGCTGTAAATATTCTTGGCCAGGGCATCCCGAGCATATTGAGCCTGTGGGGGGGGGGGGGAACAGCCTTGTTACTGTGGCAACCACGACCACCGACCAGTCTCAAAGTCGGCTCCTCAGGAGGGCTCTCACCTGAATGACATTCAAACCCGTGACCACCTTCTCTTTGCCTGTCTCCATAGTTCTTGAGCACAGAGCTCTCTCCAGTTCCCCGGAGTTCAAGCCCACCATCTCCCCAATCTCCTGAATACCTAGAAGGACAGAGAAGTACAATGTGGCTGGCCGGGGTGTGTGTGTGTGTGTGTGTGTGTGTCATCTCAGCGGGGTAGGGGCTGACCGTCAAAGCTGCTGGGTGATTAGTGACCCACGTTGGCTGGGGACGTCCCTGCAGTTTTACCCAGGAGGAGTGGGGCACATGGCAGGTCAGGTTGCTAAGGTCCTGAACGTCTCAGATCAGAGCCTAACTTGTTTTCAGAAGCTCGTTCTGAAGTGCTCCCTGGGGTCTCACTGGAGTGGGGTCTCACCGCAGGAGTGCGCTCCCGGAAGGGAGTACCGACCTTTCGCATCACAGATGCCGCTGGCTGCAGTCCCGTTGGCCTGGAACTCGTCCATCAGCCTCACGTTTCCCAGCTTCAGCACCAGGGCTGTTACATCCAGCACCTGTCTAATTTCCTCCTCTGAGAACCCAATCACTGACATCGCGTGCTGGGGAAGAAAGCAGGGGTCGAAAGCGGGGGTGGTGGTGGGGGTGGGGGTGGGTCGAGCTGAGCTAGTGGGGCCTGGGGCGAGGCAAGGCGGCCATTCACAAGTCCTGGGCTCAGAGGATGGCCTGAGGCCCCAAGCCTGCCCACAGGGGGCGCTCACCTGCACGTCCCTGAAGTTGGAGGCATCGTCCATACCGTCCACCTTGGACACCCCCCCATTCAGGTAGGCGTACACACGTGCGTCATCCTCGAGCTTTAGGGCCTCTGGGCATAGAGAGAGAGTATGGGGGAGATGTTATCGCCCGCTCTCTAGAATACACCAGCCTGACACCTCACGACCCTTGCCCTGGGTCCTGACTTGGGTTCATCCCTTGACTCTGTTGGTTGGGGATAAATGAATTTTTAAAGTGTTTCTTAGGGTTGGGTATTCGTATCTGTTAGAGGATTCCACAAGAATCTCGCTGAATTTTATCCCCATCCTCAGGGTTCTAAACAATGAAAACAACCGAGCAAACCCTCTCTCCTCCTCTGGCAAGAAGGAGAGGGAAGAGAAAAATCACACATATGTGCTCCCAGCCTCACCGCCCCTGCTGTGTCAGCACAGCAGTGTCTGCCCCAACCCTAATGCTGCCCTGGGAAGGTTTTCGCCAGTGCCGGCTGCTGAGCCAAATGGCTTTCGCGTGTGATCAGTGAGATTCCCCCAGCCCACACCGGAAGAGCTAGGTTTTGGTTTTTTTTTTCTTTCTTCCCCCAAAATGAATGATTTGTGTGTCGGAATTGCTTCTCACTGACATGTTACCTGGCTGGCAAACAGAATTTTTATTTTCATTTTAATAAATGAACTGAGGAAATGTTCCAAGCTGTTTGCTAAGATAGCAAGGGTCGGGCTGATCATAGGCCAGAGGCATGTCTGTTATATTTTGTGCAAATGATCTGAGAATCGGAGCAGTGAACCTCAAAAGGCTTCGGTGGCAGCTCCCTCTAGCACATGGATTCTGAGATCAGCACTTACTAAGGAAGGGATGCTGGAGAGAGGATGAATCAGAAAACGCAGATATAATGAAAGCAGGGAGAGTCATTCAGACGAGACTTAAACTAGCAGGTATGGACCCAGCCAGAATAAACCCTGGTGCCCGTGAGTCAGACAAACTGAACGGCATTGAGGCCATTAGGCCAAGGAGGGGGAATAAGACCTGTGCAGCAGTCTCCTGAGCCATAGATTTCAAGGAGCAGGAAAAAAGTTATGCAAAAGTCGAGCACAGAATAACAAGGAATCAAAGAGACAGCTCCTTAGGGGCTGGAAATCCACACGGTTGATTCCCCCAGCCAGCAGGGAGGGTTCTGAGAGGCAAAGTCTGACAAGAGGCAAGTGCCCCCACTCCCTCAGATCCATGCTGCCGGCGCCTATGGCTGTCTGCACAGGCTCACACGCCTGCCATCCCTACAAAACTGAGCTCTTTATCCGTGTCATACTCAGCTCTATCACTCAGCCCCAGTGTAATAATGCATGGTCAGGAGATGCTGGATGGATGGATGGATGGATGGATGGATGGATGGATGGATGGGTGGGTGGATGGATGGATGGGTGGGTGGGTGGGTGGGTGGGAGGAAGCGCTATAGAACTATCTAAGAAAACCAGGAATACTGCCGGGCGGTGGTAGCACATGCCTTTAATCCCAGCACTAGGGAGGCAAAGGCAGGCAGATCTCTGTGAGTTCGAGGCTAGCCTTGTCTGCAGAACTAGTTCCAGGGCAGCCAGGGATACAACAAACAGAAGAATAAAAAGAAAAGACGAATACCAGGGAAGATGCTAGGTCAGGGAGGTGTATATGCCCAGGCACAGTCCCTGAAGGTCTTAGAAGTCCTCAAACGCTCACCTATCCTGCCTGCCTGGGGGGGGGTAGCTGGGAACGAGTGTCCCAGGCCTGACATCAGCTCGGGGAGCGAGGAAGCAGGCGGGGCATAGGGACGAGGGCAGCAGGGACCGAAGGAAGGCGACCTCTGGCCTTGAACCAGCAAAGAAGAGAGCACAGCCACCAGGGACTTGTTCTCAACCCGGAGCCACAAGACTCTGGGAGGGAAATGCATGGAGGAGACATGGCGACAGGGCTTGAGAGAAGGGGGAAAGAGGGGCCTGGGGCTCAGGTTGGGGGTGCCCGGGATCACATACTCAGCAGCTCTGAGTCTGCTCCAGCCAGCAGCTGATAGAAGATATGGAAGTTCCTCTCCCCTTTGAGTTGCTTCACCACCCGGGACTTCTCAAGCAGATCTGGGAGGGAGGAGGGAGGAGGGAGGAAGGAGGAAGCATCCACCTGAGAGCCCAGGAGACTCTCAGCAGATCCCTCCCATCCACCCGAGCCCCAGTTCCTAAGAGTTGGGGAGTTTCTGGAAACCTAGCAATCATCTTGCCTGCAGAGGCACTCGGGCATACAGGGACAGAAGTGGAGAGTGTTGGTGAGGCTTATGGGAGGGGGGCACGTACAGTTGGTGATGACGCCGCCCAGCGGGGACCCTTTAAAGTCAAACTCGATGTCCATGTACTTTCCCTGCACGGAGAGACCAGAGAAAGCCTTGGCTGTCTCTCTTCCAACCACGCTGGTGGGAAGGAAGGCTCTGTGCTGCCCTCCTCAGTTTCAGCCCTGCTTCCCCGGCCGCCCGCACTCCTCCTGCCCCCCCCCAACTCCTCCCAGGCAGATGTCGGTCACTCACAAATCGAGAGGAGTTGTCATTGCGGATGGTCTTGGCATTGCCAAATGCTGTGGGGGCGAAGGAAGAGAAAGTGAGGGGCCGAAGCGCCCAAGAGTCAGAGCCTAGAGGAGGAAAGTCCTGAGGGGACAGCTCCTTCCGGTCTGCTGACCAATGGTAGCTTTTATGCTGAGGGGAACCGTGATTCTGGAAGCGTGTCTGAGGCCGGGGGTCTCTGGGGATGAAGAGAGTAGAGACTGGCGGCTCACCTTCCAGCACTGGGTTTGACTGAAGCAGCTGCTCCTTCACAGAGTTCACCTGCTCTCCTTTCCCACAGACAGCAGCCACGTAGGACATCACTAGCTTACTCGCCTCTGCGCAGGGGGAGCTCTGAGTGAGTCAGGACACGCCCGCCCGCTCCCACTCCCACCGTTAACTATTACAGTCCTTGACCAGGACACGACCGACCGCTTCCACCCCCTTAACTATCATAGAGACCCCAGCCAGGGCACGCCCACTCCCATCCCATTTAGCTTAGAAACCACATCACTGTAAGAAAAAAAAAAGAGGGACTGGGCTGGAGAGATGGCTCAGTGGTTAAGAACACTTGCTACGGTGTGTGTGTGTGTGTGTGTGTGTGAGAGAGAGAGAGAGAGAGAGAGAGAGAGAGAGAGAATTCGAGCGTGCATGCATTCATGTTCACTCACTTGGTTTTTTGAGACAGGGTTTCTCTGTGTAGTCCTGGCTGTCCTGGAACCAGGCTGGCCTCAAACTCAGAGATCCTGCCGCTGCCTCCCAAGTGCTGGGACTAAAGGCGTGCCCCACCACTGCCCTGCATTTACTTTCTACTCTTGTAGATGACCTAGGTTTGGTTCCCAGCACCCACATTAGGTGGCTCAAAGCCACCTGCAACTCCAGTTCCAGAGGATCTGATAGCCTCTTCTGCCTTCTGCAGGCACCCTCATGTCTGTGGTGCAAATATATACACATGCTCAGGCATATACATGTAGACACAAAAATGTAAAAACCCTAAAAAAAAAAAAAAAAAAAAAAAAAAAAAAAAAGCCGGGCGTGGTGGCGCACGCCTGTAATCCCAGAACTTGGGAGGCAGAGGCAGGCGGATTTCTGAGTTTGAGGCCAGCCTGGTCTACAGAGTGAGTTCCAGGACAGCCAGGGCCACACAGAGAAACCCTGTCTTGAAAAACCAAAAAGAAAGAAAGGAAGGAAGGAAGAAAGGGAGGGAGGGAGGGAGGGAGGGAGGGAGGAAGGAAGGAAAGAAGGAAGGAAGGAAGAAAGAAAAGAAAAAACCCTAAAAAAGAAAAGAGAGAGAGAGAAAGAAAGAAAGAAAGAAAGAAAGAAAGAAAGAAAACCTAGAGGGGAAGTAATGGGGATGAAGAAAAGACAGGGCAGGCCTGGCTTGGAGAGATAAGGAGATGATTACAGACATGATTCCTGCTCTCCCCGAGCGAGCCTCAAGCCTCCTCACCAGTCTTGCCAGCTCCACTCTCGCCCGTGATGAGGATACACTGGTCCCGGTCCCGCTCCTTCAGGGACTGGTAGGCCACATTCGCCAAAGCATAGCTTGCGGGAAGGAAGCAGCCAGCGATTAGGGCGAGGCTAGTCCAAGGCAGTGTCTTCCAGTCCTCAGCACTGGGTTTATCCACCCTCCTCTCAGTCAGACAAGAACTGAGTCTAGGAAGGGTTCTCAGGGGAGGAGGGATGCCCGAGAACCTCCTTTGGGGAAGGGCTGGCAGGGGTGGGGGGGGGAGAGGAGGATGCGCCATGGACACTCGTCAGCCCTCCTCTGGTTCCTGTTACTCACATGTGGGGCTTCAGCTCATAGAAAGTATAGTCTCGGTATTTGGCAATGAACTCTGGGCCATAGATGGGAAGCTGCTGGTAGGGGTTCATGGAGATCACCACGTTCCCAATGTACGTCTGGGGTCAGGAGGAGGGGAGACAAGTGAGCCTGGCGGGAGGAAGGCTGGGCCCCCCCCCGGGGTACCCCACAGCCAGGCTCCCGAGGCAAGCTCACGTAAATCTCTTTCTTTTCATAACGAAGTTGGAGGTTCCTGATCAGAGACTCCTCATCCAGGGGTTCCAGGAGGATGAGGTCCTCCACCCCGATGGTGCCTTCCAGGAGAGGCATGCCAAGAGACTAGAGGATCCTAGGAGTAAACGTGGTGGACTGCTGACAGCTCAGCTAGAGAGTTACGTCATGGTGGGAGGGGAAGAAGGCATGCGGGCCTACGAGAGCCCTCCCCCCTCTCTACAGGAGATCCCTCTAGCCAGAAGGGTCTCTGGACCAACCTGCCTAGCCAGGGAGGAAGAAGAACCCTGGGCAGGGCAGTGGGATGGGCATCAGATAGGACTACCTTTGCCCACCTGGGGAAAGCAGAGCAGAATCGTGCTTAAAGGAGAAGGCTGGGGGAATGTGAGTCAGGCTTTGTTCTGCAGCCAGGTACTCAAGGTGCTCCCCCTCCTCCCTCCTGAGGGGTGCTCTCCCTGGCTCCTTGCCCCAGTGCTTGTATCCAACCCCTATTTCAGTCACCTAATCCCTCTACAATGCCTGTCTCCAAGAGTGACCCATATCTATCATCTTCTGGCATGGACTTTGCCCAAAGAGACACACCCCATGTTTTAGTAGCTGGTGGGAGTAGGCAAGGAGGAGTGCTCCAGGGAGGACTTAGGGGTGGGGGGAGGGCTGGGCTGGGCGGCATGCAGCAGGCATGTGGCAGGTGTTTCTGCAGGAAATAAAAAGCTTTCCCCAAGCAGACTGAGTGGGCGGGGTGGCAGAATTAGTACAATGGTCAGTGGCACTCCCAAGCAGGAGTATAACACATTCCCTCACTCTCAGGCTTCTCTGAATCTAGGGGAAGAACACAGACAGCAGTCGGGGCAAGGAAGCCACCCAACCTTCTCTCTCCCTCATTCTGCCTTCCCCAAGCGCCAGTGACTTCCTAAATACCTAGGGCACCACATGAATACTGAGGACAGTAGCCTCTAGAAAACATGCAGTGTTCATCACAGGCCAGACAGAACTCTAAACACTATAACCTGACAGTTATAATAGCCCATGAAGTAGATACTATTATTAGCCCATATTTCTCAGATTAAGGGTAAGTAGCCATGCATGATGGCTTATGCCTGCAATTATAGTATTCAGGAGGCCAAGGCAGGAGGATTGCCATAAGTTTGAAACCAACCTGAGCTGCACAATGAACCACAGACCAGCCTGTATTACAAAGTGAGATCCAGTCTCTGTCTCTCTGATCTGCATGTGTGTGCGTGTGCGCACGCGCACACATGCATGCACACAAGTCTTTGAAGCAACTTGGCAGGGAAGAGTGTGAAGCAGAGGTAGGGTTTGAGAACACATCTTTGAGTTTTAATTGAGAGGAATAAAAATATGATCATTTGGAGATGAGAAAGGGAAAAAAGAAACAGATCCCAGAAGGGACACCACAAGATGACAGGGCAGGGCAGGACTTACCCAACAGTAGAAACAGGGACGTACTTCAGTGCCCCTTGGAGAACGGAGGTGGGGAGCAAGTCCCAGTCTGATGGGAAGGTTTTGAGCCACAGACACGGAGGATGGAGCAGTGTCTTAGCTAACAGGAGCTGTCCATGGTGAAGGCAGGTGTCCTCTGTCCGACCTTCCTCTGTGCTGGCTCTGCTCACCCTGGCTCCCAGTGCCACTCAGGCCAGAAGAGGCCAGAGAGAAGGCTGCTCAGCACAAAGTCCAGGGCTGTTCCTGCTGAGGGTGTGGCTCCCTTAACCCTTCACAGGCTCGTGAAGTTTAGACTCCCTGCATTTAGGGAAAGCCTATCTGCCTGGCTTTGACTGGGAGATCCCAGTCAAATAGAGAAGAGTCCAAGCCCCCACTGTTCCAAGAATTTGTAAATAAGAGCACAAGGAATGGAATTTGTATCTAAGGAAAAGATTTTCCAAGAAAGAGCTGGAAATGTTGTCATGGATGGAAGCAGGCTTGGGCAGGTGTGTGTGTGTGTACTCAGATCACCCGGAAGGGTAAGTGACAGAATCCCTTCCCCTGAGTGACACATCATTCAGACCCACACACCAAAGTCAGAGCTGTGACTCCTTACATGTGCCTTAATGTCTGTTTCACTGCCCCCCCCGCCCCAATCAGTGGCCTCACCCTGACTTAGGCCGCACAGAAGCTCCATTTAGTGGGAGAACAGAAGCAAACACTATGCTCATGTGACAGCTGTTCTCTACTTCCACTACTAGCACATCAGAGACCATGAGTAAGATATGCTTCCCGATCTTCTTAGAAAGATTGCAGCCTACATTCTGAGGATCCTAATTAAATTAATTTTAATAACCTCTCAGTAATAGGACACCAAATAAGACCCTGAGATGTTTCCTGGGTTTAGCCTAGCAGAAAAGGACTCTTGCCAGTCAGGTAAAAGCTTATAAAATCCAATTTCCCAAACATACCTTCATCCACCCAGGAAAATCCCTAAACAGCATGCCCCCCAGCCTCTTAGGCATGCACAAAAAGAAAATTAGATAATTTTATCACTTAACTAACATGGAGACTTGATATTCCAACTCTCAGCCTCTGCTGCTTGGTTCAAGGTCCGAGCTCTATTGCTCTTGCAAAAGCACTCTGCATAAGCCTGGTCCATCAGCAGTTCCATTTTCAACCTGCCCTTACATAATTTATTGATTTACTGTGTCTATTTGAAGGGAGAAAGAGAACAAGGAAAAGAAAAAGCCGAACAGAAGTGGTATCAAAATATAATCCCCTATTACAGGGGTAGCAGTAATGGTGTCAGAACCCAGGTGGCTACTGATCCCACAGACCCAGAGTAAGAAATACTTTCCCAGGACCACACCCACACAAACCTCCACAACTGGCACTAGAACCCAGGCCTTATGCTCTCATGGCTAGGGGTCTGCAGCCATCTGAGTTTGTCTTTCTCTAGTCATTGACTCATATGAGTGCCTACTGCATGCTTTAAATTAGGTTTTAAAACTATATTACATTTCTTGCTGGGCGGTGGTGACACACACCTTTAATCCCAGCACTTGGGAGGCAGAGGCAGGTGGATTTGAGGCCAGCCTGGTCTACAGAGTTCCAAGACAGCCAGGGCTACACAGAGAACCCTGTCTCAAAAAACAAACATACATCTCTAGCTACCAACTGTGCTGATCTGCCTAAGACCCACAGTGGGCTCATATACCTAGAGGTGTGAATCTATGAGCGAAAACAAGGGAAGACAGTGACTAGGTATGGTGGTGTACACTTTTAATCCTGGCACCAGGGAAGCAGAGTCAGTTGGAGCCTTCTGAGTTTGAAGCCAGTCTGTCTGGCTTCAGGCCAGCCAGTGCTGCATAGTAAAACCCTGGCCCTCATCCTACAAAACAAAAATTAAGACCTGACCAAAAACAAAAAACAAAAAACTACCAAGTGGGTGGCTCTGGGTTTACAAAGTATCAAACATACATCCAAGTCCCCTGGGCTATCAAAGCCAGCCACACTGCAGTGCTATGGGCAGGCACAGCACTGTGGGCTACTTTCCAAACTAAGGTGAAGCAATCCAGCTACTAGTTTACTCTTCTACGAGATGACTCCTAAAATCACCTTCCTTTGTCTTGGCCCTACTTCAGGGACAGGAGTTACGGCTCAGTCGGAAGCATGTGGTTATTAGCAAGGTCCCTGAATATGATCCCCAAACCTGAAATCAGAAACAAGCCTACCCATACAATGGATGTAAAGGAACTTGACGAGATGCAGGAATGTCTCATGATGTGGTGGCAGGTTATGAAAGTGATTCTGCCAAAACCCAGCCTAGCACCTACACACTTAAACATAGGAACTTTACTGTTCATGTAACTTACCCTCTGAAGCATAAACAATAAACAATTCCAGTCCTTTGGTACTACCTTCTGATAGTTGAGGGCGGCCACCTGATCCCACCAATTCACCAAAAAGCCTCCCAGACATAGTAAGATGTTATTCTTTAATAAGTTGGGTGTCAGCCGGGCGGTGGTGGCGCACGCCTGTAATCCCAGCACTTGGGAGGCAGAGGCAGGCGGATTTCTGAGTTCGAGGCCAGCCTGGTCTACAGAGTGAGTTCCAGGACAGCCAGAGCTACACAGAGAAACCCTGTCTCGAAAAACCAAAAACAATAAAAAATAAATAAATAAATAAAATAAGTTGGGTGTCACAGTGACTCATGCCTGTGATCCCAGAACCGGGGTTGGGATAGGAAAATAAATTCATGCCAACACTGGCAACATGACTCTCAAACTTCCCAAGCTCCAAAATACTAAACTAAAATATATTCAGGATGGAGAGTTAGTAAGTGGGCAACAACAAGCCCAATTACCTGAAACTGATCCCTGGAAGCCGCATGGTGGGAAGAGACTCCCACAAGTTGTCCACCCCATCAACACACTCACACATATATACACACACACACAAAATAAATATTAAAATACTTTAATTTAAAGACTACTATACAATGTATAAAACTTTATTTAAGTTGGGATTATTTACAAGCTACAGTAGAAATAAAAAACTACACAGCATCGGTTTTTCTTACATAAATGTGGGACTCACAGCAAACAGCCATCCCTGAACACTGTTTTTCCAGAACATTCCTCAACATGTATTAAGGATAAATGACAAGTATCTTATCTAAATAACACTAAGGCATTATCCACAGGCTACAACTTATTTAGTAGTTTCTTAGCTCTGTTTTTCAGTAGTAGTTCCATAGACATGGAAACTGGCCACTGCAGGTTGTAACCGGCTTTAAGGTTCATGTCGGGGACAATGTCATGACTAGATGCTCATGCTACCCACAAGGTCAAAGAAAATTAATTCACCATTTTCAAGTTAACACCACGAAGTGTGAGGAGGAAGCAGGGCTTGGTGGCTCAAGCCTGTAATCCTAGCACTCAGGAGGCTGAGGCGGGGCTACTGTGAGTTGTAGGCAAACCTGGGTAATAAATATATTGAATTCCAGGCCAGTCTGGGCTACAGAGTTGTGCCCTGTCTAAACAATGCCTGCCCCCCCCCCCTTGAGGGGTGGGAAGGATAGGCACGTGTAAAAGAAAAATGACACACAGAGGACATGTGGCCCAAATTCCCATGTCTGAGTCTATGTGAGCATCTCTGCCCCTGCTGAGGTCAAAGGGCATCCATATGCTTTCCTTCTTCCCCGTGGGTTCTAGGGCCTGCCATGCAAGGCACCCAACACTCTACTGTTTCTTTCCTTCCTATTTTGAAATGGGGTCCCAATTGTTGCCAGTGTCCAATTCAAATGATCCCCTCACCTCAGCCCTCCAAATGCAGGCAGATGCTAACTACCGTGCCTGACTTCCACACCTCCTTTTCCAGGTAGTCACCATCTGGTCTCCAACAGCAAGAGGGTCCAGAATCAAGTCACGAAGACGCCACTGGGTTACCACAACTGCCTAAGTTCTCCGCAAAGGAATAATTTCTGCTATAAGAATACAAGCAAAAGGCCAGCCTGGTCTACAGAGTGAGTTCCAGGACAGCCAGAGCTACACAGAGAAACCCTGTCTCAAAACCAACCAACCAACCAACCAACCAAAAGAATACAAGCAAAAATGTTTGGGCACACTTGTAAAGTGCAATGGCTCCTGTGTGCTTATCCCTTGGTTTCAGTGCCTACCTAAGGCGAGAGCTCAGAAAAACTGCCCCTGTCCTCTCCTGCGTTCAGACAAAACTCTCAGCATTCAAACACAGGCAATCATCTTGGACCTGAGTTCACAGGAATACTAGAAGGCATTAATTTTCTGTCTGCATACTTCAACTTGTACCAATCAGTTCAGAAGAGTTGTGGGCACTTTCTAACTCTGGTATCCATTTCAGCATATCTTTCTGGAACAAAAAGGTTAAGAACAATTACATAACCCATTCCCAAACCCTTCATGGGTATCAAGGCCTTGGGGGGGGGGGATTCTTTGGCCTATTTGGGTCCTTTTATTCACCAAACCTCAATCGCCCATGCCAAGTAGGGTAGGCTAAAGAGAACATAAAATTGATTCACAGAGGGCTATGCCCTTGAATGGGAGGTAATATGGTAAAATGGAAGAGTGGGACCCAAAGAGCCATCACAGGCAGAATCACCACTGCTGAGAGAACAAGAACGTGGGTGGGGAACTAGCTTTCTTATTTTAGGTAATCAAGTTATCAAAGTTGCTAAACTTTTCCTGGCTTTGATCACTATGTTCTCATGAAGAAAGGAAAACTCTAAAGTTTTATGCCGGCTGCCTCTTATGTTCTGTTCCCGTCAATGGGAGTCATGTTTTATGAACTCAGGTCAGAGCCGTTAGGAGCAATAGATTTCCAATACCACGGAGACCCCACATCCTGGAACCAATGTCTGGGTTGATGATTGCTGACATGGCAGCACACAGGGCTCCCGTGTCCAGCTCACTCCACTTCTCCCTTCGACCCTTGATGAGATCATTCTGAGGGACGAGACTAAGCTGACTCAAGCAGTGTCTGGGCACGCAGAGGCCAGGCTCGGAAGCCTCCAGCAGAGCCGCACAGGCAGGCAGGGCAAGGATACACAGCATACAAAAGAGGCAGCATCTGTCCTTCACTGTCTGAAGCAGCTCGCTCTCTCTTACCAGGCAGGGAAGAAAATGAGCTTGCTTTGCTTGCCCCAAATTCAAATACAGTTAAAAAAAACATGGCCTTGAAAAGAAATCCGTATTTCACAGGGAGTCAATCCACAGAAGAGCAAAGTCACTCACAGTGAATTCTCATTAAAATCAGAATGTAAGTCCAAAGCCTCCTCCCCTTTAGCAAGCTAACATACATAAGGAGGTCGGGGAAAAGGCACTAAGGTCTCCCAAGACCTACACCAGTTGTACAATTGAGTTTACACTAAAATATACTAGGTATAAATTTCTGTAGAGAAGCCTCCAAAATAGTGTATTTTGGAGGCTTTGGTTGTTAGTGGTGGGCTTTGTTTTTGGGATGCCAGAAACTGAACCCCATCCTCTACCTGTGGGACTAGCACTGTCTCTGGGGTGCATTCCTACCCCTTCAGAAGCTTTAAGTGCTTTGAAAAGGGATTTTTTTTTTTTTTTACTGTACTCATAACTCACGGAGACGAAAAGGCGCCCTGCAGCCCCAGCCACAGCGCCTGCTCAGATACTGCTCACTTTTCATGTCTCCTGTCACCCTCTACCGAGTGAGGCAGCTGTCACTTTAGGACAATTTAAGGCTATGGGGAACATTGGTTGAAATAACTAACTGGCCACCTGGAGAGGTGTCTCAGCTGACATTTTGGATGCTAGCAGTAGAGCCCAGGGTCTTCCAAAATTACATGTTGAAAGCAGGTCTGAAGAAGCCCTAAGAGCTTCCTGAAAACACCACCTTCCTCCTCGATGATCCTAAGACAATGAGTCTGATGCTGTATTCCTGAGTGAGCACCAACCTCCCTGGCTGAAGGAATTACAACGTTACACACTTCCTCCAGTGCAGTGGTGAAGATCACAATGAAAGAACCAAGCAAACGGCAGAGACCTGAGAGTCCGTCCCTCATACAGGGCCCTGCCAGCTCCTAAGAGAGCTGCAAAGGCAAGACACTCTGAAGCTAGCACCACTGATGCTGACCGCTGAGTGGGCACCAGAGGCAGAAGAACACCTGAAGGTCTGTTCACCTTGTAAAGTGTGGCAGCTACAAACCTGAAACGGTGTACAAAGACACTAAGCAGATGGTTGTTCGGGGCTTAGAAACAGCCCCGATGTGGGAGCACGCTGGTGGTGAGGGAGGCTGAATGGGCAGAGTGGGCATATAAAGACAAGGGACAAGGAGAAGGGTGACTTCGTTTTGTTGTGGTGCTAGCGACCCAGTGAGGGCCTTGCATGCTAAACCAGTAAGCACTCTAACCACTGAGCTACATCCCCAGCCCAGGGCCAGTCTCCTGACTGGAGTAGCTCAGAAGGTACTTGACTGATGGGGGGGGGGGTGTAGATAAAGCTTCTCTGCCTAGCCATATGTAGGAACCAAGGAAAAGGGGATATTTGCATATAAGAAAGAGGACATGCCAGCCGGTGGTAGCACACTTGGGAGGTAGAGGAAGGTGGATCTCTGTGAGTTCCAGGCCAGTCTGGTCTGTAGAGGACAGCCAGGGCTTTGCAGAGAAATTGAGTCTCAAAAACCAAAAAAGAAGAAAAAGAGAAGTTTGGCACAGCAGCATAGGCTTAAAATCTTAGCAGTTAAAGGCTAAGGTGAGGGACAGCCTGAGGTACATGGCAGGAGATGTGAGGGAACCTCAGTGTTAGGAAGGAGGCAGCGGCAAATCAGAAAATGAGACAAATTCTCAACTGTGCACACTCCACAGGAAAGGGGACACACCATTCCCGAGTGGAAAAAGTCAGTGGTGAGAATCGGCAAGAAAAAATGCCAATGCTAAATATAATAAATAAAAAGCTTAGGAACCCAAACCCACAGAAAGGCAGCAGACGTTCTCCTAAACTCAAGCAAGCCAAACGTCAGCCTCGTGAGACTTCAAGGCTCAGCAGCAGCCCGGGCTTCCGTGGAGCACCTTCCTCAATAGATATCGGGTCAGTAGGGTTTGTACTCTGGAGCACTTATTGGTTCTAGAACTTAAAAAAAATATATTTGTTTAAAAAAACAAGATAGGAAACAGTCTATTTTTCTTCACTATTTAAGTCTTCAGGATTATTATAAGGATCCACTGAAATAGAAGCAGACAGAAGTAGACATGGCTCAGACTCACAGCTTCTCTTTAAGAGAGGCAGCCTCCATCTGACTGCATTACTGCACTTAGTACTCATTATTGAGTGTTTGTCACAGTGACAGAGTCACCAGAATTCAGCAAACTTTCAAATGGGAGCTAGACTGTCATGCCTGCTGTGGGCAAACAATTACTCCAGTAACGGCAAAGTGGGCCAAGGGCTCAAATGTCAGAGCAAGCTGCCACAGCCCTACTGTCTCCGACACTCTTTCCTCAAAGAGGACTAGCCTGAGGTACACACCAAAAGTACTGCCAGAGGGTAGCCTACTCAGCCCCTCATTCCAGTAGGAGAACGCCCGCACCCGCTCCAGGCTGTCATAAAAGCCTGGGAGAATGGCACAGCACTGACAACACGGGTCACCAGGCCTCATACCAGTCCACATGAGAACAACTAACTGCCAGTTAAGTCAGGAAACTGTTCTGTGTGAAAGTGGGGTACTCGGAGCCCTCCTCCTCTGAGGACAGCTCCTCATCCTGGGTAAAGATGCTCCCTAATCCATACTCCTGTTCGTGAACAGAAACTTCATTTGGTGTGAGGTGAAAAGAACCTTCCACAAAGTCAGCGAATCTGCAAAAGAGAGGGATGTCCGTTAGGAAGTGCATGTCTGTCCTTCCCAAATGGCTTTCACAATAAGAAGACTGAGAGGCTCAGCATGCTTGTAGTTCACATTATACTGAGTTTAAGATTCCTGTCCTTGCTTTGGCAGATACATAGACTGAAGCAAGGAACAGGCAGGAGACAAGGCTGGGGTCATAGGCCACCACGCTGGGCACTCTCATCCTGCCTGGCACTCACTAACTACACTGTCCTTTGTTGTAGTTACGAAGTGCTAAGGTTCCTTGAGTCAGAGTATTCCTGATAAGAGAAGATTGAGTATTACAGTTCTTTGCACTTATGGCCCTATAAACTTTATGCTATCATGATTCCAAATTGAAACTTCACAAACTCTTTTTCTACTCCCAAGGGGGTGTGGGGGTGGGGACTCCGACATTAATGTTAAACTTACAAGGGCCACACTTAAATATGGTACTGAAGTCTTCACAAGCTAATGATATAATCAGAATAATGAGGTAGCTGCCTTGAGGAAAAAGGAAATAGATTACTACTTTCTCTTGACTACTTACTCCTCTTAAGTAAGCAATAATCAAAGGGCAGAATATAGCACGGTTATCTAGAAGTATGATCTGTCAGAATCAAGGTCATTAACTACCCATAAATACTTGGCTTATCAGAGTTTACCTTTTTGGAGACTGAATTCGAGATATGGTCTTCCAGGCAGAGCACTCCGGACTGTTACAAAATTCTCGGAGCTCCTGTAAAGCCTTTTGGGTCTCCACCTCCCCTTGGATCCGATACTCCTCTTCTGTCAGGAGGCGAGGGGGGACGGGCTTTCCTGCTGCCTTACACATCCTTCTGTACTCACCAAAACAACACCACGAGTCATTAGTCAGTACGCACACCGTCCTCACCTTCACTTGTCTCAGGAGACAACCACACAACGACAGACCCAGCAGCGACAGGCGTCGCCCCATCTTTCTTCCACACACCTTTCATTACAGTGGACTCCTATCATGCCAAGCATGAGCGAAAAGCCAGAGTAGTCAAACTCACTTATTTTCAAATAAATGAAAAACAATTTATTTTCCAATAAGTGGAAAAATAACAGAATGATGTTATACTGTTGTGGTTCATGACCTCAGCTCCCCAAACTGAGGGTACTGATTTGATAATCTGCAATGGAATAGCCACTGACCATTCCAGAATCCAGGGCCATACCATATTTACTTTTTCAAAGAATATCATGCTCTGAACTACATCTTAAATAAGATTAAGGATTTTAGAGCAACCCGACAGTCAGTGTGACAGGATCTGAAACCTGAACCTGAGGCCTGTGTACAAACCAAACCAAACACCGATATAACTTGCACCACCTAGTGGTAACAGGAACACATGACACTTTACTGGATGCTTTTATTTTATAAAAAAAGAAAAAAGTAGTAGCTCAACATAGAAAAGAACAAGTGTGGAAGCAGGTGACGCCCACTTACAGAGGTTCCCAAGGCAAAGCTCGGCATCCTCTCGTTGCAAGTGCATCCCACACCCCACACGTCAACAGTCGCCCTGCCTGCTAGTCACCTGTAGGTGCTGCACAGCCAGTGGACAGGGTACTCCAGGTTCTTAGTACACAGTGCAATGACGATGAGAGCAAAGGCAACATGTGGGATCTGAATGCCGGAATACATGAACCCCAGGCCCAGCAGCTGCAGCGTCCAGGTCAGCAGGTTGATGCTCCGTTCATTCTCCAGGGGCCCATACTTGTAGCACACTGCAAAACTCATGAATCCAACTGTGAGGATGTAGCCTATGGGAAGAGGCATCACAAGACACTGGGTGGAGAGCAGTGAGAAGTTCATGAGGTGCATCTACTGAACCAGGAAATTAGACACATCTGCACTCATTACCTGTTTTGAATTCTCGGAAAATACATTTTCCTTACTGTTCTTCACGTACATACATGTATCACTCACTGTTCTTCACGTACATACAAGTATCATTCTTATCCTTTTTGTCACAAGTTTATTTACTCAAGTAACAAAGGGGTTGAGAGGTGGCTCACAGGTTAATGGTGCTCAATGCTCTTGAGAGGACCCACGTTCACCCCAGCATGCACACTGGGCAGCTCATGACTACCTTTAAGTCCAGCTCCAGTGGATGACTCTATAGGCACTGCATTCAAGTGCACACTCCCCCACACATATAATTAAAAACTAAATCTTTGGTGGTGGTGGTTTTCTGAGACAGTGTTTCTTTGTGTAGCTGTGGCTGTCCTTGAACTCTGTAGATCAGGCTGGCCTCGAACTCACAGAGATCCACCTGTCTTTGTCTCCCAAGTGCTAGAACAGTATACACCACCACGGCTTGGCAAAACTTTTAACTCTTTCTTAAAAGTTACATGCTGAACATTTGTAAAATAGTTTATTTTAATCCCCAAATATAAATATCCATATTAATGTTCTCAAATAATAAATTGAGTTCCTATCAAGAGAAAAAAGCTTTATCTGTGTGACCAAAGGACTTTCACTGTATAGAAGATTCACTGCATTTCTTAAGGTTCCCATGCATATTTAAATTAACATTAATAAATCCAATTTAAAAGTTTTTAAATTTTGCTTAAAACAACAGCAATTTCGAGTTTTGACCTTATGAACAGTATCTGAGTTCAGATGATATTAAGGTGACAGCACTATTAGAAATAAGTAGAAAACCAGGCAGTAGTGGCACTCGCCTTTAATCCCAGCACTCTGGAGGCCAAGACCAGTGAATCTGAGTTTAAGGCCTGCATGGTCTACAGAGTGAGTTCCAGGACAGCTAGCTTTATGCAGAGAAACCCTGCATAAAGGGGTTCTAGAAACAGAGAGAGAGAAAGAGAGAGAAAGAGAGGGAGGAGGGGAGGGAAAAAACTAGAAAATTATAGTTTCTACAAATTAATCAAATGCTATTAGCAAATGACTCCTTGTTAGCAGGTAGCATCTTCTCACAATCATATTAACCAAATTAAACAGCCTATAAACACACACAAAGGAAAGCTACAATACTTACTTAGAAGATAATGCCAATAACACTTCCATATCTCTTGTAAATTCTTAAAAACTAGCTGAATGAGGTACAGAGAAAAGGACCAGCCTCCTACCAGGATGACGTAAATGGGACTTCTCTAGACAAAGCAGAAATGAAAGCAAAAGTTACAAGGCTTTTATATAAGAAGCAAATGAGACAATTTTTTTCTTACAACTCAACTTACTCAAAATGCATAAAAACTTATCTCTTAAAAGGATGTGCTTTATACCTAAAAAGGTACAGTCTGCAAGGAACACCAAGATGAGATGCTAAACAACTGAAAAGCCTGGCTATGCATTAGAAACAAAGTGGCTTTCAGTTCCCACTGAGCACATGATTTCAAGAGAGTGTGTATGTGATCAGACTTTAGGCCTGCCATGCAAGTGCCTTTCAGGACCAAAGAACAGGATGGCTGCTGACTCGTCAGCCACCAACGCAGATGTGCAGTGTACTAAGACTGCTCCAGAAGACAATCCAACCCTCCAGCTATCCCAGGTCATCCTAAACACAGGAGAGATCTGACTACTTACCTTGGGCATAAACTTAGAGATCATAAAAATGACGATTAAGAGAGAGGCCACAATTCCCACGCTCATCCCAGTAGAATAGTAGAAAATTTGACTCCTGCAAAGAAAACATTTTACTTGACTATGTACTGCCATAGGTCACACAACACACTGGTGAAATCACAAGTCCCTGGCTCAAGTTTCAAGATGAGACGAGACACTGCCTGGTACTGAAGACTACAGAAATGTAGACCGATATGGTAGCTGAGAGATTGTAAAGGTTAGTGTCGATGAAGTCTTTTTTTTTTTTTTTTTTTTTTTTTTTGGTTTTTCGAGACAGGGTTTCTCTGTATAGCCCTGGCTATCCTGGAACTAGCTCTGTAGACCAGGCTGGCCTCGAACTCAGAAATCCACCTGCCTCTGCCTCCCAAGTGCTGGGATTAAAGGCGTGCGCCACCATCGCCCGGCGATGAAGTCTTCTTAAATCTCACTCCTGTACCCGACTCTGTCCAAATCCACAGGGCATAGAAAAGTTGAACTGGATTGGAGCTACCTCCCTGCTGTGCAGCCTTCAGAGAGGCAGCATGGGCTCTGCAGGATGCCAAAGGAGAACTCTAGGATGGCTCACTCGCAGCCCCTGTGCAGGACACTGACCAGCCACACCACACCGCTGAGCTGTTGTAGGAGTAACCAGCCACTCAAGGGCTGGGGAGTTTGTAGGCCCAAGTGGGAGAGCTATTGCTGCATGTCCGCTAAATGGAACCAATGTGCTATTAAGTCACCTTCTCTGGAATTCTTGTGCAGTGGCCAGTGATGACTACAGAAATTCACAACTGGTCAAAGTACCAAGAATAATGACTTTTGAATGTCTAGCCAGAAATGGGGTATATGCATCATCCCCTTCAAGGCTCAGGGAACATCATGGAAGAAGGGGTTCAAAGAATGAAGAACTGAGAGGAGGAGGAGGAAGCACAGTGTGAAGCCAGCCCTGACACACATGGGAAGTGTGGTATGAACCCAGGCCAGGCCCGACATACATGGGAAGTGTGGTGTGTGAACTCAAGTCAGGCCTGACACACATGGGAAGTCAAGCCAAGCCTGACACACATGGTAAGTGTGGTGTGAACTCAAGCCAGGCCTGACACACATGGTAAGTGTGGTGTGAACTCAAGCCAGGCCTGACATACATGGGAAGTGTGGTGTGAACTCAAGCCAGACCTGACATACATGGTAAGTGTGGTGTGAACTCAAACCAAGCCTGACACACATGGTAAGTGTGGTGTGAACTCAAGCCAGGCCTGACATACATGGGAAGTGTGGTGTGAACTCAAGCCAGGCCTGACATACATGGTAAGTGTGGTGTGAACTCAAACCAAGCCTGACACACATGGTAAGTGTGGTGTGAACTCAAGCCAGGCCTGACATACATGGGAAGTGTGGTGTGAACTCAAGCCAGGCCTGACATACATGGTAAGTGTGGTGTGAACTCAAGTCAGGCCTGACACACATGGGAAGTATGGTGTGAACTTAAGCCAAGCCTGACACACATGGGAAGTGTGGTGTGAGCCACAGCCAGACTTGACATACATGGGAAGTGTGGTGTGAACCCAGGCCAGGCCTGACACAAATGGGAAGCATGTTATGAATCATCGCCCTTTTAGTAGCTCAGAGTCATCCACCCCCTGTGGCTGCTACAATCTCACTTCCTTCTCTACACAGATCCCTAAGCCTTGCAGGGGAGGGTTCAATTCAGACAACCCACTTAGGGATGCATGCCTGAAGTCTCTGACTCTCCTGAGTGGGTCTCTGTGTGAACTACCATGTGCTTCAAGAAGCTTCTCTGCTGGTCACAGGTTCATGCCCAGGAGTAGCTGCCAATACAAAATGGACTGGGGGAGGGGTTGTTTGTTGTTTTGTTCTTTGGGGGTTTTGTTTGTTATGTTGCTGCTGTTGTTGACTCTCATTAGGAATCATTTTACTGCTACTTTTTTTTTTTAGCAGAGCTGAAGTAGGTTTCCCCATAGGATCTATGACTTCACTAGTCTCAGGTCCTTGACTGCTTCAGGAGGGTCAAGGAAGCATTTCGTCTCAGGAAGTGGCCTCTATGTAAGTGCATGCCAGTTTTACACATCATAGCTAGCAGGTTTCTACAAGAAGGAAATGGACAGGAATTGATGTTTGACTCCTTGTGTGTAAACAATGAAACTCATCAAGTGTAGTTTGGCAGCAATTTCACTGTATATCTACAATAATATTACTTCTAACTTGACAGTCAACTGCAGTCCCAGGTAGCTCATTAAGACAGTGGTGGAGCTTCCTAATGAGAAAATGCATTGACTAACAATCATATTCAAATCAGAGGGAAAAACCACTCTATTTTAAAAATATCCAAGCAGAGCCAGAGAGGCGGCTGAGCAGTTTCGAGTGCTAGTTGTTCTTCCAGAGGGCCTGAGTTCTGTCCCAAGCCCCATGTTAGACAACTCACAACCGCCTCTAACTCTAGGTCCAGGGGATCCAATGCCCTCTCTGGCCTCTGCAGGCAGCACATGCACAGGGACAGAGACACACAGATCACACATAAATTTCAAAAACAAAAAACAAAAAAAAAAACTGGCTATGATGGCACACGCCTTTAATGCCATCACTTGGGAGGAATAGGCGGATGGAGTTTGTAGCCAGCCTGGCCTACAGTATAGTGAGACCCTGTCTCAAACAAACAAAGTGACAAATATTTATATTGTCCAAAATAAACAAAAATCTTAAAAATACCCAAGCAGGCAACATGTAAGCCACATGGATCCCGAGCAAGAGAAGGGCAACTCTTCTAATTCCTATAGAAGAGCTCTGTCCAGTCCACACCTACCTGCTCAACAAGTCTCCACAAAAGAACAGGGTCAGTCCAAGGAGGAAAACAAGGAAGAGTTTGGGGTCAAATCCTGAAACAAAACATTTACTTAATAGAAGAATCCATTAAAGGTATTATA
The DNA here is from genome assembly GCA_964023405.1 of Apodemus agrarius. Taxonomy (NCBI): domain Eukaryota; kingdom Metazoa; phylum Chordata; class Mammalia; order Rodentia; family Muridae; genus Apodemus; species Apodemus agrarius. The sequence continues at coordinate 2,892,257 of OZ030026.1, forward strand.
TAAAAGATGACAGTGTTATTATAGGTCAACTTAAGTAAAGCAAATAGCTCAACTAAATGGCAGTGAAGATATACCACAGAAATCCTGGTACCGTTCCAAAGAAAAGCCATAATTAGGTTTCTGTCTAGTCTACTTTCCTGAGGATTTTATCCCTATTCTGGCTTCCTCTACTGAGGATCTAGCTACACACTATGCTGTCATCTTTACACTGTTGCTCAGAAGGGGTCCCTGTCGTTTGTGTCAGAACCTTACATCACTTACAGGCAGGATCTGAGACACAGGCCTGGTGTCTTCCACGTAGCGTTTTACTTGCTCAACCATACCTCCTCCTTTGCTTCCCTATACAGCACTGTGAAGTCTACCTGCTAAACATATCCCACTCAGGACCTGGAGGCCCAAGCAGACCCCTGGTGAGCCCTTGGAGGCACGCCAGAGTATCTTATGGCTTTCACATTCAAAATCTGAATGCAAGGCAGGCCTAGAAATGAACAGGAGGTGGAGGGATTAGTAAATACAGAAGGAACACCCAAAGGCAGTTCAACCCTCTATGGCCACAGAGCCAGCTGTCCTGGAAAGGCCTAACCTCTCTGTAGCAAAGCCCACAACGCAGGAGCCCCAAGCAGAACCAAGTCAGGATCTGATGGAGTCTACCTCCTCAAAAACTTTCTCAGATGCCCTCAGAGAAGAAAAAGACCGTCCCTGAGGTCCAGTAAATAAGCCTTATAGTGGTCTTAATCTTTAATTATGACTCTACAAGCACTATTTTATGAGTTACTAATTTTATACTGTTTAGCTTTCCTGACTTCAAATATAGGCTGCATGGAGTAGTACAACTACCTTTGTCAAGAAGTCTCCAGAAAGCACGAATATACTGTCTGATTGACTCCAGGTACTTGCTGTATCAGCTCAGGACCTGCCCGGTTCTAGACACTGAGTTACTAAAGGAGACTCTTAATTTCTTTGTTTTTTGTTTTTGTTTTTTCGAGGCAGGGTTTCTCTGTGTAGCCCTGGCTGTCCTGGAACTCCCTCTGTAGACCAGGCTGGCCTTGAACTCAGAAATCCGCCTGCCTCTGCTTCCCAAGTGCTGGGATTACAGGCGTGCACCACCACCGCCCGGCTGACTTAATTTCTTAATTCTAGGCCTAAAGACTCTTATGTGGAGTGGAGTCTCCATAAGTTGCTGAGGGCCATGATACAGTCAAGATTGCAATCACAAACAAAATGGAACTGTCCTGGGCAGACCTCTCTGCCTTACTTATTATACCCTCCAAAGCTCTGTCCCCTCACTACAAAATCCACCAGAGAAACAGAGGTGAGACTTACTCCGGGTCACAATGACACTGTACTTGGTGTCCTTCTCTATAGTCTCAACCTTGAGGCAGGTTTTTGTGCTGTACAGACCCACGTTAACATAGGTGTCATTCAATTTCTCTTTTAAAAAAGAAGAAAAAAAGTTCCAGATACTAAACTGCTCTAGTTCCTTCAGCTTCTCCTCATTGTCCACCTGGGTAACTCGGACCGATTTGGAACTATTTACCCGAACCTGTAACACAAATGACATTAAGATGAAAAAGTAGGAAATTTTCATAAACATAATTTAAAGAAAAACACCCTTAAACAACTAATGAGCAATGTGCCATTTCACACAAAGCTTAGAAGAAACATACAGATGCAGTAGCAAAAACATAATTTGGCAAATGATGCTGCTCTGATAGAAGCAGCTGCTACAATCTTTTGTTATCATGGTCTGAATCTACTATTAAGCCAGAAAAAGGGGGAGGGGGAAGTTCCCAAGCAGAAAGAGTTATCAATACAGCTATTTATGAGATCATACAAAGCAAGGATCAGGAATATTAAGAAAATTGCCAGTCATAAACAGCCCCAGAAAACTGACAATGTCTCTCATAATGACAGGCTGAACACTCAATGCACTGCCACAAATCACTGATTATGGATAAATGGTTATAATGTGCCCCAGAAAAAGTATGAATTTTGTATCAGAAAATAAAGAATTTTAAAAACCCCACAAGTCCAGCTCTCGTGTGGTTAGTATGGACAGCAAACACCCTTATCAGTGTTTGTATGGACAACAGCATCTTCAATCACTATCACAGCCAGAGTCTCTTGCTTGCTGGGTGACTTAACTGTGTTATGAAATAAAAGAGCCCAAAATCACTTTACCCAGAGGAAACTTCTCTCACTGAATCAAAATAGAATGGGAACCACAGGACAAGAGTTCAGACAGGCACACTAGATTCCTGCCAAAGTAGGCACAGACATTTCAAAAGAGGCATGAGTATGCAGACTCCACAAGGGAGGAAGCCAACACAAGGAAGAAGGAAGAGCATTTACCTCAGGATCTAAGCTGGTAAAGGGGGCTGAGATGCCCAGGGGTGGGGCTTCTAATTACCTGTATCCGTGTCCATATATCATGCCACTTTGGGATAAGCACATTTTTATAACAGAATTGTTGACTGGAATTCATATCAACTTGGGATTCCTGAAGCATGACCACATTTACATCAATTTCAGCTAAATTTAGGCAAAAAGGGAAACAAGAATTAAGTATAATATAACAGAACAAGTCATAACTATAACTCCTTTTATTAAAGGAAATAAACTGACCACTTTGTTAAAACTTATGCTTAAAATATGAACCAGACCAAAAAATAAAAACAAAAACAAAACAAAAAAACTGAAAGAATAAGGAAGTTTTATCTCTGTCTAATTTACATGTGTGCACACACTTGCTCACACGGGTGCTTGTTTAGGACTAACTGTAGGATATCAAACATGCTAAACATATGGTCTGCCACTAGATTACAGTCTCAACCTTATTATTTAACTATTACAGGCGGTTAACATTACATTAATACAGAATAAATAATAAGCCAGGTGTGGTGGCGCACGCCTGTAATCCCAGTACATGGGAGGCAGAGGCAGGCAGATTTCTGAGTTCAAGGCCAGCCTAGTCTACAAAGTGAGTTCCAGGAAAGCCAGGGCTACACAGAGAAACCCTGACTCAAAAATAGATAGATAGATAGATAGATAGATAGATAGATAATAAAAGCTACTTCTTAGGGGCTGAAGAGATGCTCAGCAGTTAAGAGCACTGGCTGCTCTTCCAGAGGTCGAGTTCAATTCCAAGAAACAACAAGGAGGCTTACAACCATCCGTAATGGGGTCTGATGCCCCCCCTTCTGGTGTGTCTGAAGACAGCAAGAGTATACTCGCATACAAAAAATAAATAAAAAAGATTTACAAGAAATCACTCTCTTATACCTTCCCACACCCAACCTACCTTGACACAAACATTTAAGTAACATTTCTCTTTGTGGTATTAGAGATTAATCCCAAAACTTTTATTTCTTCATTGAATTTCTGAATTATGCATTTTTACATTTATTTTTTTGTTGGGGTGAGGGAGGTGTGGGTGTACACACATGCGGATCAGAGGGCACTGTGACTCCTCTTCCACCATGTTGTCCCCAGGTGTCTACCCCTGGTCACCAAGCTTGACAGCAGGTACCCTTACTATCTAAGCCTTCTCCAAAACCCTATGCAGAACAATTATCAAATAAAAGTACAAATTTAACTATCAGTGTGGCTTTTGGTGTCAGGTGGATGGATTTAAATAAATAAATCCTTAGTCCTCAGGCAGGCGTGGTGGCTTGTACCTTTAATCTCAGCAGTTGGGAGGCAAAGGTAGGCAGGGATCTCTCTGAGCTAGCCTGATCTATAGATTGAGTTTGAGTTCCAGGACAGTCAGGGCTGTTACACAGAGAAATCCTGTCTCCTCCCCCTAACCACCCCCCAACCAAAAAAAAAAAAAAAAAAAAGGAAAATTAAATCCTCAACTAAATCCAAGTCAAAGTTATCCACACAAAAAGCATTACTGAGCTGGACACGGTGGTACACACCTTTAATCCCAGCACTCAGGAGGAAAAAACAGGCTGATTGATCCCTGTGAGTTTGAGGCCAGACTGAGCTACAGAGTGAGTTTCAGGACAGCCAGGGCCACAGAAAGAAACCCTGTCTCAAACAAACCCAAACCACACCTGAAAGCATCAATGCCCATCTTAATTCTAGTTTATTTTGGGGGGTGGGCTACCACAGTGAGTGTGGAGACCAGAGGACAACTGTCAGGAGTCAGTTCCCTTTTTCCACCACCATGAGTCTTAGGTATTCAATTCAGGTTATCAGACTTGATAGGCAAGCACCTTTACCCACTGAGCCATCCTGCCAGTTAAAATGATTTTAAAGTGAAACTAAGACCTTTTGTTGTTTTTGTTGTTGGGTTTTGTTTTCTTAGTGGTGGGGGACCCAACCCAGGGCTTTCTTTGTACATGGTAAGCAAGCACTCTATCACTGAGAGACAGTCCCATCACCTCACTAAGACTAACTTTAAAGTTATATTTAACTGTAAGCCGAGCAAAACATAGAAGGCATGGGTATAACTCTCCATGGCCTTGGATTAGATTTCTTAAGTGGGATCCTAAAATATGCAGAAGTCAAAAAGAAATCCCTGAATCAGACTTCAGGAAATGTAAAATCATTGCTTCCTACCAGCTCCAGAACAGAGGGAAGACAGGAGATGGCGTGGGTGAAGGGGCTGAGTCAGTAAAGCAAGCACTCCTTGCCTTTCAGGTTCAAGGATCTGAGTTCGATCCTAGAACCATGGAGAAAGGTCAGTGTCGTGCCTCATAGTCTCAGCTCAAGGGGAAGAGAGACAACAGGAGGCGCCCAGAGGCGCCCAGCCAGCCACAGCCACATTAGCCTGACTGACAAGAGTTCAGGCCACTGAGAGAGACCCTGATTCAAGGAGAGGGACAATGTTCCTAAAGATGACACTTGAGGTTGCCCTCTCTCCTCCACATAGACTCACACACATACATGTAACACACATACATTTGTGCCCACACACATGCATCCACACATATGTATGCATGTATAACACTTACAGAGAGAAGCTAATACTTCTATAATCCAAAGAACACAAAAAACATAAAAAGACTACCTCAGGAAACAGGAGGAAATGTTCTCAATCACACGCCTGACAATAAAAAATAGCTGGAATACATATGCAACTATGACAATAATACCCTCTCCTCCCCACTCCTTTCTGAGCAAGTCTCAAACCTGCTATGACCTTGAATCCCAGAATCTCCTGCCTCTGCGTCCTAGGGATTACGATTATATGCCACCATGCCCAGGTCTAACACAGCTCTTTTAACAAACAAAAGATGTGAGTAGATATTTCTCTAAAGAAAATACATACATAAATGTACATGACAATGGGGCTCAAATCATTAAAGAAATAGAAACCAAAGCCACAATAAAACACCTCACACCTACTAGAATGGCTACAATCAAACAAATGCTTGGAGCTGGGCATGGTGGCTTATGCAGTTAATCACAGCATGTAGAAGGTAGAAAGTGGATCCCCTGGAGTTGGAGGCCAGACTGTACTACAGAGCTAGTTTCAGGCCAGCCAGGGCTGCAGAGTAAATCCCTAAGAGACAAAAGCTTAGGGCCAGCAGCAGAGAGTAACTGCTGCCTGATGTGATGGGCTGCACTTGGTCTTCAGGACCCACAGGATGGAAGGTGAGCAGCAGCTGCAGACAGTCCTCTCCATACACACTGCGGCATACACAACACACATAATATAAATAATTTTAATCTTTTTAAAGAAATTCAGTAATGGGGCTGGAGAGGTGGCTCAGCAATCAAAAAGTACTGACTGCTCTTCCAGAGGTCCTGAGTTCAAATCCCAGCAACCACAGGGTGGCTCACAACCATCTGTAATGAGATCTGATGCCCTCTTCTAATGTGTCTGAAGACAGCTACAGTGTACTCACATACATAAAATACATAAAGCTTTAAAAAGAAAAGGAAGGAAGAAATTAATTAATTCAGTAATAAGTGATGGTTGGGAAGATAGAGAAATTAGGAACCCCCCCCCAATGTACTGTTGGCAGGAATGTAAAATGATACAATTTTTTTTTTAAAACATTATAGTTCAATAGTTCCTTGTACATTCCAGACAATTGAGAATGTGTTCACACCAAAACTATGCACACGAATGTGTATAAAAACCTGTCATACAGCTTCCTACATAACCACCAAAGAATGAAAAGGCCAGTGCCACTCAGCTAAGTGCAGGTAAACAAAATGTGTTACATTCACACAATGGACTATCCCCAGCTCTAAAAGAAAAAAAGTATTAGAGCTGGAGAGGCGGCTCAGCAGTTATGAGCACTGGCTGCTGTTAGAGGACCTGGGTTCAATTCCAGCACCCACATGTCAGCTCACCACCATCTAACTCCAGTCCCAGGGAATCAAGGGCCCTCTTCTGGCATCTCTGAACACTTGACAAGCACAGGGTGCCCAGACACATGGAAACAGAATGTTCATATGAATAACATGCAATAAAAAAGCTTTTTTCTTTTTTTCTTTCTTTTTTTTTTTTTTTCTTTCCGGTTTTTCGAGACAGGGTTTCTCTGTGTAGCTCTGACTGTCCTGGAACTCACTCTGTAGACCAGGCTGGCCTTGAACTCAGAAATCCGCCTGCCTCTGCCTCCCAAGTGCTGGGATTAAAGGCATGCGCCACCACCGCCCAGCTATAAAAAAAGCTTTTAAATGGGCTGGAGAGATGGCTCAGTAGTTGAGAGCACTGACTGTTCTTCCAAAGGTGCTGAGTTCAAATCCCAGCAACCACATGGTGGCTCACAACCATCTGTAATGAAATCTGACTCCCTCTTCTGGTGTGTCTGAAGACAGCTACAGTGCACTTACATATAACAAACAATAAATCTTTAAGGCAGAGCAAGCAAGGCCAACAGGAGCCTACCGGAGCAAGCAGTACACGTCCTGAATTCAAATTCCCAGCAACTACATGATGGCTTACAACCATCAGTACTGTCACAGTGTACTCATATACATTAAATAAATCTTTAAAAAAATAAGCTTTTAAATTAAAAAATGAAATATTGACACATGCTATAAAATGACGAACCTTAAAAATGTTACATTGTGTGAAAGAAGCCACAAGAAGACAGATCAATTTATATAAAATATCTGGAAGGAGTGAATGCCATGATAAATGGATTGAGGGGCTGACAGGGATGGGATGGAAAGAAGACAGGAACTGGAGACTAACAATCACAATAATGGCACAACACTGTGGAAATACTAAACTCCACCAAATGGCATTTATAAATTAAATCTCAATTTTAAAAAAAGCAGGCCTCACATATAACATCAAAACGGAGAGACTAAGTACACACACAGTGCAGAGAGGAGCAGGGCAGGCTGTTGAAGGACAGACCACAGCAAACCTCATCTGAGAATACACACTGAGACCTAACCCTGAGGGCTAATAAAAACACCTTAGGTCAGATTAGGGTGACTGCTCCTCATTACAATCTGAATTTCCTCTAAAAGATTCCTTCTAAAGAAAAAAAAAAAATTTTTTTTTTTTTTTTAATTCCTGTTGAACCGCTGGAGAAATGACTCAGCAGTTAAGACTGCTTACTGCGCCTCTGTAAAATCTGAGTTCAGTTCCTAGCATCTGTGTGGAGCAGCTGACAACCACTTGTAATTCCAGCCCCAGGGGATCCCATCATCCTCTTCTGGCTTCTAAGGACACCTACACACACACACACACACACACACACACACACACAGAGCATACACTCATAGACATAAATTAAAAACAACAATTTGCCAGCAGTGGTGGCACATGCCTTTAATTCCAGCACTTGGGAGGCAGAAGCAGGTGGATTTCTGAGTTCAAGGCCAGCCTGGTCTACAGAGTGAGTTCCATGACAGCCAGGGCTACACAGAGAAACCCTGTCTCCAAAAAAAAAAACAAAAACAAAAACAAAAAAAAAAACAAAAACAAATTTAAACTCTTGATATTTATCTCCCGAGCAAGTTCATAAAATTTATTTATATATATATATATACACACACACATATGTACATACATACATAGTGTGTATATATATACACACACATATGTACATACATAGTGTATATATATACATACACACATATGTACATATATACATACACACATATATATACACACTATATATATAAATAGTACTCATAAATAGAAAAAGTACTTAAATACAGATCAAGGCATTGCTTCCTTTGGAAGAGAAAGAGCAGGCTAGAGAAGATAGCTAAGGCAGTAAAATGCTTTCCATGCAAGCATGAAGACCCGAGTTCAATCCCAGAGCCCATCTAAGAAGCCAGCCACGGTGGTATACAACTGCAATCCCAAGCCTGTGGAGGCAAAGACAGGAGCATCCCTGGGATTCACTGACTAGCCAGTCTAGCAACTTTTATGAGCTCCTTGCAGTCTCCAAAAATAAGATATAGTAAGATTTAAAACACCTGACCTGCACATATACATGTATACATGCATGTACCCCCCCCCCACTGACACACACACTTTATGTTGAGCAGGGTGGTGCATGGTTGTCATCCCAGTTCTTGAGAAACAAAGAAAGGTTGTCAAAGTAAGTCCTAAGACAACCTACATTACACAGTGAATTTGAAACCAACTTAGGCTATACAGCAAATCTTACCTTATAAAATAAAAACAGATGGAATAAGTTTATGTAGAACTTGAAAAATATTGTATTTACGATCCATTGAGGATGGATGACATGATGTCATTAATCTATAATTCCAGCACACAGGAAGCAGGGGCAGGAACCACTGAAAATCTATATTCTTACTCCCAATAAAGTGGAAGTTCAAAAGCAATTTTCAAAAATGTATGTTTTTGAAGAAACAGCTCTTCTATTAACATTTTTTAAAATCTAGTTTTCTAGCCGGGTGGTGGTGGCACACGCCTGTAATCCCAGCACTTGGGAGGCAGAGGCAGGATGATTTCTGAGTTCGAGGCCAACCTGGTCTACAGAGTGAATTCCAGGACAGCCAGGGCTATACAGAGAAACCCTGTCTCAAAAAAAAAAAAAAAAAAAAAAAAAAAAGATTAAAAAAAAATCTAGTTTTCTGAGGCAGGCAGTGGTGGCACATGCCTTTAATCTTAGCACTCAGGAGGCAGACAGGCAGACCTCTTTAATTTCAAGGCCAGCCTGGTCTACAGAGCAAGTTCTAGGCAGCTAGAATGATACAAAACAACAAAACAGTCTCAAAAAAAAAAAAAAAAACCCTGAAACAACCTAGTTGTCTTTTCCTTAATTCTATACTACTCATGGGAAAGAACTTAAAACAAATGTTTTTCAGTTAGTAACCTCCAACAGAAATCACCACCTGGGCCAGCCACATATGCTTGGCAATGCATTAATGCAAAACACACTGCCATACAGCCAGGGAGGATGATCTGTAGAAACTACTAGAACTCTAGATTTGCTTTAAATTTTGTATCTGTGTGTCTGTGTATCTGTGTATCAATGTGTGCATACTCTAGCCTTAAAAGGAGCCAGATTGTGAGCCACTTGATGTGGGTACTGGGAATCAAAACTCAGGTCCTCTCCAGGAGCAATGCACACTCAGACCCACACCCTCCAGCTCCTTCTAACTCTTAAATACCCTCAACTTACTTCTGTCAAGAGTAATCCAGTTCCTCAGAAGCCTGGTCAACAACTAGCATCTAAGATTACACGGAGTGTTTAATGTGTCCCTGCAAGCATGTGCCACTGGGAAATCAGAGAATAACTGGTAGGTGTGGGTTCTCCCCTACCATGTGAATCCCAGGGATCAAACTCAGATTCTCAGGCTTGGCATCAGGCACCTGATCCCCTGCCACCCAAACTGCCATCTTTCCAGGCTCCAATAAATAGATCCACATCTATGACCATGGAGATGGCCCTAGTCACACTCAGTGAGTCATGAGTTTAAACAAAAAGATACGAATGGGGAAAGGACCAGCAGAGACTCAGAAGGGGCTGAGCAGGGGCTGGGCAAGGAGGAGCAGGGGTCTGAGTAATGGTATCAGAATAGACTATACCCATGCATGGATTTGTCAAAGAACAAATTTAATAAAAGTATTTTAAGGGCTGGAGAGATAGCTCAGTGGTTAAGAGCACTGACTGCTATTCTAGCGGTTCTGAGTTCAATTCCCAGCAACCACATGGTGGCTCACACCCATCTGTAATGGGATCTGATACCTTCTTCTGGTATGTGTAAAGACAGTTACTCATACAAATAAATCTTTTTTTAAAAAAAAAGTATATTAAAACCTAGTATCTTCAGTCAGCAGGTTTACTAAAGGATTATTAAACCACATGCTGGGACAAATGGCAATTTAAAAAATAAAACCCATCCAGATCCTCACCTCACACCAAAACAAATTATAAATAAAAAATAGAGAGGCAGGGCTACCTAGTAAGACCCTGTTTTTAAAAAAAAGTCTAGAATCATAGTTCAGTGGTAGAGCACTAACACTGCATGTTTGAGGCCCTAGGTTCAATTCCCAGCTCAGCTACTAATAATAATTAGTAAAATAAAAATGTATTTAAAAACGTATCCTCCAAAATTAAAAAAAATCAATTCAACTTTACAGATCTCTTTAACTTATTATCATTATTGTATGTGTATATGTATGTATGTGTACATATGTGTGTGCCCACCCTGGCAACTATAGGGAGTCAGTTATCTCCAATTATGGCAAGTCTTGTTTACCCACAGAATGATCTCACTGGCCTGGGAATCTCTTAAGTATAAATCCAAATAATGAAACCAAATGAGCACATATAAAGCATAAAAGCAGGCAGGAACTGGAGACACGGCTCAGGGGTTAGGAGCACTTGCAGCTCTTACAAAAGAATCCAGGTTCATCCCCAACACCATCTATCCATCTGTAACTCCAGTTTCAGGGAATCTGACACCTTCTGCTGACCGGTGTAGGCACCAAGCACACATATCTGCACATAAGCAAAACACACACACACAAAATAAAACACCCAAAAAAAGAAATTTAAAGAGGGGAGGAAATAAGCTCTAAATTTTATCTTGAAATTATATAAACATTTTCATAAATAACAATTATAGTGCTGGGGATGCAGTTTGGTACGTAGTGCTGGTGTGGGTCAAGTCCAAGATTTGCATTTTAGCACCACACACACAAATGTGTGTGTGTGTGTGTGTGTGTGTGTGTGTATGTGTGTACAAATTTATAGTTCGGTATGGTGGAATATGGATGCTTATAATCCCAGCACATGAGGATGATAAGAGGATCAAGAATTAAAAGTCATTCTCTGATACAAAGGGCCAACATGGGCTACAAAAGCCTGGCTCAGAAAGTTAAATAATATAGACCATGAACAAAGGGCACACACCCTCAAATTTAAAGTTGGCGCTGGGGTGATGGCTCCAGTGTGTAAAGCACCTGCTCTGCAAACACGAGGATCTGAGTTCAGAAGTCGAGACTCACACAGAAGCCAGGCAGGGTGCTGCTCACCAAAAACCCCTATGCTGGGCAGAGCCAGGATCAGGAAGATTGCGGGCCAGCAGTCCAGCCAAATCTCTAAGTTCCAGGCCCACTAGGGGAGCCTGTCTCAAAAACTGGGTAAACAGGAATTGAAAGAGACAGTGGACATCAGCCGTTGGCCTAAACTTACAAACGTGCACATGACCCCTCCTGAGTATGTTTGTATGTTTGCTCCCTTGCTCTTACTTGCGCTCTCTCGCGCTCTCTCTCTCTCTCTCTCTCTCTCTCTCTCTTTCTCTCTCACACACACACACACAAAAGCAATAAACTAGAAGGTTTTGCCTACTTCTTTATACTTAACTGTATTAATACTTGCTAAATGTTTCTAAAACTTCCAGTGACAAGTAACCAACCTTTGAATAAAATTCCACTCTACTGTCTGAGAGCCTTGCTCTAAGTGTCACAAAACTGTTCTTGACAACAGACACACAACCAGGTCAGCATTCCGACTTGTTCCTGGAGATGACTTTTCTCCAAATTAGGAAGCCCCTGAGCCTCCCCTCCCAGAAGAAACGTTGGAATCGTTGGTGATGCTTGTAACCCCAGCCTCCTGGAGGATGAAGCAAGAGGACCACCGTGAGTTACAGGTCAGCCAGAGTTACACAGCGAGTTCCGAAGCAGCCTGAGCAACAGGGTAAGACCCTGTCTCAACAGGACAACAGGATGCAAACAAGCAGAAAAGTGTGCTTCACGTTACTTTTTTTTTTTTTTAACTTATTTTATTATTTGCTAGCTTGTTTGTTTCCGGGTTTATGTAGCTCCAGTTGTCGTCGAACTGGAGAGATCCGTCTCCCTTGGCCTCCCAAGTGCTGGGAATAAAGTCCTGTGCCACTATCCCTGCTTTTTGCTTCACGTTTCAATCCCCAGTACCCTGTAAAAGAAATCTCAAAGAAAGGAACTGCTGATTGTTCTTAATATTTCCTTATGTCTTCGCAACCTAAGGCCCCATTTTAAAAGTGTATTCAGGGAAACAGTCCTTCCAAATCCTGTTCCAGGCTTTTAGGCCCTGCATCTGGAAAAGAATCTTTCCTGGACATACACTCTCTTCCCAAAAGAAGTTTCTCAGTCCCTTTTGAACACTATATCTACGGGTGCTGCACTCTTAAAGCCACCAGTGAGAGCAAGCGGCAGGCAGGCAGGAACGGAAGGGGGCAGTGTGAGAGTGGACGTGTGCTTAAAAGCTTCGGCTGCCTTTATTCTCCGGAGTAGCTACTCCCTCCAGTGGAAGTTTACAAGCATCACGTATTTTCCTGTCCACTATTTAACAAGGGGGGTAAAACCTGATTTCTTATAAACTTTTTTTTTTTTTTTGGACGGGAAACACAAAATAAGTTTCTTACCCAGTCCGGAGTTGACTGTCCAGCAGGAGGTACAGAATCAATGTGCTTGAAAGAACGACTACACTTAGGAACTACGTCCTTTGGCCTCGCTCTCTTTTCTGGGCAACTGAACTTTAGTGACTCCAGGTGTGTTCTCCGGCCGTTTGGGAGGAGGGTCTTAAGATGGCGGTGGTGGCGCACGCCTTTACTCCCAGCACTCGGGAGGCGGAGGCAGGTGGAGCTCTTAATTCGAGGCCGGCCTGGTCTCGAATGAGTCCCAGCGCAGGCAGGGCTACACAGAGAAACCCTGTCTCGGAAAACATTCAGGTGAGCTCTAGCCCACACTGGGGGGTTCTTAGTAAACTGAACGAGTGGGGCGTTTACCTTCTCGTGACCTAGTTCAGGGTGAGACCCAGAAATCCGTTTTAACTCCGAAACTCAAGGCGCCCAGCGGCACCAAGCAGCCCCTAAACGGTCCCCGTCCCTCCCCAGCCCAGGCCTCGCTTCCCGGGGACGGCTCAGGCCTCTCCGCCCGACCCGAGCTCCCCGGAGGGAAGCCCCGGACCCGACAGCGCGGACAGTCACCGGTGCCTGGAGCGGCTCCCTCGGCGCCCCGCGCCGCTCCGAGTAACGGGCCGCGCCCTCGGGATGAAACCACTTTTCCAAATTTAACGCCCTCGAGCCCGGCCCCATGGCAGCCGCTGCCCCGGTGGTATTACCTGAGGCGCAGACCACGCAGCCTGCGACGACCAAAAGTAGCCACGCGGCGCCGCCGCTCCGGGCCCCCCAGCACCGGGGCCCGGGACCAACCGCCGACCACACCGCCACTTTGATTCCTCCCGCCATGGTAGCCTCACACCGCCTCCTCCTCGCGAGCCCCTCCTCAGCAACTGTCTCCGAACAAGCAGCGCCAGCAGCCAATCAGCTGCGAGACCCGTGCCGTGGGGCAGGCGGGGCCTCGCGCGCTCCGCCCTCCCGCGCCCCTAGGAGCCACACCTCCTAACAACCCCAACCCTGGCAGTGACAACCGGAAGAGCCCGCCCTTTACCCAACCTGCTTCCGGCCGCGGTTTATTTACAAGCGAGATTGATGGAAAGTTTACCCAATAGGAAATCAGAGTGGGCGAGGCCTCCTGGACTGCGTGTTTCCATCAAAACGTCGAGTTTCCTCTAGTTTTTCTTTCCTTTCTTCCTCGGTCTTGTTATTACATGCAAGCCAGTGGCAACCCTTCACGAATAAGGTTCTCCCGTGACCGTTTTTTGAAGTAAAATGATTGACAGCCTGTCTCCAAAGGTCTGAAAGATGTCAGCGATAAGTACAGGAATATTGTGCGTTGTCAAGGTTTTTAGGCATAAACAACGGTAGAAAATGTAGACGAGCTGAGATTGTACCTCGGTGGTAGAGCACGTTAAGCACGTGCGAAGCTCTGACTTCGATGCCCAGCGCTACAAAACAAAAACAGAAAACAAAACACACACACAAATATATATATTAATTTGGTTTTGGTTTCCTTTTTTGACTGGAGATGAAGCTGAACTACCCACAAGGCCCTGGTTTGGGATCACCAACGCCACAGGAATAAAGCACAAGTCACGAGCATTTTTGGTTTTGAAACGAAACAAGTGATAATTAAGCCAGAGTTTATCCTCTCCATCTGAAAAAAGCCAAGGCTGAGAGACAAAGGAAACACAACGGGGGTTCTGAGCTCAAATCTAAGTTCTTCCTGTGGCTTAGGTGCACATCTGCAGTCAGGCACTGTGTGTATAGAAGTTCTGCACTGTGTGCAGAAATTGAAGCACCGAAAAAAAGGTGAAGGTGGGCAAGGCAGAGGTGACTTGTGCTTGTAATCCCATCACTCAGGAAGTCCAGGCTGAAGGCTTGCTGAGAACTGAAGAGTAGCCAGGATTATAGTTTGAATCCTGAGAACCTGTGTGTGTATTCATATACATTTATGCATACACACACATACACACACACACTTGTGTGTAGACACATGTATACATATATATATATATATATATACACACATTTATACACACACAACACACATATAGATGGCCTATTGAGATGACTCAGTGTGTAAAGATACTTATCACTCAAGCCTTGTGCTCTGTTCCCCAGAACCCACATGGTAGGAGAAAACCAACTTCTGCTCCCACAGAACCTCCATACTGACTCTGTGGCACACAATACCCCACACACAACTAATGGATCAATTGATGTTTAAAAAAAAAAAAAAAAAGCTTTTAATATCAAGGTTACCAGGAGGCATGGTGCGCCATATCTGTTAACCCCAGCATTCAGGACACTAGGTCAGAGGATCGCAAATAAGATTAGCTTGCACTGCCCGGCGGTGGTGGCGCATGCCTGTAATCCCAGCACTCTGGGAGGCAGAGGCAGGCAGATTTCTGAGTTTGAGGCCAGCCTGGTCTACAGAGTTCCAGGACAGCAAGGGCTATACAGAGAAACCCTGTCTCGAAAAAAACAAATCCAAAAAAACCAAAAAAGAAAGAAAGAAAGAAAGAAAGGAAAAAAAGGATTAGCTTGCACTACACACCTAGAACCGACCTCAAAACAAAAAAACTTACTTTAATGTGAAACAAGGGAAGACGAACGGACTATTCCAGACAAGGGAGCATACAAAGACATGATGAACTACATGTAATATAATATGGATCTTGGAACAGGAACGGGGAAAAAGCCCGAAGAGACAAAACTGAGATTACGAGCATGAGTCACCCCTTCCCTGCCTGCCTTCCGATCCTGCCTCGGTTTCTGTGAGTGCTGTACACATTCTCTGCCTGACCTGCAAAATGTCAAGCTATGCAGTGGGAAGGAGCCTCGTGCACCGGAAAACTTAGATTTGAGCTCAGTAACTGGACAAAAACTGTAAACAGAGGCTGCCGAGCTGGCCCGCAGTTACGAGTGGGCACTGCTCTCGCTCAGGATGGAGTTTCTTCACAGAACCCACTTCTGATAGCTCCCTACCTGCTGTATCTCCAAGGATTCTAACACCCTCTTCTGGCGTCCACGGGTACTACATAGGCACACATGTCAGGACATAATTGAAAAATTTAAAAAATAATAATAAAATAAAACAGAATGAAACCTTACACTTGTTTTGTTTTGTTTTGTTTTTCTTTTCTTTTCTTTCTTTTTTTTTTTTTTTGGTTTTTTGAGACAGGGTTTCTCTGTGTAGCCCAGGCTGGCCTCGAACTCAGAAATCTGCCTGCCTCTGCCTCCCAAGTGCTGGGATTACAGGCGTGCACCACCACCGCCCGGCTGCTTGTTTTTTTTTTTCTTAATGTATGAGTAATACAAGCCAGGGGTAGCAAGTGAGCCCCATATGTCAGTGGAAGATAACAGAAGAGATGATGCAGATATATGGACAGTCTCTACTATCTTTTCAGTGTTCAAGGAAGTCAAAGCTGTTTTTAAAAACTCAATTCTTGCCACGCTCTTGTGTATGTAAATATTATGTGTATGCTTGCATGTGATATATGTATATGTGCACTATTTTAGATCGGGTCTGGCTATATGGCCCTGGCTGTCTTGGGGCTTGTATAGACAGATGTAGCTGGCATTACGGTTTCAGCAATCCTTCTGACTCTGCCTGACATATGCTGGGATTACAGGCATGTGTCACCACTCTGGCACACCTCACTTCTTTCAAACCCTCCTGCTCTCCCTCCCTCCCTCCCTCCCTCCCTCCCTCCCTCCCATTCTTCCTTTGTTTCTCTTTTTCTGGCTTTGCTATGGGAATTTTTTGCTTGTTTTCAGATTTACTTTTATTTCACGTGTATGGATGTTCTGCCTGAATGTATATGTGTGCACCACATGCCCGTGATGGTCAGAAAAGGTCTGTGTATGCGCTGGACCTGAAATTACAGTTAACTGCCATAGGACAGGCAGAAACAAACCAGGCCCTCTGCAATAGTAACAAGTCCTCCTAAACACTGAGCCATCTCCAGCCTGGTTTTGTTTTAGACACACACACACACACACACACACACACACACACACACACTTGGTTTCCTGTGCCCCAGGCCATCTCGAATCTCCTACATCACTGAGGAGCACTGTCAGCCCCTGCCCCTAACTCCCATGTGCGGGACTGCAGGCACGTGCCACCGTACCAGGCCAGGCCTTTCCATTCTCACCGCTTGCTAGGTTTTCTCTTTTGTTCTCACTAAAGCCAAAACCAGGTGAGCTCTTTTCAGGTTTGGGAACTAACTACATCAGATCTCTGACCACTCACCACACCGCCGTGATGAGACGAGGAGTCTCTAAACACGCCGCGCTTTCATCGTTCAAACGAGAGCTTTCATTCCAAGAGAGCAAGTAGAGCAGCCCGTGTCCTTCTTTTAAACTGAGGATGCTCTTCAAAGCACTGAGAGTCCCCTTCGGCGTTTCACCGGCTGCAATAAATATTCATTATCTGCAGGTGGATCTGACTTATGCAAATAAGCAAAAGAACTCTGGACAAGGCTGGTGAGTAAATAGTGTGAATACGGTGGTGGTAAATACGTTTCAGATGTGTTTTGTTTTTGTCCTTTTTATTAATTTAGAAAGATAACCTGGCACACATTCACTATATAAAAGAACAACCCACCAGGCAGTGGTGGCACATGCTTCTAATCCCAGCACTCTGGAGGCAGAGGCAGGTGGATCTCTGAGTTCAAGGCCAGCCTGATTTGTATAGTAAGTTCCAGGACAGCCAGAAAAACCGTGGGAAAAAATCCAAAGGAAAAACAAAAGAGAGAAAAGATCAACGGAATGGCCATCTAAGGCAGCACAGATTTAATAATGGAAGAAGTATCTCAGTAACGCGTAGGGAGAGCAGTGCTGGTGAGCCCGAGGAGGGGAGGAATGGAGACTGTCTCCTTGCAAGCTGCTCAGGTTTTCTGTCATAAGATGACTTCTGGCATGCAGCTGTACATGCCGATAGAGCACTCATTAAATAAAAATCTTAGGAAAAAATAACTACAGCCGGAGAGGTGGCTTATCAGTTAAGAGCACTGGCTGATCTTCCAGAGTACCAGGATTAGAATCCCAGCACCCACATGGCAGCTCACAATTGTGGTGATGCCAGTCCCAGGAGGTCCAGCACCCTCTTCTGGCCTCTACAGGTACTGCATGCATGTAGTACACAGACATGAAGGTAAAACCTCCATACATATAAATTATCATTATCATTATTATTATTATTATTGATTTTTTTCGAGACACGGTTTCTCTGTGTAGCCCTGGCTGTCCTGGAACTCACTCTGTAGACCAGGCTGGCCTCGAACTCAGAAATCCGCCTGCCTCTGCCTCCCAAGTGCTGGGATTACAGGCGTGCGCTACCACGCCCGGCAAATTATTTTTTTTTAAAGTACTATAATGCTATTCAAAGTTTGATGCTGCTTGATAACTGATACTCCTCAAGTAGAAGAAATTTCAGAAACTAAGTATATTTAGAAACATTCTATTGATTTTGGCTTGCTTTTTTCCACAGACTCTCACTATGCAGTCCTGGCTGGACTGCAACTCGCACCATAGGCCTACATAGAGTGGGAAGTGCTTTTACCTGCCCGAGTCATCTCTCCAGCCTCACTTAAGAAGATTAATAGCAATCTGACAAAGAAGCTTTATTCCCCGACCCAGAGACAGGGTTTCTCTGCAGAACAGTCCTGGCTGGCCTGGAATCACTCTACATACGGCAGGCTTCAAACTCAGACGTCTGCCTGCATCTGCCTCCTCTGCGCTGGGATTAAAGGTGTGTGTGCCACCACCATGCCGGGCTTGACAACGAGGCTTTACATTTATTAGATATGATTTGGGTTTGTTGTTGTTGTTTTTTGGTTTTTTGGTTTTTTTTTTTTTCACCTTCAAGTGTATTTTATTAAAAACAGCAGACAGTCAGGCAGAGTCTATGACCTCAGTGCTGGGAATACAGCAGGAGGTTCAAGGTTAGCCTGGGCTATAGACAACCCTGAACTCAACCCTGTCTCAAAAACTAAAAGCAGTAAGAAAAGAAAAAACAAAAAACGTAAGTTAAAGTAGGGGCTGAAGAGAGGACTCCGTGGTTAAGAACACTACTCCTTCTTCCACAAGACTTGGGTTGTTTCCCAACAAAGGCCAAAGTGTTCACAACCACAACTCCAATCTGTAACTCCAATCCCAGTGGGTCAAACACCCTCTTCTGGATTCCTTGGGCATTGCACATGGGTGGCACAGACATCCTTACAAACTTAGTGTATTGGACATCATTTCTAACAGCCCCCACCCACAGTGAACAGTTAACTTCCAGCTTCTGAAGCGTTTGGCTGTTCTGTACCCCCATGCAAGCAAATCTTATCTCTCTTTACTTAACTTCCTGTCTTCCTAGAAAAGTTCTACTCATATGTCAAGCCCTATACTTCCTTGCCCAGGCCAGATGCTTGTCTATCCCAGTCCTTTAAACAGGCAGACTGGGGGTGGGGGAGTCATTGCTGGTCAGAATTCCCACAAAAGACTATACTTTTCACCTTTTATCTGTTTCCTATTATTCAATGTGTGTTGTTTATATGGTTGTTTCTTCTACCAATTGGCGAGTTCCTTATAGGTGTAGCTCATTTCTGAGAGGCTACGTATTTCCAGGCCAGCCGGGGCTACATAGTGAGATCCAGGACAAGCCAGGACTGCAGAGAGAGACCCTGCCTCAAAAGCAACCTGGGGCCGTGAGGCCTGGAGTGATGGGTCAGCGGCTGAAGGAGAGGTGCTTTGTGCAGAGGTCTGAATTCGGTTTCTAGCGCCCACAGAGCAGCTCATAAGAATCTGCCACTCCAGTTCCAGATGACCCAGTGCCTTTTCTGAACTCGGTGAGTTGTTGTACACCCAAGGTGCACATACACACACACAATCACACATAAAATAGTTATTTTTAAGCGGCAGGGTAGGCTGAAGGGAAGGCTCAGGGGTTCAGAGCACCCACCGCTCCTGCGGAGGACCTAGGTGTAGCTCCCAGCACCCATGCCCTGGCTCAGTGGGCACCTGCACTCCTGCACATACACTCAAGAACACGTGCACATGAAGAAAACATTATTTAAAGGACATAGAAAACAGTGTCACCCATAAAGGGGGAGAGGAATTAATCTGCCTTAGGGTGGGTGGGGGGCGGGGGTGTCCAGAAGGGAGTGCAGTCTGAGAATGGTGAGGTCTGAGAGAGGTGAGGTCCAGCCAAACCTTGCTGAGTGAGTCTCTTTGGCACGGGTGAGGTGACGGCGGGCGTGGGGGGCGGGGAGTGAGCGGAGCAATCTGCTAGATGAAAATCTCCACGTGCCTGGGAAGACAATCCTGGCAGGCAGTGTGATCACTCCTCACCCACCCACCTTCTCCCCTCTCTTCAGACTCCGCCACCCTTTCCCTTAAGAGCTACAACTGGAGATACTGTTTCCCTTGCTAGAACAGACCGCTGTGGACAATAAGGGGATCTTAAACTTTGGTTAAATGACATCACTTGGCTGTGTTCTGCCTTGGCGATGACTGGAGGGGGGAGGGGTGGGGAGAACAGGAGACGGTTGGGATATGGTCTTGCAAATTCGGGCAATGGGGAAAATGGAGCCCGGCAGAAAATGAAATTAAAAAAAAAAAAATGTTCCCACTCCCATGTTGTCAACCCCCAACACACACCTGTCTGTGCGAGAGCACACACACACACACACACACACACACACACACACCCTTTGCTAAAGGCTGGAAATTCCTTGTTCTCAGCGGAAGAGAGTAGGCGGGTGTGTGGGGGTGGTAGCCGTGGGAGGAAAGCGAAGAACAGACATCTCAGCTGCTCTGGCTGCGGGCTGCGGGGGCGCTCTGGGCCTGTGGTGGGGCCTGACAAGTCAATGCTGCTTTTGTATTATTTTTTTCAATGTATGTATTTTAAAATACACACTCGAGGACTCGGATACAATCTACAGACACAGATACACAAGTACATATAAAGAAACAAACACGTAAACTCGAAATATTGTCAATAGTCTTCAATCTGACTAGCACTCTACAAATAAGCGTTTCCACACTTTCTCTCTCTCTCTCTCTCTCTCTCTCTCTCTCTCTCTCTCTCTCTCTCTCTCTCTCTCCTTAAAATCTCATGGCAAGTCTTGAGAAACAAAGCTACAAATGATACTCCGTAGTTTCACTCTCACACTCAGGTTCCCATCGGGACCCACTCTGACCCACAAAGGGACCCGGGCAAGTGTCTCAGCGAGATCTATCTCCTCTCCTCCCCACACACACCCTCCCTGCCCCCTGGTCCCAAACACGGGAGCCAAGGCCTCAGATTCGGCGTCTCCCTCCATCGTCTTCTTTCCTGGACCCGGACCAGGCGCGCACAGTAAGTTCCGGCTCCCCGGCTTCACGCCCCAAGCGTCCCCACCCCCTACCGCAGCACTAGCTGCCCTCTCTCTCTCTCTCCAGACCCCAGGACTTAGCGCCACCCCAAAGGGACCTGTGGGAGGGAGGGGGGCGCCCGGAGCAAAGGCAGTGTGGGCGAAGGATGTGCGTCACGGGGAGCGTGGGCAGGGGGAGGGCGGGGGCACGAGGAAACCCGGGGCCAGCGCTGGCAGCCCAGACTCCAAAATAACCGGACGGGGGGGGGGGAGTGGGGGAGGGGCGCCGCGCACAGCGAAGGAAAGGCCGTCTAGTCGCGCCCTCCTTTGGTAGCAAAGGGTCGGGA
Source organism: Apodemus agrarius (assembly GCA_964023405.1). Taxonomy (NCBI): domain Eukaryota; kingdom Metazoa; phylum Chordata; class Mammalia; order Rodentia; family Muridae; genus Apodemus; species Apodemus agrarius. The sequence goes on from OZ030026.1 coordinate 2,913,741, forward strand.
GAAGGACCCTGCTCCTTCCTACCATCCCTAGTAGGTCTGGAGGAAAGACAAAAACCCTGAGCTATTGAAATCGTTCCTCCTAGATGAAGCACCCATCCCTCTTCGGGAAAGCGAGAGATCCCCCCCTCGTCAGTCTGGAATGAATCTGGAATGTAGAACCCGCCCCGACCCACACCACCCACGCCCCGCTGGGGCAAGCCACTCACAAGTGCGGAGCAGAGGGGCGGAGCCGAGGTTTCCAACTAGAGGGACGGTTCCTCTGGCCAGTCCGCCACGCTTCCCACCCCCACCCTCCCTTCCCCCCAAAGGCCTACACAAGCCCCCCCCCCCGCCAAATATCCCCCCCAACCATCCTAGCCGTGGGCGTGTAATGGGAACCAGATGGGGCCAGAAGACACCGAGGGGGTTGGGCTCCTTGAAGGCGGCCTCCACGGTGGGCGGTCGCACAGCTTCCACTCCACTGTCCAGAGCGGCCCCCTAACTCACGGTCTCAGAGACGGTGACTGCCTTTTCCCGGCTTTGCCATCCCGTGGGCCTGGCCATCCGGAAAGAGGGTGCCACGAAAACATGGTAACCCCATCCCGGCTCTGCCTAGTGACCCCCGACGTGCCTAGCCACCGCTCACGTAAGTTGTAGATTCTAGTAGAACTTACGCCCAAGGGTTGAGAGCCGCCTCTTCAGATTACAGCCTTAGGCCAGAGACCGCGCTAGCAGGTTTGCCCTAAGGGACATCCTAGGGGAGCCGAGCAGGAGGAACCCCGACCCTTCGCCAACTTTCCCCCATCACTTCTAACATTCAAACTAACGGCGCGGCGCGGCCGGAGTGCGGCCAACGGGCGTCCGCGTCGTCGTCGTCTGGACGCGTGTGCACGTACGCGCGCGTGTCTCTGTACACTTGTGCGTGGTTGAGAAACTGCGCTCTCGGCGCACGGGAGTGGGAGTGGTGCAGGGAGTAGGAATGGAGCCGGCGGGGCGCTCACGTGGGTACGTGGGCAGAGAGGGCCGGCTGTGCATCCGGCGTGGGCGGCAAGGAGCGACCTGCCCCGCCCGTCGGGTCCCCGAGCTCCCCCTTCCACAGCTCGGCCTCGGTCACCTCGGTCCCCAACTCGGCGCCCGACTCTTGAGTCCCCGCCTCCGCCTCCTGCTCCCCCCACCCCCCCACACACACACACACCTTCCCCCAAGTCTCCTCCTCTCAGTCTCCGCAGCAGCCTCTCGGAGGCTCAGGCCTGGGCCCCCACCCACCGCCTCCGGTCCCAGCCCCCGGCTCTGCCCACGCCCTCCTCCCGCCAGCCCGGCAGCCAGCGCAGCTCCGGGCCCCGCTCCCTGTGCGTCCTGCGGGGGAGGAGGCGCGGAGAGGCGGCGAGCGCAGCCGGGGAGGTGGGGGCAGAGGCACAGACAGAGGCGCGGAGGCTCCGAGAGAGAAGACGTGGAGGGAGGGACGGAGCCTGGACCGCGGTGGACCCGGGCCGCGCGCGCCAGGCAAAGAGCAGCGCGCAGCAGGCGCCGGGCACCGAGAGGGGAGGCACGGGTGATCGCTGGCCGTCCATGCACAGAGCGCCCTCTCCCACAGCGGAGCAGCCACCTGGCAGAGGGGATAACACCCGCCGGACCCCGCAACCCAGATTCAAGTTAGTGGGCAAAAGGAGGCGGCGGGGAATGGAGATGGGTGGAGCTGGACTCCGGAATGGGGTCTGGAGGGTGGAGGTCGAAAAGAGGACGTGGGGAAGTAGGACGGAGGTGGGAGGTGGAGACGGATGGAAAAGGGGGGTGAGTTTTCGAATTCGGGGATCCTGGGAGCAGACAAAGACCCGATGAACCTGGATACGATAGAGTACTGCCTCGTTTCCATTCCAGGTTTACTCAGTGGGCATAGCCTAGCACGTGAGCCCCCTGCAAAGAATGTCCCCCAGCGCCAGGGGAAGCTTGATCTGTCACCAGTGTGAGGGGTGGGGGCGCTTAGCTGTCTCAGTGTGTCATTAGCAGGCATCCGGGAGAAGGTGGTTCCTTTGAGTTAAGCATCCGCGGGCCTGAAGGGGGTGTGCTTCAGGCCTCCCTTGTCGTGCAATGACCATTCACAGGGTGAGGAGGGGTAGCCCCGGGGTGCAGCCCCTTCCTCAAGAAGCCTTCCACCTCTCCCGCTCTCCCTGTCGAAGATAAGGGTGGAAAACAAGGGAGAGGCGAGTAGGCGGGAGCCCCCAGGCGGTTTTCGCCCACAGACGCTGCTACTGTGGGAGTGTGTGGGAAGACGGGCCCCAGAGCAGAACAATCAAGGCTTCCCTCCCCCTTTCCCAGAAGAGAGGGGCCCGCTGAATGGTGGGAAGGACCAATCAAAGGAGAGGGGGTAACTGGAGGGTACAGGGCAGGCTGGAAAGTTGGGACAGATTCTAGGAAGGGTGCTTCTAATCCCTGGACGCTAAGGCCGGAGCAAGGGTCTACCAGGTTCCCTGAATACCAGGGAAGAGGCCACACCCCTCCCTTTCAGCTACCTGGCCAAGGAGTAAAGCGGCCAGCAAGAGCCCTTAGTATTCTAAGTTAACTTTAATACGGGATGTTACCTTAAGTAATGTTGAGGCTGCTGAGCATTTAGGGGGTAGAGGTAAGGGCTGTAATCGGAGGAAAGTGGGTCCAGCCATTTCAGGGAAGTTGTAATGAGTCTCAGTGCTCACGATTGTGCTGCCCCAGACCAGAAAGATCAAAGTAAAAGAGGAGGCAAGCGTTTTCTCTGGTCGCTGTAGGCAGGGCAGCCGGCCTCCTGTGCTCCTGGGGGTCGGATGGCACCGGCATGCCCGAGCCTCTGAGCAATGCTCAGGGCTCAGTGTGCTCAGCCTTGGGCTCTGGGCAGGAAAGAGGACAACTGTTAGTGTGGGTTGGGACCCCATCAGGGCACTTGTACTCACTGTCCCTCTCCTGCCCTTCCTTCCCAGGGCAAGTGCCCCAGCCATGGCACTGCCTCGAACACTGGGTGAGCTGCAGCTGTACCGGGTCCTGCAGCGTGCCAACCTCCTCTCTTACTACGAGACCTTCATCCAGCAGGGAGGGGATGACGTGCAGCAGCTGTGTGAGGCGGGCGAGGAGGAGTTCCTGGAAATCATGGCACTGGTGGGCATGGCCACTAAGCCACTCCACGTCCGCCGTCTACAGAAGGCTCTGAGAGAGTGGGCCACCAACCCAGGGCTCTTCAGCCAACCGGTGCCCGCTGTGCCCGTCTCCAGCATCCCGCTTTTCAAGATCTCCGAGACAGCTGGTACCCGGAAAGGGAGCATGAGCAATGGTCACGGCAGCCCAGGAGAAAAGGCGGGCAGTGCCCGGAGCTTTAGCCCCAAGAGTCCCCTTGAACTTGGAGAGAAGCTATCGCCGCTTCCCGGAGGACCTGGGGCAGGGGATCCCCGGATCTGGCCTGGCCAGAGCACTCCAGAATCTGACGTTGGAGCCGGAGGAGAAGAGGAGGCCGGGTCTCCCCCTTTCTCTCCACCTGCAGGGGGAGGGGTCCCCGAGGGGCCTGGGGCTGGGGGGGTGGCTGCAGGTGGCGCAGGGGGTGGTCCAGACCGCCTGGAACCAGAGATGGTGCGGATGGTGGTGGAGAGCGTGGAGAGGATCTTCCGGAGTTTCCCCAGGGGTGACGCCGGCGAGGTCACATCCCTGTTGAAGCTGAATAAGAAGCTGGCCCGGAGCGTGGGGCACATCTTCGAGATGGACGATAACGACAGCCAGAAAGAAGAGGAGATCCGGAAGTACAGCATCATCTACGGCCGCTTGGACTCCAAGCGGCGGGAGGGCAAACAGCTCAGCTTGCACGAGGTGAGGACGCGGGTCCTCAGGACCGCCCCTCCCCCCTGGTGCTCAGTTCCCTTGCCTCAGAGACTTCTTCCATCCTCCACCTCTGTATCATCGTCCCCCCCTGACCACCCAAGTTCCTTCCACGCACCCACACATTCCCAACCCCAGCTGCTGCTTGACATCCATCGACCGAAGGGAAAGCTTCAGATAATATAGCAAGGAGCCCCGTACAGCTCACACCTTAGGAACAGGAGGCCCTGGTAGGGACAGAGCCCCCAACCCCTGCCTTTAAGGTCAGGCAGTTCCTGGGTGGTGTTTAAAGCAGGCACTCTTTGGAGAGGGCCTCTCTTGGTGGCGAAGGGGAGGAACAGGAGGAGAGTCAGGAACTCACACTGGCCTCTTGCCACAGCTGACCATCAACGAGGCTGCTGCCCAGTTCTGCATGAGGGACAACACGCTTTTACTGCGAAGGGTAGAGCTCTTCTCACTGTCCCGCCAAGTAGCCCGAGAGAGCACCTATCTTTCTTCCTTAAAGGGATCCAGGTGAGACCACCCCCCCCAGGACTGCTTGGTTGGAATCCTGCCAAGGACTTGGCCCTCCCCACTGGGCTCAGGCGGCTCTGGGCCTGCTTCCCACCCACCTGCCTGACTTCCCCTTGCCAACTCAAACTTGTCTGAGGCCTGCTCTCTGCTCCCAACCCCGCCCCACCCCCCACGATAATGATTGGACTTCCAACTCCTGTCCAACCAGCTTCTTCCTGCCGTTTTAAAGTGATGCATGCTTTCTGGCTGCATTGTGCACCCCGTGAGTTGTGGAGTTAGGGGTGCCCTTCCTAACTCCACCCTCCTTACTCTCCCTTTTCCGCAGGCTTCACTCTGAAGATTTGGGAGGCCCACCACTGAAGAAACTGAAACAAGAGGTACAGTTTGGGGCCAAGGAAGGGCAGCCCTCTTCAACCACTGCCTTGCTGAGCCCTCATTACCCAAATTTTGGGCATCCCCAGGTTGGAGAACAGAGTCATACGGAAATCCAGCAACCACCCCCAGGTCCTGAGTCCTATGCACCCCCATACCGCCCCAGCCTAGAGGAGGACAGCGCCAGTCTGTCTGGGGAGAGCCTAGATGGCCACTTGCAGGGTGAGTGTGCCTTAGTACCTTTCTCTGCTTCAGGAGGACGTGGAAGCCGGTGGGTGGGTCGCAGGGATGAGCCAGGCGTCAACTGCCTGGAACAGGGTTGGGGGGCCTGTGGGAATAACTTGTCGGTTGAGGGTGGGTACCCCTGGCGGCAGCCCCTGACCTGACCAGTGCCCATGCCCACAGCTGTGGGGTCGTGCCCAAGGCTGACGCCGCCCCCTGCTGACCTGCCCCTGGCATTGCCAGCGCATGGGCTATGGAGCCGCCACATCTTGCAACAGACACTGATGGATGAGGGGCTGCGGCTCGCCCGCCTCGTCTCCCACGACCGTGTGGGCCGCCTCAGCCCCTGTGTGCCTGCGAAGCCGCCTCTCGCAGGTGAGGCAGCCAGCAGTGCTGTCCCTGAACACCCCAGCTGCTCAGGCCCCCACGTGGGGCCTCATTTTCTAGGACCAGAGGGAGGAAGAGGGATCCAGCTGTCAGGACAGTAGGAGGAGCTCCAGCTAGCCAGACCTTGAGCGGGGGCAAGCTACTACTGGGTTATTTCCAACTGGGAGGGTCTGATTCAGGTGGGGATGTTTGACCAAGGAGCAGAGAACAGAATGAGTGAAGGTGCGCGGGACAGTCAGCAGTAAGGGAGGCCTGGCTGGAACTACCTAATGCAGGGGGTGGAGTCGCTCACTGGGAGTTGTGGGGATAGGGTTCCCCAGCTTGGAAGCCAGGGATCCCAAAGCTGGGCACTTTGTGTGTGCATAGGAAAGGAGTGGGCCCCGGCGGAGGGGCGGGCAGCCACTGGGCTGAGAGTGACGCCGCAGGCAAAGCCACCAACCCTGGCTTGGTATTTTTAAACTGTGCGTGGGTGGGAAGTGGGGGCGGGGACTGAAGGGGTGCTTCTCTGGAGGGAGGAGCTGGAGAGTCTAGCTTCCTGTGTTTCCCCTGATCTGGCTACCGAAAACTTAGGGAGCACTTATAGGGAGGGCGAGGCCTGGGAGGGGGCCTGAGGTGAGTGTGGGGGGGGGAATGACTGGGCCGCCGGGGGAGGGGGGAGGGGAAGAGGTCAGAGCCAAGCCGCCCCCGCATCTCCTGACAGAACCAGAAATTCCAGCAGAGCAGAGGCGGGCGGGCGAGACAGGGAGAGAGAGACACACACACACAGAGACAGAGAGCTACACACAACCAGAATAGGAGGGGGAACCGCATACAGCTTGAGCATGGAACCCCCATACACACGCAGTGGGCAGGAGGCAGTAATTCAATAGACGGAGCTGTCTTGGCATTTTTCTGTGCCTGGCCTCAGAACAACGCTTCCCCTCGGCCTCCAACCCAGGGTTGTGACCAGCCTACACCTCTTTCCTGCAGAATTCGAGGAAGGGCTGCTGGACCGGTGCCCTGCCCCGGGACCTCACCCCGCGCTGGTGGAGGGTCGCAGGAGCAGTGTCAAAGTGGAGGCAGAAGCCAGCCGGCAGTGAACGTGGGGGAGCCTCAGACCCGGGACCCAGACTCCTGGCTCACTTAGACGCCCCCACCCCCATCCTCTCCATCCTTGCACTCCACTACCCTAGAAGGATCCTTCTGCTGCCCTCTGCCTCCCGTCTGCTCCATGGGCACAGAACTATGGGGCTTCAAGCAATAACAAACGGGGGCCTGGCCAGAGGACATACAGAGGGTGCAAGGTGCGCTTCACCTGCCTCAGGGGCACGGACACACACACACACACACACACACACACACACACACACTCCAGGTGGCCAGCAATGGTGTGAGCAGCTGAACTACTCCCCTTGGACTTGGAGAAAGAGAACTTCCCCGGGAAGGTCTAGCGGCTTACAGTGGAATGAACCATTTGCTCTGAGACTGGGGGCTTGGGAAAACTGAGTCTCCCCTCCCCATCCCCATTTTTTTGTGCTTCTAGTTTGTTTCTTTAATTTAACAAGTGCTGCAGTTTGCCCGGCCTTTCTCATCGCCCCCCCTCCCAGCAGTTCCCCCCCCCCTCACTCACTGTGTGGGAGGATGTCCCACAGTTCCCTCCACCAGCCCCTGAGAGGCCTGGGTTGGACCCTGGGCCTCTTCAGCCGGCAGGACTGCAGCACCTGTCGAACACTTAGCGTGTCTTTCTTTTCAGATTGTGTACAGTAGATTATTTATTTTGTTATTTTGGAATAAAATTTATTTTATGGCTTAGGATCCATGGCCCCCTTCCCTCTCCTCACCTCCCCTCCCCCCCGTGAGGGATAAAGGACTAGGTGAGGGGGGGTTGGGGGCGAAGCTGGCAGTGGACAGAAAAGTACAAGAGGCAGCAGCTGGGGCCCCAATGCCCAGGGAGTTTACACAGTGAGGTCTGCATCCCGACTCAACTCTGGAGTCTAGGAAACACTGGAAGCGTGGAGTCACCCAGGCTATAGCGATATGCATGTCGCAGCCACATAGGTACCCCCCAAATGATACTGGGTTGCTGTCGTATACAATGTCTCAGCCTTCCAGATACATAAGGTCACATGGGCAAAAGCAGAAGATACATGTTCTGGGTGGTCATACAGGGATGTGTGACGTCTATAGGTTAACATGTCTTGGGTAAACATTGGCACAGCTACACACAAGCTTAGCTCTTAGAATGCACAGTCTCAAATGTCACAAGGCCTCTTTTTGGCAAGAATTTGGAGCTTTGGAGGAGTTTTGGTTTTTAATCTGGGTAAGATCCATACCAGTAACCACATACCCACTTCCCCCTTTTTCTCCCAGAGTCACCTGAACCCAACTTCAATGCCCTCCATCTTTGGCACAGAGTCTCTTATGTTTGCATGTTGAGTCCCAGGCCCTGGCTCAACACAGTTCTCTGTGTGTGCGCACATGTGTGTTGATACAGGCATGCAGGGGCCTGTATCACATTAGAGCCTGAACACCCCCCCATCCCTTTGCACCCAGTGCTGGAAAGGGGGGGGGCTGATGCAGCAGGAAGGACAGGGCACAGCCGTTCCATGCACCACATGCTCTCCTAGCTAGCTCTTTTTCTCTTGACCAGGGAACAGCTGGAGACCGGAGGCACCTGCACGAGCAGGTGTCCAGAGTGGGTCCATAGAGTCAGAACAGGCTCTGTCTCTGGCCTTCTCCAGCTGTAAATCACCAGCTGGGGTTGGTCCTTAGATCCAGGTGGGACATGGAGATCCCAGATTGCCCATAAGGAGATGGTTGCAGGAGGGGCTGACTTCCTAAGGACCCTCCTGCCTCCCCTTGACCCTCCAGGAGAAGCTTGGTGAGGTCCTGTTCAGTGGGAGGCATCAGGGGAGGGAACATATCTTCGCTGACCCTGCAAAGAGGAGGGAGACGTAGGTGAGCGGGTGCCTGCCCCGTTTTCTCCGCCCTCGCTCCCAGGTTGCCACTCACCAGGTGCTTTGGGGGAAACCTCCCACGGGCTGAGTTAGGCAGCTGTCCTCTGCCATGGTCACATCTGAGCAAAGCTCAGGGCTGGACACGGCATGCTCCTGGGACTGGCACTGCAGCAGGCCCCTGCCAGGGGTCAGAAGAGGAAATCAGGAGGAGGGGTGGGGTAGGCAAGGGAAGAACAGAGAGGGCGGGGCCAGGAGTGGCTTTGTCACTTACTGGGGGTGAGGCTGGTCAAAGGGCATGCTTATCTGGCTCATGTTGGGGGGCATTTGCAGGTGAGGCCTGGAAGCAGGAAGGAAAAGTAGGCAGAGAGACAGACAGAGAGAGACAGAGACAGAGAGAAATTCAAAAATCAAGACATGAGAGTCAGCTGCCCCGCTGCACCCTGACCGGCTTCCCTCAGCAAGGCGTTTCTGTGCTCGGAGACGGTTCTGTTTCCTAGGCCCACCCCACATCCAATCCCAGAAGTCAGATAAGCCCGTGTCTGAGAGATGATGAAACCACCAAGTGGAACTTGAGGAAGGAAAAGGTCTACGTCATTTTCAACATTAAAAAAAAAAAAAAGATTAATAAATAAAAATCGCCACGGCAGCTGGGCTGTAGTCGGTGGCAGTGTTCAGTCCTTAGCCCCGAGTTTAAATTAACCCCAGCACCACCACAACACAGCAAACACACAACAAATACATTACAGTCAATCTCACAGGTGAGAGGGAATATGCTAACAGTGTTTGCTGTAAGAGCTCAGCTCAGGCCCACACAGGTTATGAATTCATATAACCTTCACCATAAAGTCATTATTATCGTATTGCCGGGGGCTAGGCCCTCAAACCCCGGCCCTCTGAGTCTTGGACATCACTCCCGTGAGCACACAGAGGATGGGGTTCAGCCTGTGCTGCCGGTCCCACAGGAACCCGGCTACCCACGGCTTGTGACAGGACGCTACCCCACCGCATCCTCCGCAGGGTCTGACTTACTCCTGAAAGGTTGGCAGTACATTCATGGACTCTTCCAGGGGGAGGCTCTGAAAGGAGTGGATGGACTGTGGAGGATACCTGGGGAAAGAGAGCAAACTCCAATGCGAGCCCGCCCTCATAACCCCACACCCTGCCTCCGAGAAATGAAAGCTGTCTGCTCCCTGCTGCACTCTGAAAAGACCAGCTTGCTGGCCGGCTGGCGGGCTAGGCTGAAAGCCGTCGTACAGGCCAGGCCCCACTTGTCTCTCAAGCTCCTTACACCATATCTGAGCTGAGTTGCATGGATGCATCAGGGGCCATCCCAAGATCATAAGGGGACACCATGGCAGGCATCGGAGGCTCTGGAGTAGGAAGGGGCTGGTCCCTACAGGAGAGAAGCAAGAACACGTGACTGACAAAGGCCAGACTGCCTGCCCCAGTCTCCACCCACTAACCGGTTACTCACCTTTCCACAGTCATCTTGATAGTAGTAGAGACATAACCCCTCCCATCCTTCCCCATCTGTTCGGCTGTGGTAGGAAGGAAAGGAGAACTGTGGAGTATCCCACAGTCATGGAGGGGGAAGGGGGGATGGTGATGGGCAGGTGGAGGGAGGGAGGGAGGTTGATGGGCAGGTGGAGGGAGGGGGGAAGGTTGATGGGCAGGTGGAGGGAGGGAGGGAGGTTGATGGGCAGGTGGAGGGAGGGAGGGAGGTTGATGGGCAGGTGGAGGGAGGGAGGTTGATGGGCAGGTGGAGGGAGGGGGGAAGGTTGATGGGCAGGTGGAGGGAGGGAGAAAGGTTGATGGGCAGGTGGAGGGAGGGGGGAAGGTTGATGGGCAGGTGGAGGGAGGGAGGTTGATGGGCAGGTGGAGGGAGGGGGGAAGGTTGATGGGCAGGTGGAGGGAGGGAGAAAGGTTGATGGGCACGTGGAGGGAGGCGGGGAAGGTGGATGGGCAGGTGAAGGGAGGGAGGTTGATGGGCAGGTGGAGGGAGGGAGGTTGATGGGCAGGTGGAGGGAGGGAGGGAGGTTGATGGGTAGGTGGAGGGAGGGGGAAGGTTGATGGGCAGGTGGAGGGAGGGAGGTTGATGGACACGTGGAGACAAAATGGGAGAGAAGAAACAGAGACCACAGCGGGCAGAAAGAGGGGAACAGCTGGGACAGGGAGACAGCGGGTGGCCAGAGGTTTCAGAGCCGCCCACTCACGCTTATAGTGGCTCCGGAAAGCCTCATCCTTGGGTTTCTTGGGGTAGAGGTTCTTTAACTGAGCAAGATCCCGGATTCGGTCCCCCAGTGAGCGGATGGACAGGTCTTTGGCAGAAAATGGCTGGATGTTCTCTATCTGCGAGGAGCCTACAAGAGGAACGAGACCCTAAGTGGTCCCCCTCCCACCCCACCCCCCGTCCAAATTTCTCTTTCCCCAGCCCCATCACAAGATCCATTCTCAATCCACCATGGCAGGTGACAGAAGACCTAGGGTGGAGGCTAGAGTGAAGGGGACCCATTCGTCTCCACTGCCGTAGGAGTTGAAGGTTAGACCATAGGAAGTTGGGAAGCCAGACTCTAGGAAGAACTTCCTGAAGATCATGTGGACATCAAGGATAACCAGGGCGTTTCCTTCCCCCAGGAACCCGAGAGAGCATGGAGTCAGAGGACGGTGGTGACTCACCATCCTGACCCCGGATGACATGAGCAATGGTGATGCCCCCGATCTCAGAGTCGCTGAAGCGGAGGAGGAAGGTTCCATCTGGCTCGTTGAGGAGAAGGCTGGTGACATATTGCTTACTAATGAAGCCGATGATCAACCTGGTCAGAGTGCAGGGAAGACATGGCTGTGGGCACGGGGTGTGGAGGGGGAGCCAACCTTAGGTGTTTGATCCCCGAGGCAGAGACTCACCGATCTGACCAGTAGCTCCGCAGACAGCGTTTGGTGAGGTCCAGGACACCGTCAAACCACTGCCAGAAAGTGAAGCCGCGGCCCAGCAGGATCTCCTGAAGCGGGAGGAGTACAGGGGTGAGGGGGGGCGGGGGCTGCAGCAAGCACAGGGCTTCGGGAGTTCAAGGATCAGTGGTTGAAGACCAAAGCGGACCCAAGGCCCATCGACAACATCCGCTCACCCCGACCGCACTGGGCACTCCTTCAAGCTTTCCTGTATATTATTTGCTTTCTCTGTATACCACGTAACAATCAGGGCAATGGAATGGAAGCCGGAAAGGTCAGTGACTTCCTTAGGTCCCCACGACTGGCGTAGGACAAGGGGGGGGGGTAAGCCTGCAGCCTAGCGTGGAAGACCCTCATGACCACTGTCCTGTCCTCAATGGGGGACATTGAGGGAAAGGTCCATTCCAGAGGAAGATGATTGTCCTGCTGTCTGTCCTGTTCTCTGTCAGTAATGCGTTCTCTGGTCACACGAGGAGCTTCTCCCCCACCCTCCAGTTTGTTTGTTTGAAAGAGGAAAAGCCTAAAGTGGGAGGCAGGGGAAGGCATTGTCCCTTGAAAAGTGGCTTTAGCGTTGACTTGGTGACTGTGCGTGATATGTCACAGACGCAAGCTTCTTTCCCTGTTCTTGTAACTGACTCAGTCCTGATCACCTCACTTTGGAGACAGAGAAAAAAAAATACAGGAGCTGATATTAAAAGTCAGAAATACAGGATGGACATGGTGCCTCATTCCTGTACGTTTCTGTAGGAGACTGAGGTGGGAGGATCGTGAGGTCAAGGCTAGCCTGGGCCATCTAGTGAGTTTGAGGACAGCCTGAGCTACACAGCAAGCAGAAGCTAAGGTGCTCTCGAGTGTCCCAAAGATAAAGAGCTGGGGTAGGAAACTGAAAGCAGGGCAATGACCTTGTTGAACTGTGACCAGGAAGGGCTAGCCTGGGCTATCTAGTGAGTTTGAGGACAGCCTGAGCTACACAGCAAGCAGAAGCTAAGGAGCTCTCGAGTGTCCCAAAGATAAAGAGCTGGGGTAGGAAACTGAAAGCAGGGCAATGATCTTGTTGAAACTGTGACCAGGAAGGGCTAGCCTGGGCTATCTAGTGAGTTTGAGGACAGCCTGAGCTACACAGCAAAAAGAGGCTAAGGAGCTCTTGAGTGCCTCAAGGAGAAAGAGCTGGGGTAGGAAACTGAAAGCAGGGCAATGACCTTGTTGAACTGTGACCAGGAGACACAGCGGTGCTGAAAGGCCTCCATGCTAAGGCTGTTGTCGTTGAAGATCTTCTGGGCCAGGAACAGGAAGTGTTCTGGTAGCAGTCCCCGGCTGGTCCCCACCTCAGCCATAAACTTGAGGTTCAGAGTTTCACACATTTTCTCCCAGGGCACTCGCTCGGCTACCACAAAGGGCACTCGGTCCTGGGTAAAGGGAGAGAGAGGGGGGACATGGCTAGCCTTCTTTCTGATGGCCTTCCCTCGTCCCAGCTCACAGACGTCATGATCTCTCAGTCGCTGTCTGTGGTGTCATGGTGTGACAGCTCTTAGGACCAGCATGGTGGGTAGAAGCACAAAGACCGGCCCACAAGAAAGGCTTACCTTACGCCACTTAACATGCCTGCCACCCACCAGCCAAGACAGTCCCTATCTTACCACGGAAGAACCCTCCCTGTCCCCGTCTCCCATTCTGGGTCTTTCCTTACCATCTCTGAGAAGGCATTGTCCCACAGGATGGTGGCTTTGGCGTTGTTGTCTTGGTTGCCGTGGACAATGACCACCAAGGGCAGAGACAAGGCCTATGGGGTGAAGAGAGAAGTCTCTCCTTGCTGGAGTCAGGAGTACCCTCAGAGAACTAGATGTTACTCCAGGGTACTGGGGAGCCCTTAGTTCACAACATAGTGAAAGGTTGGTGGTGCATCACTGGACACTTTGTGAGAGGCGGTGAGGACATCGGTGCAGAGAAGCAGTTACGACTCAGTGCTAGGAAGCCAGACTTCCAGTCTCAAACAAGTCCCAGTGCCTAGAGGCTGTGTGACCCGGGCAAACAACTGGACCTAGTCTATGACCCAAGGTCATTATCAGTAAACCGAGGGTAGCAACAGTACCTATCTTATGGTGTTATCTAGAAACATGTCCTGGTTGGTTTTTTGTTGGCACAAGCTAGGGTTATCTGGGAAGAGGGAACCACAGAGAAGAGGCTGCCTCCATGATGCTGATCTGTAGGCACGCCTGTGGAGCACACTCTTAATTAGTGACTGGTGTGGGAGGGCCTTGATCACTGTGGGCGGTGCCACCCGTGAGCAGGTGGTCCTGGTACGTATATAAGCAGCTGAGCAAGCCTTAAGGAGTAAGCCCGTAAGCAGCACCCCTCCATGGCCTCTGCTTCAGCTCCTGCCTCCAGGTTCCTGCCCTGCTTGAGTTCCTGTCCTGACTTCCCGCAGAGATGGAGATTACCTGAACAGTAAGATGTAACAGATCTTTTTCTCTCCAAATTGCTTTTTTGCCCGTGGTCTTTATCATAGCAATAGTAGCCCTAACTAGGACAAAACCACCAGACTGTGTGTGCTTGCATGTCACTGGAAACAGTGCCCTGTTCTATAAAAAGTTCTTGTTGTATGTGCTCAAGTGTGTGTGTGTGTGTGCATATCATTTGTTTATTTTAAAGATTTGTTTATTATATGTCAGTACACTGTAGCTGTCTTCAGATGCACCAGTAGAGGGTGTCAGATCTCATTACGGATGGTTATGAGCCACCACGTGGTTGCTGGGATTTGAACTCAGGGCCTTCAGAAGAGCAGTCAGTGCTCTTAACTGCTGAGCCATCTCTCTAGCCACGTGCATTATCATTTGTAATAGTGCCCTGATCTCTTGATGTATATAAAGCACTTGATAACAGTTAGAGAGTGGGGTTTGGTGGTTTAGGCCTAAGAGCCCTAGCACTTGGGAGGCTGATGCAAGAAATTGTGTGTAATGCCAGCCTGGGCTACAGAAGAAAACTATTAAAAAACAAACAAACAAACAAACAAAAAAACAAACAAAGAGGCCAGGCAGTGGTGGCACACGCCTTTAATCCCAACACTCAGGAGGCAGAGGCAGGCGGATTTCTGAGTTTAAAGCCAGTCTGGTCTATAGAGTGAGTTCCAGGACAGTCAAGGCTATACAGAGAAACCCTGTCTCGAAAAACAAACAAACAAACAAACAAAAGAGGGGCTGGAGAGATGGCTCAGTGGTTAAGAGCACTGATTGCTCTTCCAAAGGTCCTGAGTTCAAATCCCAGCAACAACATGGTGGCTCACAGCCATCTGTAATGGGATCTGATGCCCTCTTCTGGTGTGTCTGAAGACAGCTACAGTGTACTTACACATATATAAATCTTTTTTAAAAAAAAAAAGTTAAAAAAAAAAAAACAAAAATAGGCCGGGTGGCGGCTATGATGGCGCACACCTGTAATCCCAGCACTTGGGAGGCAGAAGCAAGTGGATTTCTGAGTTCAAGGCCAACCTCTACACGGTGAGTTCCAGGACAGCCAGGGCTACACAGAGAAACCCTGTCTGGAAAAACAAAACAAAACAAAACAAAACAAAAACAAAAACAAAGAGGGTTCTGAGAAGAGGAGAGGAGAGAAACAACATGAAAAGGAGTTTGAAGGTCAGTGAAACAGCTTAGTGAGGGAAACAGCATGTGCAGCACAAGCCTGGTGGCCCAAATTAGACCTCCAGAAAGAACCCACATAAAAATGGAAGGGTTGACCTCTGACCTCCACACGTGTACCATGACATGTGCATCCCCACCCCCACCCCCACAATAATGATGATAATATTTCAAGGAAAAGCATCTAGAGCCAGCATAGACTACATCGAGAGACCCTGCCTTGCCTCAAGAAAGTAAACAGAACACAACAACCACCACAACCACAACCACAACAAGCCTTGACTGCTACACACACTCCTCCCTGGATGTGTCCCTCCGGGTCTTGCTCCTATCACCTCTGTCTGGCCCTAGTGTATGATCCCAGAAACACTGGCTATGAGGCAGTCAGGGTGGGGGACCCAGGGCTCTAGTGGGTCCCCTGCAGCAGGGCTGGGGTCTGCGCTCACCTGGAGCTGGATGAGGAGTTTGTTGGGGCCCAGCGAGAAGCTCGTAGAGAAGAGCACGGCACACTTCTCTTCGGTGACGGACTCAGTGCCCTTCCGCTCGCAGCGCTTGATTTTCTTCAGGAGCTGCGGGGTGGGAGGTGGGGGGGGGAGTGTGCAGGAGAGCAGGAGAGAGCACAGATGTCGAGAGCTTCCTCTCTGAGCCCTCAACAGCCTCTCCGAGAAGGGTCAGTCACACAGTCTGAGGACACCAGCCCCCACAGCCTCTCACCAGGTTCTTGAAGAGGGCGGAGCAGCAGTTCCCGGGAACACTGTTCTCCAGAGGCACGGTATTGTTCATGATCTCTCCTGTGCTTTCCCTGCCAAGGGAGTTAGTGCCTGAGCAGCCTCATCCGTCTGTCCGTCTGTCCGAGGTGAGCAGCCAGGGTCGCTGGGGAATGGTGCTGACCGCTGCTGTCACCGGCCCTGGCTCTCCACGACCCTACTCCTGCTCCCCCTCCTTTCCACTTTTATGAATATATACTGCTAGCATTGAACCCAGCCCCCGGCATGCTAGGAACCTGTCTTCCCACTGAAATGAACTACCCGTTTGGTTTTTAAGTTTCATTATCGTTGTTGTGCCCGTCTGTGATGGCGTGCACTCATGTAGAGGTCAAAGGACAACTTTTCGGCCTCAGTTCTCTCCTTCCACCTTGACATCAGTTCCAGAATTCAAATTCATATCAGCAGGCTCATGCGGCAAGCCCCACTGTGCCATCTTGCTGGCCTCCCTCTCTGGGGGATTTTAAGAGAAAAGTCTCCGGGCTGGAGAGATGGCTCGGCGGTCACTAAGAGCACTGACTGCTCTTCTGAAGGTCCTGAGTTCAATTCCCAGCAACCACAGGGTGGCTCACAACCATCCATAATGAGATCTGGTGCCCTTTTCTGGAGTGTCTGAAGAGAGCAACTGTGTACTTTACGTATAATAAATAAATAAATCTTAGGGGGGGAGGGAGAGAGAGGTCTCCATCTTGATCAAATCCTGATGACACCCCTTGAACAGATCCCTTCCCTTCCTCTGCCCAGAGGTCTCTCTCCCTAAGCCCCATTCTTTACGAAGCCAGCCCCTCAACTCCTCTCACCCCATCAGACCTTTCTCCAACCCAGGGCCGGTTTCCACTTACACTCCAGCCCCAGGCCCCTGGGCCAGGCTTAGTTCTCTGGCCTGTTTCTCTGTCACCATGTCAGCTCTGACCAGTGGAGGCTTCGCTGAGGTGCCTAGGAACCGCAGACCCAGCAGGAATCGAACCCCAGCCTGGAACTTAGTCTGTGTCTTCAGAACCTGGGGGGGCTGCTTCTCCACCAGGAAAGAGCTGGAGGGGCGAGAGGGAGACAGGAGTGTTAGAGCCTGGGTCCCATCTTTATGAACCCCTGCATTCCCTGGGGTTTGCTTACAGACAAGGAGGGGCTCACGGTACATACCTGGTCACAAGGGTTCGAAGGACGTCATCCAGACGGCTAATCAGCGATGCCCGGGTCTTGGGCTCAAGCTCTCCACCGGCTGCCCCAATTTCCTGCTGCAGCTGGGAATAAATTTCCACCAGGCTTTCACACCTGGGGCCAGGATGGTTGTCAGGGAGCACAGATTCCAGGTGGTTTTCTTCAGCCCAAAACCCAGGGAGAGCGCTGGGATATTGTGTGAACAGGCGTGGGGTGGGCTGTGGGTGGGAAGCGGTTCTAGGACCTGTCTTGACTCTAGATAAGGAGCTCACTGCCAGGTTCCAGACTCCCTGTGGAGAGCCCAGGAGTCTCTTCTCACAGTTCTACTACCTGAGGCACTGTGTGTTTTAGGGGAAACTGGAAAGTGTTATCACCCAACCACAGTGAGGTCTGGCGACCCACGCATATCGGTCCAGTACGTGGGAAGCTGAGACAGGAGGCGTGCGGTGAGGTCAAGGCCAGCCTGGACATCTTACACTGTAAGGCTGCGTCTTAAAAACAAACAAGCCAGCCTCCTCATTCCTTTGGGCATCAGCTTGGAGAGAGAAATGAAGAAGGATGAGATTTACTCATCCGAGATACGTGTGAAGAATCTATGCGAACACCGTGCACGGCCTCGCAGCAACTGGCTCCTGTAAGTCTTGGCCCACTTCAAAGCCATCGTCCCCAGCTGCCTCTCTCCCGCGCCTGTGTACCGCCTTGCAGAGACGGTGGGTACCCATACCCGGCACGCTCCCTGACTGGCAGCCCTCTTCTCACCTCTCCTGCAGCCCTGCTAGGCTCTCCTCAAAGGGTGTGCCGTTCCCTGCCAGCTGCTGCTGTCGCTTCCAAATCTGAATCCTTTTCAGCACCAGAGCCTGGGTGGCCTCCAGGTCCCCCACAGTCCCCTGCAGCATCGTGGCCAGGTCCTATGAGCAGAAAGGAGCCTGAGCCAGGGCCACCATTGTTTTCTCCTGGGACACCTGGGAACAGGAGTTTCCCCACCTCCCTGCCGTCCCCTCACAGAGCTCAGCCAACTCCCGTCCTCCGTCCTTCCTCCGTCCTTCTTCCTCCGTCTTCCCGGCTTACTAGCAACTAAGCCCGCTACTCACCTCACTTGGACCAGCGCCATTGGGAGGAGTGTCTATCAAGTTCTGCAGAGACACTGAGGGCAGGGGCAGAAGTCGGGGGTGTAAAAAGTGTGACTCAAGGCAGAGACCCAAGAAAAGATCACTTCTAAACCCTTCCCCCCCTCGGTGTCCAGGCCCCGAACCCCACCTTGTCCAGTCTTGGTCCCTTGCTGCAAAGATTCTCGCAAAAGCCGGATCTCCCTTACTCGGTGCTGAAGTCTTCCAAGGGCTGTAGTAAACTTGAGTTCTTCCTGTTTCCGATGGAAGGGCCCTGGCAGGTGGCGGAACTGCACGGGGGGTCGGGGAAAGGCAGATACTGAGAGGTGCGCCCTTCTCGCCGGCCACCTCACAGGTTTGCACCGTCTGCTTGACTCGCTCCTTTGGCAGTTTCTCCAAACCTTTCCCCTAGCCGGGCGGTGGTGGCGCACCCCTTTAATCCCAGCACGTGGGAGGCAGAGGCAGGCGGATTTCTGAGTTCGAGGCCAGCCTGGTCTACAGAGTGAGTTCCAGGACAGCCAGGGCTACACAGAGAAACCCTGTCTAAAAAAACCAAACCAAAACAAAACACCTTTCTCCTGGCAGAACTAACTCCTTAGCCCTAATTTTGTCTGAAGCCCCCTCCCCCCCCCCCAAAAAAAAAACTTGGTTTGGGGTTCACTCTAACCCCAAGAACTTCTTTTGGTTATTCTGGGTCCTGAGTCCTGAGTTTAAATTTTTCCTAGGCTTTCAAGGCCTGGACTAGGATCTATGGGTCCAGGAATCAAGGGGTGGAAAAAGAAATAGTTCCACTCACTACCATCCTAGTGACCCTACTAGAGACATTTTTGCTTCCTGTTCCTGCAACTTTAAGTTCTGCTGGCCTAGGAGTTTCTGTTCCAGAGGAGGGAGCACTCCTGCCAGGAGACACAAATACTCCATGCACTGGAGGCTCAGGCATTCCCCGGCCGGCCGGCCGCGTGGGGTTTCTGATGCCCTGAAGGCCACAGACTAAGGAAGGACAACATTGTTAGGAGGGGTTAGGAGGGGTGACTGAGACAGACTACCATGGGGAAATTGGATTGCTTCTCTACAATGGAGGTAAGAGAGATTATGCTTGGAGTGCAGGAGATCCTTTAGGGCATAGGTTCCCAATCTGTGAGTGCAGCCATCAGAAGACATATTTCTGATGGTCTTAGGAACCCCAACTATAAATTTACTTTCACTGCTACTTCATAACTGTCATTATGTTGTTGAGTCAGTGTCTTATTTCCTAAGACCATCAGAAATAGGTGTTTTCCAATGGTCATGACCCACAGGTTAAGAACTGTGGCTTTAAGGCATTTCTTGGTGTTACCATTTCCTGTGATTAAAATCAGTGGGAAATTACAACAACCTAGCCCAGACAGAAAAACAAAGATCACAGACCCTTCGGAAATGAAGATATGGGTCAGTACTCCAGGAAAAATGCCAAGACCTGCTGAGGTGGTTGCTAAAAGTGGAAGAAATACAGAATGGGTAGTGGGGGAAGGTTGTAAATACCAGCTAAGGGGGTGGAGGGGTGGCTCAGTGGTAGAGAGCACTGGCAGCTCTTCCAAAGGACCCAGGTTCAATTCCCAGCACCCACATGGCAGATCACAACTTTTTGTAACTCTAGTTTCAGGAGATACAACACTCACACAAACATACATGCAGGCAAAACACCAAATGTATATAAAACAAATTACTTAAAAAAAAAAAAAACCCAGCTAAAGCCAGGTACAAAAACAAGAGTTATAATTGACATGAGTTTTTCTACCATATTTTGTTCAAAATGTGTTTGTACAGGTATTTGTGTTTTCTTCCCTTGATTTCTTTATCATATATTGTAACATCAATTAAGAGACTATCAGTGGTTGTAATATTTAAGTTTAAGATACTAAAAAGAATGTTCTTTAAGGCACATTGCCACTATTTTAAGTATACAATGTGTTTGAGATGACACACTGGATAGTTATGTTAGGCATAAGTATGACCTGGCTATTGTTTTCATTTGGAAATTAAGCATGACCTAAGGAGGTGACAGATTGACAGGGTGTGGACTTGCAATGACCGTTCTTAGTTGTAGCTTGACTATATCTGGAACTAAAACTCAAATGACTGTGCACACCTGTAAAGGGTTTTCTTTCTTAAGTCATTTCAAGTTGGAAGACCCACACCTATTCCAGACCATTGAGATGGAAAGATACATCTTTTCATTTGTTTTTGTTTATGGAGACAATGTTTCTCTGTGCAACCCTGGCTGTCCCAGAACTCCCTCTGCAGCCAGGAGCGCCTGGAACCCACCAGGCTCCGCCTCCCAAGTGCTGGGATGAGGAATGAAGAGTCTTTAATCCAGGTCTTTTGAAATGGAAAGGCCCATCTTTAATTTGAACCACACCCTCTGCTTGTAGCCTATATAAAGGACACGGAAGGAGGAAGCTTGCCATCTCTGCCTGCTTGCTCTCACTCTCAATAGCCAGTCCATTCCTTCACTGGCATTAGAGCCTGCTTCCTCAGGCTTCCAGGAAATCCTGAAGACAAGCTGAGACATTCGGCCTCATGGACTGAACAGCTGCTGGAGTCTTGGTCCTTCTGTTTCATAGACAGCCATTGTTGAATTAGTTGGGTCACCACCTATACACCATTCTAATAAATTGTGTGTGTGTGTGTGTGTGTGTGTGTGGATTCTGTAAGTTCTATTCCTCCAGAGAACCTTGACTAAATACACATGGGAGGTGGGTAGCACAGTACCTCTTCTATAACAGCTTTTTTCTCCCCTTGAAGTATTTGTCTGATGGTGGTCACCAGCTTCAGGGGGTCCCTCTGATAGATGCTCTATAGAATTGAAAGTAATCAGCTGTTAGCCTCCCTTACCCATGGCCCCTCCCTCCCTCCAATTCCTTGCCCCCATTCATGCATGCACTGTTAGAGAGCATAACCATAGACACTCAAGTTTCATACATTTGCCTGTTTTAAAAACCGATTTGCATGCCAGCTAGCACCTAAGCACAGGAGTAGCAATTGCTTTCAACATCTACCACGTGACCAGTTTTCTTCCCGTATCCAGTGATCACTCCAGCTCTACCATGACCCATCCCAACCTTTTCCCTTCCAAGCCTTGCCCTACCTCCAAGGTGCTGATGTGTTGCAAGATGCTGCTTCCTTTCCCCTGCTCGCCTGCAGAGGCCTGAAGACGCTGGACAGTGGCAGAAAGTAAGGCACTAGCCATGTTGTAACAGAAAGCATCCGAACCGACCAGGAACTCCCTGTGGGGACAGTAGGATTAGGATGCCTCAGGCCAGGGCTTCTTTAATGCTTCTGAAACTTAACTTACAGCAAGGAGGCCAGGTTTCTTTTCCCTCTCCTTCTCTATCTAGGTAGGTTATAACACCTGCCCCCTACTTTGCTGGCTTGTAAGAAAAGTTGCTTCTGTTCCAGCCCTGACATCCCTTCTTGTTTTTTTTCTTTTGTTTGTTTGTTTGTTTCATTTTTTGTTGTTTGTTTGTTTTAGGATTTAGTTTATTTATATGAGCACACTGTAACTGTCTTCAGACACACCAGAAGAGGGCATTGGATCCCCGTTACAGATGGTTGTGAGCCACCATGTGGTTGCTGGGAATTGCACTCAGGACCTCTGGAAGAGCAGTCAGTGCTCTTAAATGCTGAGCCATCTCTCCAGCCCTTGGTTCAGCCTTCTAAGAAATACAATGTCTATGTGTCAACTTGTACAGCCCACCAAGTCTAGGCCATTAGACACATCCTAACTAAGTCCTCGGTTCTGAATTCTCCTAGCGACAAGAGCTCTCAAAAGAGGGGAAGACATGGAGCAAGACTCACCAGGGCTGGCTCTCCAGCCAGTCAGCCAGGAGATGCCGCAGGTGTTGCGGGAAGTCAACGTAGAGCCGTTGCAGTTTTTCTGGGGACATCTTGGAAATTAGACTCCACAGAGACATGATCTAGGATATGCGGGGTGCCTGGGGAAGAGGAGCAAGGCCTTTCAGTGAGGCCCCCAAGGAAGCAGCCTGGCTTCTGGGACAGCCGCAGCCCCTCCATATAGATGGTCTTGCTGAGAACCTCCTTCAGTCTTTCTAGGCTTAGAATGCTGGGTCTTTCCAGAGCTTCTGGCTCTTTCTAGTTTCTCAAGGCTCAAGCTAAAGTCCCAGAGAGCTGAGTTAGGATGTGGAGTATCACAATATTCTCCTTCCATCATTTGATCATACCCACTTCCAGGACACCTCGGCCAGTGTCCTAAACAGGGCAAAACCTTCAATGGTAGACATGGCCAATCTGAAGAGCTACGGCCAGGTCAGTGAGAGGACAGGAGGACACAAGACGGAAGGGAAGGAGCAGGCTCTGTGAAGACAGGTGGTTTCCGCTGTGGCTCGAGACCTGGTCTGGTACTGGGGGGATACAAAGACTGTACTGCATGAAGTCTCATCTTCAAAGCAGGCTCTGTGAGAATGGGTGGTTTCCATGGTAGCTCGGGACCTGGTCTGGTTCTAGGGGAGTATAAAGACTGTACTTGCTGGGCAGTGGTGGCGCATGCCTTTAGTCCCAGCACTTGGGAGGCAGAGGCAGGCATATTTCTGAGTTCGAGGCCAGCCTGGTCTATAGAGTGAGTTCCGGGACAGCCAGAACTACACAGAGAACCCTGTCTCGAAACAAAACAACAAAACAAAACAAAACAAAACAAAACAAAAAGTCTGTACTCTATGAAGTTTGATCTTCTTATCATGAAAAAGAAGATTGAATAGGGCACCTTCTAAAGTTTTTGGTTTTTTTGTTTGTTTGTTTGTTTGTTTGTTTGTTTGTTTTGGTTTTTCGAGACAGGGTTTCTCTGTATAGCCCTGGCTGTCCTGGAACTCACTCGGTAGACCAGGCTGGCCTCGAACTCAGAAATCCGCCTGCCTCTGCCTCCCAAGTGCTGGGATTACAGGCGTGCGCCACCACCGCCCAGCACTCCTTCTAAAGTTTTTGTTTTGGGATTCTCTGGCTATGTTGCTCAGGCTGCCTTTGAACTCCTGAACTCAAGGAATCCTTTCTTCTCGGCCTCTCAAGTGAGATTCAGGTGCGTGGCACCATCCCTTTGTTCTTTCTAAACACTTGGAAGCACTAAACAATCTAATCTCTAGAGGTGCTGTGAACAAACCCAGGGGCTTGGATGAGGTAGGCAAGTGCCCTGAGGATGTCCTTACGTAGCTTAGGCTGGCCTTGAACTCAGAGAAATCTGCCTGCCCCTGCCCCTGCCCCCGGCCCCACCCCCGGCCCCGCCCCACCTCCTGCTTGCTGGGATTAAAGACATGCACCACAATGACTGGTCAGCCTCAGACTCTTAGTCCTTTTCTCCCTACTTCCTAAGGGCTGGGACAACTGCACCACCACACCTGACTCCAACTTTGGATTTTAATCCATGTGACACCAGTGACTGAAAAGAGCACACAGGACATCATTCCATCCCGAGACCATGGATAGGGCCCGAGACAGCCTGCAGCATCTATCCCTGCGTCTACTACGTTTTTTCTCATATATAATGTATGAAAAGCTTACTATGTGAATTGGGCACACAAAGAGACCACCACCAACAATAATAAATAAATTGTACAACCTACTGTAACAAGAGTTGCTTTAAAATCTATGTATTCCCTTTTCTGGTATTTTCTATTTCGTTTTCTCCAAGTGTGGCTGACTGCAGGTAACTGATACCACGGGGAGCAGACCATAGATGGGGACAGGGTACGAAGCAGCGATAACTCTGGAAGGCAGATGTGGATGGCAGGAATTCTGCTGGATCTACTTTCTCTCTCCCTGCCTTCTGACCCCCCCCCCCAAGGTTTCCTCGAAACCTTTCAAAGTGCTAAGACCCTGTGAGGCAATTTGAAAGACACCTTAGTGGTGGACTGCCTACCTAATATCTGTGAAGCTCTAAGTGCAGTGTGCCCAGCACTGCAAAAGTCACCAAGCTGGGTGGCGAAGATGGTAGCAGAGCAGCAATGTCTACTAGTCATTATGCACTATTCCATAACGGGTATACCATACTCAATACCTTAGATCATTAGAACCCAGCAACAACTGTGTGTGCGTGTGTGAGTGTGTGTGTGTGTCTGTGCACGTGCATGCATGTGTGTGCACCCACATGTGTATGTGTGTGTGTGTGCACACACACGTGCACATGTGTATTTGTGCCGGTGTGGGCACGCGCGTGTGTGTACACATGTGTATTTGCGTGCGTGTGTGCATCTGTGTGCGTGTTGCTAGGGAAGAAGCCCAGGGCCTCATGCATGCTACATAGTGTTGGATCCCTGAGTTACTTCGCTGCCCCCCCACACAATATTTTTTCTAGCTTTTTATTATTTTTTAATGGGTTTGCCTATGTATGTGTGCCTCTAGAACTGGAGTTATATATACAGTTGTGAGCTGTCGTGGAGGCGGTGTGTGTGTGTGGGGGGTTGTTAGGGGGATCAAACCCAGGTCCTTTGGAAGAACAGCCAATGCTCTTAACCACTGAGCCATCTCTCCAGCCCTATTTTACACTTGATCTTAGCCAAAAGGCCAAGAAGCGATCCAGCCCTATTTTAAAGTATACAATTATCCCTTTTCCTAGATGAAGAAATTAAGGCTCAGAAGGTCAACTTGTCTAAGGCCACTGGGCAAGGAGTTAGTAATCGGGCTCTTACTCGTCTTTGGGATTAATCACTATACTGTGCGGTTAGAATTCCCTCCAACTCATCGATCCTATCACCTTAAAGATAGACAGGAGGGGCTGGGAGGGGGGAGAGGGAGGGAAGACCGGAGAAGCAATGGGGATTGATGAGCCTGGAAGAGGGGGGCAACAAGACAACCAAAAAGCCAGAGGAACAGAAGAAGAAAGGCAGGGAAAGAGGAGGGAGAGGGAGCAGAGCTCTGGCTCCCGATTCTCTCAGGGGCCTCAGAGTGGGCTGGGTAGGGCAGTGGTTGGCGAGGGATGGCTCTCAGTTTATGTTTCTCATAATGACCTCTCAGAGAGGAGGAGGAAGATGGGATGGAAACTCCCTGGGTCTCCCCAATTCCTCCTGCCTTTCGAGCCTCCTAACTCCCCCCGGACTCCCACACAGAAGAGAAGGAGGCCACTTTACAGGGCATCTCCTACCCTTAACCATCTTGCCAGTTCGCTCACCCACTCCTTGAGTTCTTACTCCCAAAGGCAGAGTCCTCAACTCTAGCTTAGGGTCCTCCAAACAGACTTTGCTCTAAAATTGTCTACCCCTTTGGGTGGAGCACCCCAGGGAGTCGCATTCAGCTTATTTTCAAATTTAAGAGAGGATTCTGTTCCCTCTCCCTCGCAGTCTCTGGAATGTTCAGATTCCAGACCTTTGGCCCTGTCCTTACTCTACTGGGGACCGGGACCGCCAAGCCACGAGCAACTCCCAATTCCTCTAAATCTCCCTGCAGAGTGACTCAAGTCTCAACCCCCTCCCTCCCCAGACGCCAGGAAGCCCTGTTTCTCTCCTGAGCAGCCGGTAACGGTGCAGGGTCTATAGGTCAGGCCAGGACGCCGCCGCCGCCGCCAACGTTATTTGCGATCAGTCCCCTAGAGACGGAAGGCGGAGCCACACTGCAAGAGGCGGGGCGAGCTTTCCCTTCCAAACTCCCCCTCCCCGCCGGAGGGGAAGCCCGACAACCCAGAAGCTTCTTTCTAAGATGGGTGGCCTAAGTCTTATCCCTTCCACTCCTGCACTCCGAGTCCGCTGACCGTGTGACCCCAATATCAAAAGCCAAGGGCTTCCCCGACTTGTCAAGTGTGTGTGTGTGTGTGTGTGTGTGTGTGTGTGTGACGGTGGCGGTGGGAAAGGGTGGGAGGAGGTGGAGCCAGGTCAGCACGAGGAGGGTTAACCCCCAGCCGGCCGCCCTCCCACGGGGAAATCTCAGGGTTTACTGCGGCTAAGCAGTGTGAGGGGGGAAAGTCCCCCTCCTCTGGGGCACCATGAGGTCCACATCTGGGTCTCTCTCACCCTCCAGCCACACCCTGAGTAGAAACCTTTAGCGGGCAGCAGCTCGGGGTTGGACAGGCTCGGGGACCCTGGAGCATCAACTTCTAGGGAGGGGCAGCCATGTCCCCCAACCCAGAGGACCCTCCTTGCCCTCTGCCCAGCGACTGTCCCAAGTCCCAGGAGATGCAGGGCTGAGGACTGGGGAAAGTGACGCGACACGTTGGGGAGAGGAATGTAGAGGCCTGTACCCACCCGAGTCCTTCGAAAGTTGGAAACTGCCAAAACCCAGGGCCATCAGCTAACCCCAGAGGAAACAATTTTCCAGGGGACCAGCTGCCCCGCCCAGGGGGGAGGATCCGGGAGGCCCCGAAAATCCATCATCCCTCGTGGTTCATCAAAGCCCCCCCACAACCTTCCCTACTCGCAGACACCCCCTCACCTCGGCAGCCCCGCTGCTATCTTCTCCCTCTCTTAGAGGGCACTACCAAGCCCCATGGGTCTGTAGGTCTGTCCAGCGGGTTCTGGGCTGGCCCTAAAAACTCAATGTGCGCGCACACACATACACACATACAGCACGCGCGTACACACGTACACACACACACACACACACACACACACACAGAGGCACGCGCGCACGCACTCTTCTCCCGGCCTTCCTCTTCACTGTAAACCCTGGCTGCCCCGGCCTGCTGTTTCCGGCTTCTCTGTCTGCCCAGGTCCCTCCCTGGCGCTCTGACGACACAGAGAAGAGAAAGTGGGCTGGAGGAGGAAGAGGAAGAAAGTGGGGTGATCATGTATGTACCGGTGGGGAAGCACGTCGTGGGGAGGGCAAAGCCGGAGCTCCTTTGAACCACACTGGAGGGAGGCTGACCCTCACTCTAATCTCATTAGCACTGATCCATCCCCCACCGCTCGGAAAAGTTACCTAATATCTGGCAGAGGCATGCCACCCCAAACTGCCGAGCTACCACACAAACTTTCTTCGGGCCAGAGGTTGGGGCCTCCGGGGACTGTGCTTTGGGGCATCTGGGTTATATGCATCTTCCAGTGGAGACCCAGAAAAGCACAACTAGGTTCACCTCCCTCCAAGGCGGGAACGCCTTAGAAGTCCCGTGATACCGTAGGGAGGAAGTGGGGGAGGGGAACCCTTAGCTCAGAATTCTGGAAGACTCCGGGAGTCGTCGCTTGGAGGAAGGGGAATCCGTTCGGGATACCACAGCCCAGACCCTAGTGAGAGCCACTGAGGGCTGCGAGAATATTCATAGGGTGCCAAGTTTGAATGCGAATATACAGTGCAACCTTGGCCAAGTTCCTATCTGTTTCTGAGGTAAACACTGAGACACACCCCAAAACAAATATGTGCAATTTCCCTAGCCACAAGAACCCACGCGGGGGGGCGCGCGGGGGCGCGCGGGGGGGCGCGCGCGCGCGCGCACACACACACACACACACACACACCACGGGCGTCTGCACTTCACACACATGTAGCAGCAGGCTCTCACACATGACAGCCCTCAGAGTCACTTAGAATCACACACACACACACACACACACACACACACACACACACCCTTTGCTCAGACTCTGAATCACCATCATAACCAGAGGATTGTCCTGTAGTTTTGGCTGGGAAGGATAACAAAAGATCAAACCTGAAAGTCGAGTGTGTGGAGGGATGGTCTGAGGGTGGCTCTGTGTCAAGTTGGAATTTATGGCTTTCCTCTTGCCTCTCAGGGTTGGGCTGAGGAGCAAAAGCCAGGCTTATGGCGCCCCCTGGTGCCTGAACTGATTCCTCCCCTGCACACCCGTGGGCATTGGACACAGAGTCCTGCTTCCATCCACCCGGTTGCCAGAGCAAACTGTACATATGCATATAACATAGTAACGGACTGGGCCTATTTGTGTTCAAGGCCTGCCAAAGATACTAACTGCAAAACTGGCTGGTTCATTATCTGTAAGGTGGAGCACACAGTGGCCTGGGCTGCGTGCAATGCCGGGTTGTGAGAATAGTCTGTAACGATTCATAAAGGCTTTGAGTAACACTGTTGCTCTAGTGCTTGCCTAGTAAACTGCAAGCACTGGGCACGTTTGCTGTCACCGTTGCTCCACTGTTTGGTTGGGACTTGGTGGTCCATGCTGTGGTTGAGACAAAGGGTCACGTAACCCAGGATGGCCCTGGAATTGCCCTGTAACCGAGGACAAGCCTAAGCTTCACCTCCCTGCCTTTACCTCCCGAGTCCCAGGCTTAGAAATATGTAACAAACAGCAATAGGGCTTGCGATGCTAAGAACTGAATCCAGGGCTTTTTTGCACATCAGGCAGGGATACTGCCTAATGAGTCATGTCCCCAACCCAAAAGATTACATCTGATGGACGGTCTTCAATGTATATAGATATACTGTCTGCACATGCACATGTACTGTGTGCATGCCTGGTGCTCTCAGAGGTCAGAGGAGAGCATCGCATCCCCTGGAACCAGAATTCCAGATGATTGTGTTCTAATTACCATGTGAGTCTTGGTGATCAGATCCAGGTCCTCTGGAAGAACAGCCAGTGCTCTTAACTACTGATCTATCTCTCCAGTCCCAGACTGGAAGTCTCAGACTGTTTTTATGGCCCAGAATAAATATGTGAAAAAAAAAACCCAGAAGGCTCTTGTACTGGCTGGTTTTGTGTGTCAACTCGACACAGGCTGAAGTTATAGAAAAAGGAGCTTCAGTTGAGGAAATGCCTCCATGAGATCCAGCTGTGGGGCATTTTCTCAATTAGTGATTAAAGTGGGGAGGGCCCTTGTGGGTAGTGCCATCCCTGAGCTGATAGTCTTGGGTTCTGAAAGAGAGCAGGCTGAGCAAGTCAGTAAGAAACATCCCTCCATGGTCTCTGCATCAGCTCCTGCTTCCTGACCTGCTTGAGTTCCGGTCCTGACTTCCTTTGGTGATAAACAGCAGTGTGGAAGTGCTGTTTCCTCTCCAACTTGACTCTTGGTCATGATGTTTGTGCAGGAATTGAAGCCCTGACTAAGACAAACTGGTACCAATGTAGTGGGGTATTCCTGAGACAACCTGACCATATTTGGGGGGAGGTCTGTGGAAGGACTTTGGAATTTTGGGCTAGACAATCTATTCAGTGTTAAGAGCTCTGTGTAGGAGCTTGGAAGATTATGTTGAGAACAATGTAGAAGATGAAGGCCCGGCTTGTGAAATCTCAGAGGGAAGATTAAAGACTCTTATCAGGACCATGTTTTGATTGTGAAGATTCTGTGGTTTTGGTTAACTGGGGCTGAAGAATCAGCTGTGATTAACAAGATACCAGAACCCACTGTTACTGAGACTATTGATGCTGGTTACCTGGAGCTAAGGAATTAGTGGTAATTAAGAAAAGACCAGCTTCGCTGAGGTGAAATCTTCTGTGAAGTGTCTTCTGAGAGCACAGAAGCTGTGTTCCAGAGATAGCCACGGTTGTACTTTATCCTGTGGCTGGACTTGGTAATGTGTAAGAGTCACCCAGGTGGTACTGGTTTTGAAGGCATGAAGGGGTCATGAAGAGTATAAAGCTTGGCACTGTGAGAGGCCGTGGAAGGACATTGGTGAAGGTACTTAGTTGCAATTGATGGCCCAGGACTGAAGGGGTCTACATAGGAGCTGAGGCGTGGCACCATGAAGAGAGCCTATGAGAGGCTATTGGTGAAGCCTAGTTACAGAGGAAGACAGCAGTGTTTTGGAGATGCCAGTACCATGAGATGACTACCAAGAACAGCAGCAGTAGTGGAGTACAGGCAGGCATCTGGAGCCTAGAAGACAAGGTGTGTGCTACAAAAGGCAGAGCTGGAGAGGTGACCCAAGCCCTTGGAGGAGCCCTGAAGATTGTGAGTTGGATCCCAGACATTAGACAGTTAGAATCTCATTTTGCTTTTGATTGTGACTGTGCCCTGATATTTTTTCCTCTTGAAGGAAGAAAGTATTTTAGTGGAGCCCACAGTTAAGAGACTTTGAATTTTTAAAAGACTTTGTATTTTAAAAGATATTGGATATTTTAAAAGAATTGAACTTTTAATATGTAAAGACTGAGCCGGGCGGTGGTGGCGCACGCCTGTAATCCCAGCACTTG
Organism: Apodemus agrarius; assembly: GCA_964023405.1. Lineage (NCBI taxonomy): Eukaryota > Metazoa > Chordata > Mammalia > Rodentia > Muridae > Apodemus > Apodemus agrarius. The sequence goes on from OZ030026.1 coordinate 2,943,667, forward strand.
GGAGGCAGAGGCAGGCGGATTTCTGAGTTCAAGGCCAGCCTGGTCTACAGAGTGAGTTCCAGGACAGCCAGGGCTACATAGAGAAACCCTGTCTCAAAAAACCAAAAAAAAAAAAAAAAAAAAAAGACTATGGGACTTTTAAAGTTATTTAGATCTTGAGAATGAATAAGAAAGTAAGGGTTGAGGCTTAATAGTGATGTGTTTGTGTGTCAAGTTGACAAGGAGTCAATTGTGCTGGCTAGTTTTGTGAGTCAGTTTGACACAGGCTGGAGTTATCACAGAGAAAGGAGCTTCAGTTGGGGAAGTGCCTCCATGAGATCCAGCTGTGGGACATTTTCTCAGTTAGTGATCAAGGGGGGAGGGGCCCTTGTGGGTGGTGCCATCCCTGGGCTGGTAGTCCTGGGTTCTATAAGAGAGCAGGCTGAGCAAGCCAGTAGGAACATCCCTCCATGGCGTCTGCATCAGCTCCTGCTTCCTGACCTGCTTGAGCTCTGGTCCTGACTTCCTTTGGTGATGAACAGCAGTGTGGACGTGTAAGCTGAATAAACCCTTTCCTCCCCAACTCGCTCCTTGGTCATGATGTCTGTGCAGCAATAGAAACCCTGACTGAGACAGCTCTCCATCCTACCCAGAGGTTCCTGGCTTGTGGGAGGGTAATGCTGTCACCTTAAAGGCAGAACCCAGAAGAGGTGTGTTCCTATATGAATGCCCTGGGCCTGTAAGGCAGTGAGTGGAAGAGAAAGACAGCAGGGGTGGAGACAGACGGCAGACGGGAGTCTGCCCAGAGACTGGTCCAGCAAGTAATGCTTACACTGAGGTATACGCATGGGTGAGTTCATGACACACGCCTGTGTGCTTCCAGGTGCCCACTGCACAGGTGAATGTCCACAGACGGTCATGGAAGCCAGGCCCCGCCACCGGGGTATCTCAGGAAGTGTGAGTCCAAGAACAGGCAGGAAGAGAGAGAGGAGAGGCTGCGGCTTTGGCTTTGGGTCCTTTTGTTTTTGTTTTGTTTTTTTGGTTTTTTTTTTTGTTGTTGTTGTTGTTTGTTTTTGTTGTTTTTGTTTTTTTCGAGACAGGGTTTCTCTGTGTAGCCCTGGCTGTCCTGGAACTCACTCTGTAGACCAGGCTGGCCTCGAACTCAGAAATCCGCCTGCCTCTGCCTCCCAAGTGCTGGGATAAAAGGCGTGTGCCACCACGCCCGGCTGGCTTTGGCTCCTTTTAGGATTAACTAGGATGGTATCTGCTAAAGGAGCAAGTGTCAGAAGGAAAACAACACTTCCTCTTCCTTTCTGTCTGATCATGGGGGGACACAGATGTCACAGGAGAACCCAGGGTTTGGAAGTATATCTGATTCTGCTTTGGAGACCCATGACTGTCTCTATAGCGGGACGATTCGGGTGTCCCGTGATGCGGGGGATGGTTGCACTGCCTCAGTGGAGACCGGGATAGGTGAGGTGACTGGGGCAAGCTCACTTCGGATTGTGTAACTGTAGGGTCAGCCCCGCGTCCGCTGACACCCACCTGCCTGACGCCTCCTTGCTTCACCTCCCTCCAGGCCCTGCCATCCCACACGGTGTCTGCAAAGATTACAGAAACAAGAGACACCATTAGGAGGGAGGAAAACCTGTATGGTGTGAGAACCTGAGGTTACAACCCAATAGTGAGTCACAAAAGCAATTTTATGGGTGTATTAGTTTTGCTGGGGTGGCTATAATAAAGCCCCACAAGCCGGATGGCTTAAACAACAGAAATTCCACTCAGGGTGTTGAAAGCCAAAGACTCAAGATCAAGGTGTTGTGGGTCGGTTCTCTCTGAGGATTATAAAGGGTTTTGACATATTAAGTTTTCAAGGAACATAGCTCATGCCGTAATAATATCTTGACTACTTTAAAAAAAAAAAAAAAGCCGGGCAGTGGTGGCGAATGCCTTTAATCCCAGCACTTGGGAGGCAGAGGAAGGCGGATTTCTGAGTTCGAGGCCAGCCTGGTCTACAGAGTGAGTTCTGGACAGCCAGGGCTACACAGAGAAACCCTGTCTCAAAAAAAAAAAAAAAAAAACCAAATCCAAAATACAAAAAAAAAATAAATAAATAAATAAAATAAGATGGAATAGAAGGAGCTGGAGAAATAGCTTATTGGTTGAGAGCACTGGCTGCTGTTGTTCTAGAGGACCCAGGTTCAATTCCCAGCACCCACATGGCAGCTCTCAACTGCCTATAACGCCAGTTCCAGGGGATTCAATATCCCTCTTCTGGCTTCCAAGGGTACTGGGCACATGTGTGGTATAAAGACATTCATGAAGGCAAAATAGCCACACATAATGTTGGTTTTTCCCACGCAGTTTGGTGACCTGCAGTCCGCGGCGGGAACCGCCTGGGCCGCAAGCCCCGGCCGAGAAGCCAGGAGATGTGGGCCGAGGCAATAATACTAGACCAGACAACTCCACGTGGCTTTATTTAAGATAGGGGTACAGGGGAGCAGGGTAGAGAGAAGGCAGGGAGTGAAGAGAAAAAGAGAGAGAGAGGGAGAAACGCTACCCTTTTATATGGGTGGTAATTTAAATTACAGGTAAAAGAGGTAGGCCCATTGAATTCTGGGTACATGGTCGCCGTTGCCTTGGTAACAGGCCTATGCTTGTGGGGCCGCACTAATTGTCGCCTATATGACAGAACAGGTATCAAGACCAACACATAATAAGATATAATAATAAACAAAATGTAAATTATCTGTAAGAACTTAGAAGCCAGGCGTGGTGGCACATGCCTGTAATCCCAGCATTTGGGAGGCAGAGGCAGGCGGATTTCTGAGTTCGAGGCCAGCCTGGTCTACAGAGTGAGTTCCAGGACAGCCAGGACCACACAGAGAAACCCTGTCTCAGAAAAAAAAAAAAAAAAAAAAAAAAAAAAAAAAGAACTTAGGCATGGTGGTGGCACATGCCTTTAATCCCAGCACTTTAGAGGCAGAAGCGTAAAGATCTCTGTGAGTTCAAGACCAGCCTAGTCTACATAGATAGTTCCAGGACAGCTGGGGCTACATAGACAGAACCTTTCTCAAAAAACAAAAACAAAAACAAACAAAAAGCAAACACACATACACACACACACACACACACACACACACACACACTACAAATGTCTATTTCAGCCAGGCGGTGGTGGCGCACGCCTGTAATCCCAGCACTTGGGAGGCAGAAGCAGGCAGATTTCTGAGTTCGAGGCCAGCCTGGTCTACAGAGTGAGTTCCAGGACAGCCAGGGCTACACAGAAAAACCCTGTCTCAAAAACAAAAACAAAAACAAAAACAAAAACAAAAACAACCCACCACCACCAACAACAACAAATGTCTGTTTCCAGGGGAATCTGATGTCTCCGAGGACACCTGCACTCATGTGCACATGCCTTCACGTACACACACACACATCTACACATAATAAACTAATAAAAGTAAATGTTTAAAAATATCAAAGAAAATAGAGCTGCTGCTCCCTCTGCCCCACCATTGCTGTCTCTAGATGCGAACCCTCAGCTCCTGCTCCAGCTCCTGCTCCAGCTCCTGCTCCAGCTCCTGCTCCAGCTCCTGCTCCAGCTCCATGCCTGTTTGCTTCCCTGCAGCCATGATGGTCCCCACCGTGATGGCCATGGTCTCTAACCCTCTGGAACAACGAGATCCAAATTAAATGTTTTCTTTTACAAGTTGTCTTGGTCATGGCGTTTTGTAAGGCATGTTGTTTAGTGACTCCTTGTTCCATTTTCTGTTCATATATGATTTCTAGGTCCTGATAGGGAACCTACTTTTTAATGCAGGCTGTATAAAACAAACAAGCAGGGCTGGAGAGATGGCTCAGGGGTAAAGAGCACTGACTGCTCTTCCAGAGGTCCCAAGTTCAATTCCCAGCAACCACATGGTGGCTCACAACCATGTGTAACAGGATAGGATTGCTGGGTGGTGGTGGCGCACGCCTGTAATCCCAGCACTTGGGAGACAGAGGCAGGCGGATTTCTGAGTTCGAGGCCAGCCTGGTCTACAAAGTGAGTTCCAGGACAGCCAGGACTACACAGAGAAACCCTGTCTCGAAAAACCAAAAAAACAAAAACAAAAACAAAGCACACAGGCGGCGAAGCAGCTCAGTGAACAGAAGGGCTGGCTGCACGAAGCTGGCTCACTAGCATGCAATCCCCAGAACCCAAGGGGGAAAATCCAGGTTTTGCTGGTGTGGTGATATACATTGCTCTTAACCTAGCACTTGGAAGGCAGAGGGCAGGCAGATCTCTGAGTTCAAGACCAGCCTGGTCTGCATACAGAGTTCCAGGCCAGCCGGAACCTCATTGTGAGACCTGTCCCATCTCCCACAAAAGGGACAGATGTGCTAGTGCACATCTGTAACCCCAACTCCTTCAGTAAGACAGGAGGTAGATAAAAGAATCACCCAGAAGCTCCTAGGCCAGCAGAGACAACAGAGACCTGACTCAAAAGGTAGAAGGAAAGGACCAACTCCCAAATGTACTCTGACCTATACAGGTTCATGCAGCTAGTCTCTCTCTCTCTCTCTCTCTCTCTCTCTCTCACTCAATAATAATAATAATAATAATAATAATAATAATAGTAATAGTAATAGTAAGGAGGAGGCCGGGTGGTGGTGGCGCATGCCTGTAATCCCAGCACTTGGGAGGCAGGGGAGGCAGAGGCAGGCAGATTTCTGAGTTCAAGGCCAGCCTGGTCTACAAAGTGAGTTCCAGGACAGCCAGGGCTATGCAGAGAAACCCTGTCTCAAAAAAAAAAAAAAGGAGGAGGAAGAAGAGGAAGAGGAAGGAAGAGGAAGAGGAGGGAGAAGAGGAAGAAGAGGAAGAAGGAGGAGGAGGAGGAAGAGGAGGAGGAGGAGGAGGAGGAGGAGGAGGAGGAGGAGGAAGAGGAGGAGGAGGAGAAGAAGAAGAAGAAGAAGAAGAAGAAGAAGAAGAAGAAGAAGAAGAAGAAGGAGGAAGAGGAGGAGGAGGAGGAGGAGGAGGAGGAGGAGGAGGAGCAATTTGGATGTTGGTGACCATTACATACTGCTCTGCACTGATTTTAGAATTATGGGCACATCTTTCTTCCTCGGCTAGAGGCTAGACTTGAGGAGGATAGTAGCTCATCACAAAATGCAACATTGTCACGTTGTCAAGCAGATGGGACAGATAACACACACATTTGTGAATAAACCGTACGGGCTACCATTCATTCAGTATCCCCCAGGTGCCTGGCAGTAGGCTAAATGATTCACACGGACTCTTATCTCACAGCTAAATTTATCCCAGCGATGCAGAGCCATGAGCCCCGGAGGAGACACTGTCCCCCCTGCAAGGCCCCACCGTGAGAAGGAGACAGCTGTATCCTGGAGCCTTTCCTAGCTGCGACGGAGATGATCATAATAGAGAATCTGCTTGCTGAGCCTGCTGTGATGTCTTCATAGAAACACGCGTGCTGTGCCTGGAGATACGAGGGGCCTTTGCCGGATGACCGATGACTTTCACGTGGCACGGGACATGCAGCTACAAGAACACCGCGTGGCTCCGCTGGGAGGAGAAGTGAGTGCCCGCTTCGACACTGACTCAGCTCTTCCTGTCTTCCTGTTCGTCATGTGCCAACTTCAGCAGACTTAGGGGATGATGCCCGTGAAGCTGTGGAAGGCCAGCCCGAGCAACCTCACCCTGACCCTCCCAGCGTGGTCTTTACACAGCAACGGGGGTGAGAAGCTTCGCCTTGTTTGCAACCACAAGAAACTCAAAGTAGCTCATGACACTGAGCTCCTGCTCCTGGCCAGAGCATTGCATTGGCATTTTCTCGCAGATATCCTTTCCTGCCTCTTCCTGCCAGCTCATCATCCAAAACCCAGTGGCGATATGCCTTCACTGGCGATGGCATCAGCCCCCAGGCCAAGCGATGGTTTAGCATGTATAAACTCATGACCTATGTCACAAGCCTGCTCACCAAAAAGACTCTCCTTTGTGAACAGGCTTAGGCAAAGGGCGTAGGACCGAGATCTTAATCTCAAATAAGAAGGGATCCTGAAGGTGGCCAGAAAAGTCCCAGGTCCTTCGTCCCTGTGCTGGTCAAGCTGACACAAGCTAGAGTCATCTGATAGAAGGGAACCTCGATTCATACCACCAAGGGCTGGAGAGATGGCTCAGCGCTTAAGAGCATTGGATGCTTCCCCAGAGGTCCTGAGTTCAAATCCCAGCAATCACATGATGACTCACAACCATCTGTGATGGCATCCGATGTCCTCTTCTGCTGTGTCTGAAAATAGCAACAGTGTACTCACATATATAAAATAAATAAATCTTAAAAAGAAAAAAAGGAAGGAAGGGAGGGAGGGGGAGAGAGAGAGAGAGAGAGAGAGAGAGAGAGGTAAGACCAGACCAGGCTGTAAAGCATTTTCTTTCTTAATTAGTGATTGACGGGGGAGAGCCCAGCCCATTATGGGTGGTACCATCCCTGGACTGGTGGTCCTGGGTTCTATAAGAAAGCAGGCTGAGCAAGCCATGGGGAGCAAGCCAGCAAGCAGCACCCTCCATGGCCTCTGCGTCAGCTCCTGCCTCCAGGTTTCCAGTCCTGCTTGAGTTCCTGTCCTGACTTCCTTCAGTGATGAACAGTGCTGTGGCAGTGTTAGCTGAGTAAGTCCTTCCCTCCCCCAACTTGCCTTTTGGTCATGGTGTTTCATCACAGCAATGATAACCCTAAGACACTCCCCCTACCCCAGACCCTCCTCTGGCTCTGGAAACTCTGCCCCAAACGAGCATTCCATTAGCCCTGCAGCAGTGATATCAGCACACAGATGGCCCCCGGGGTGGCCTCAGTCTCACTCATTCTCTGTGACTGGAGTGCCCTCCTGAGTGACAGAGCCTAAGGCCTTTACTCCCACTGTCCTTAGCCAGGGAGATGGGAGATTATTGAATTGTCCCCAGGAGTTCTTCCAGCCAGCCCTATCTCTAAACCCAGCTAAGACTTCAGATATATGTAGAGCCTTTAATACATCTGTCCTAGTTAGGGTTTCTATTGCTGTAAAGAGACACCATGACCGAGGCAACTCTTACAAAGGACAACATTTAACTGGGGCTGGCTTACAGCTTCAGAGGTTCAGTCTACTGTCATCATGGCAGTGTGCAGGCGGGCACGGTGCTGGAGAAGGAGCTGAGAATTCTGCATCTGGGTCTGTAGGCAGCAGGAGACTGGGTTAACCCTGGGCACAGCCTGAGCATATATGAGACCTCGAAACCCACCTCCACAGTGACACGCTTCCTTCAACAAGGCTGCACCTCCCAATAGTGCCACACCCTATAGGCCAAGCATTCAGACACATGGGTCTATGGGGGCCATTACTATTCAAACCACCATAACATCTAATAGAGTAGTTACATTTTGATATACACAATAGAGCAAATTTACCAGTTTACCCAATCTTGAATTTCTTTTTGTTTGTTTGTTTGTTTTGTTGTTGTTGTTTTTTCGAGACAGGGTTTCTCTGTGTAGTCCTGGCTGTCCTGGAACTCACTCTGTAGACCAGGCTGGCCTCGAACTCAGAAATCCACCTGCCTCTGCCTCCCAAGTGCTGGGATTACAGGCGTGCGCCACCACCACCCAGCTAATCTTGAATGTCTTAGCAGCGATTAGAGAGAGCCCCCTCACGAACCCACGGCTTGGCCCATGAAACATCAGTAATAACCAGTCATGTGACTACTTCAGTTATGAAACTTTCATGGTCTTAATGGCATTGCCCGCCATTTCAAGTGTTTACAAGGTTCACAGGTTGCCTATTGGCCAGAGCGGAGGAGGGCAGACTTCTATCACACGAGCGTTTTAGACACTATCGAGTGTGAACATTTTCACACTATTCTTTGGATGAGACCACGCGATGTCTTAGCTCGATGGGCTGTCCATTTTTTTTCTTTTTTTGTTTTTTTTCAAGGCAGGGTTTCTCTGTGTAGCCCTGGCTGTCCTGGAACTCACCAGGCTGGCCTCGAACTCAGAAATCCACCTGCCTCTGCCTCTGCCTCCCAAGTGCTGGGATTAAAGGCGTGCGCCACCAACGCCCGGCTGGGCTGTCCATTTTAAGGAAACACTTACGGACACAATCTCAGGCCCTTCATGACCTCTACACACACACCTTTCGCTGGGGTCATTTCTGTTCAAATGCTCTGATGTTTCACGCTCCTGTCCAGTTTCCTCGAGTGTTCTGCTTCTAGAACAAAACCACCAACGTAATGGATGGATTGATTGCGGGGACCGAGTGTGTTTCACAGACAAGACAGCTCAGGAGCACGGGGCAGCGGTCTGGGATTTGTGGGAGGTGTTAAGGGGTGAGGCAGTGCCACTGGGGGGACCCTTGCCATCTCTGACCCTCATTTCCACTCACGTTGACAACACGTGATCATGACTTAGACGAAGCAAAGTTATCCAGGAGTGTTCCCCGCGTCCTGCCTGCTCCTTATCAGCAGACACAAACGTCACCAATCTCAGAGGCGGTCCCTCTCCTGCCCAAGGTAAATGCTCCTGGCCCCTGCTTTATTTTTGCCGCTGTTTGGTTTCTGAAATGGTCTCACTGTGTAGCCCAGGCTGGCCTCCTGCCTTCTCTGCTTTAGCTGGGATTATTCGTGTGGGCCACCAGCATATCCAGAGGGACCCTGCTTTCTTCCCTCCGTCATCCGTCAGTCTGTCTAATCTCCAACTTCTGGCTCGTTCATTACGGTAGTTCGATATTCTCAGTCATGTTCAAAGTTTCCCCACCTTAAGAGAAACATCAAACTGCTATCAATCAAGTTCAGCTCTCCAGTACCTATCTCCAGTGAGTTCGACAAACACTTGTGGAATGTTTATGTTCCTCCCGGGAGTCGGACTAGTTAGCAGACAGGGACACTTCACGATAACCGTGGCTGCGGTTCTGCTGGGGACAGGCTGTCAGGGAGTTCCTGTAAGGACGCGGAGTCATAAATTTCTCAGGCAATCACTGATTGTGCCAACTCGGGAGCCCAGCCCTCTCTCCCTGCTAGCAAAGTCCAGATTTTCAGTCACTCCCCTCCCGGTGACCAGGGGATGCATGTAATTGGTTTAGGCAATCAAGGTATTTACATTCCCTTAGTCGGTGACTGGAGCCTGGCCAATTAGAAAACTCTCTGGGAGAGAGGTTGTCCATCTTGGTGCCTGCCCACTTGTCCCACCGGGGACAGCTGCAACCATATAGTGTCTGTGATCGTGACAGTCACAGAGGAAAAAGTGCCATTGTGAAAATGTAAGCAAACCTTGAGACGTTAGCCAGTCTGGACTTGCTCCAGAACTCTTTGCTATAAGACTGTGTGTGTGTGTGTGTGTGTGTGTGTGTGTGTGTGTGTGTGTATGTGTATGCATATGGATGCTGTGTGTGTATGCATCTCTGTGTGTGTATGGCTGTGTCTGTGTGTCTCTGTGTGCATGTGTGTGTGTCTGTGTGGGCATGCACATGCATGTGCGTGTGTGTATGTGTATGGGTTTGTATATGGGTATGGGTATGGGTACGTGTGTATGTATCTGTGTGTGTGTATGACTGTGTCTGTGTGGGCATGCACGTGTGTGTGTGTGTGTGTGTGTGTGTGTGTGTGTGTGTCTGTGTGTGTGTGTGTGTGTTTGTGTGCAGATGCCGAGATCAGAGGACAACCATGGGAGTCAGGTCTCTTATTCCTCCTTGTGGGTCCTTTGGATAGATCTCAGATTTCAGCTTAGCACCGCATTGCCTTACCCGCAGCTGCTCTGGAGCACTCTTCGTCATTCAGTCTGCTCTGATGGTGCGTCCAGTTACTCGGTACTAAATGCAACCCTAACTGAAACCCCAATGGAGGTACAGAAGATATGGGGAACACAGACCCCAGAATGGCCGCATCTCCACGTTCCTACAACCACAGTCTTGGAAGAATGAGGAAGCACGCCCTCAGGGAAGCACCCAACTTCAAACGAGCAAAGCAGCAGAGCGGCCCAGGGCTTGGCACAAGAAAGGGGCTGGGAAGTGGTGAGCTGTGGTTAGGAAGAGGAAGCGCTGGGCTCAGTGGAGAAGGGCGGACACCCATCGAGGCCTGCCCAGGGTGACAGGATGTGAGCAGTGGTGGGGTCAGCTGAGCTCAGGGCTCCAGAGAGAACCCTCGGGCTGTGGCCAGCAGAACTTCTCAGGCAGCAGTCAGCCCGGGTAAGGGTGGGCAAGGTCAGGCATCTCTGGAGGAGCCAGCTGTGGTCAAGACTGAGCCTCCACGAGGAAATCCAGCCCTCTAATTAGTGTCTTGCCTTTCTCCATTTCCCTGTGCAGCCAAGCTCCTTGGGAAAGTTTTTCACATTTGACATCTTCCCTTATTCTTCTCATTACACAGTCAGCTGCCTGCCTCACCCACTGATGCAACTTGAGAGTGCCCCGGCTCCTGTCACTCACACGTCCTTGATACTCCAGGTAGAAAGAGTGGCCGTGAGGTCAGATCTTTATCTCCTGGAGTATCCAAGAGCTAGTCAGTCACGACCTGTCTTAGTTACTACGACCAAGCCAACCTATAGAAGAAAGAGGTTATTGGGGGCTGACAGTCTCGGAGAGGGAGTCTACAACTGTCATGGCGGAAGCATGGCTGTGTACAATCAAGCATGGCACTGGAGCAGCGGCTGAGGACTCACCTCTTGAGACAGCTGCAGCAAGGCAGAGAGCATGCTGGGAATAACGCGGGCTTTTGAAACCACAGAGAGCATGCTGGGAATAACGCGGGCTTTTGAAACCGCTAAGTCCATCTCCCAGCCAGATATCCCCTGTATCAAGGTCACACCTCCAATTTCTTCCCAGACCAGCATTCAAAGATATGAGTCTGGGCTGGAGAGACAGCTCAGTGGTTAAGAGCACCATCTGCTTTTCCAGAGGTCCTGAGTTCAATTCCCAGCAACCACATGGTGGCTCACAACCATCTGTAATGGGATCCGTATACATTTAAAAAATAAATAAATAAAATCTTTTTTAAAAAGATGTATTTATCTATTTCATGCATGTGGGTTGAGATTCATGTGTGTTGCTGCATGTGGTCCTGGTTCATTTACATTGTCAGGCAGCATTCCATTACAAGACAGGCCTTTGTTTGCCTATATGTGCCTGGGTGTATCCAAGTGCACTAGAGCCTAGAAGTCAGCACCGTGTCTTCCCTTAATACTTTCTGATTTAGCTTTTATGTTTTAAGTCTACAGTTAATTTTTGCATTTGGTGTGAGGCGATGCATCAGGACATCTTTGTTCAAAGAAAGAAAGGAAGAAAGAAAGAAAGAAAGAAAGAAAGAAAGAAAGAAAGAAAGAAAGAGGCAAGAGGAGGAGGAGGAGAAGGGGCAAGAGGAGGAGGAGGAGAAGAGTCAAGAGGAGGAGGAGGAGAAGAGTCAAGAGGAGGAGGAGGAGGGGCAAGAGGAGGAGGAGGAGGGGCAAGAGGAGGAGGAGGAGAAGAGTCAAGAGGAGGAGGAGGAGGAGAAGGGGCAAGAGGAGGAGGAGGAGGGAAGGAGGAGGAGGAAGAGAGCCCTTTGGAGTGATGTCAGCAGGTTGGCACAGCGGGAAGTCTCACCTTTCATCCCTTCACAGAAACAGAATTCCCTAACAAAACATAGACCAAGGCACCTTTTCTGGTTTTGATCTGAAGATCCACCTGCCTCTTTCCAACTGGAGAGATGGCTCAGCGGTTAAGAGCACCATCTGCTTTTCCAGAGGTCCTGAGTTCAACCACATGGTGGCTCACAACCATCTGTAATGAGATCTGATGCCCTCTTCTGGTGTGTCTGAAGATGGCTACAGTGTACTCACATAGAAAGAAAGAAAGAAAGAAAGAAAGAAAGAAAGAAAGAAAGAAAGAAAGAAAGAAAGAAAAGAAAGAAAAGAAAGAAAGAAAGAGAAAGAAAGGAAAGGAAAGGAAAGGAAAGGAAAGGAAAGGAAAGGAAAGGAAAGGAAAGGAAGAAGACTTAACACCTTTATGAGAAGCCTAGAATTTGGTCTACGAGTTTCAGTAATACCATTATTTCAGTAATACCATCTTCTGCAAAGAAGCATGCAGTATTCTGGTCCCAGACAAACCCCAGGGCCAAGTGATGTGAGAATGCGTGCTCTGTCTTGCTGGCACTGAGGCGGACTGTAGAGGGCCACAGGGCAGGGAGCAGGGAGCTCGGGGCAGAGTTGGTAAACTCGAAGGAACTGAGAGAAACTGAAGATTATCTGGTTTTATTATATAGAAAGATTTAGAGGGACTTGACCGAGGCTGTGTTAAAGAAAATAATAAAGTGGAAAACATTCCTGAGATAAAAAATGTACAAAATTATAATCAAGAAGTAATGCGTGTATATAGAATTTAATTTTAAAAATGAAATGGCCTGTGAAGTCTATTTTTGTCCCATAAATCTGTGAATCCCTGTAACAGGACCATACTGCCTTGAGTTCTGTAGCTTACCAGTCTTGAGATCCAGCAGCTTTTAGCACTAAGATACAATGTGCAGCCAAATGCTGGGAACGTCATTTTTAAAAATATATTACAAGCCGGGTGGTGGTGGTGCACGCCTTTAATCGCAGCCCGCGAGAGTACTGGCCAGCCTTGAACCCAGAGCCTTGGGCTCCAGGGTGCTGAGATTAAAAGGCAGACACCACTAACACCACGCCTGGACAGCCATTAGTACCTTTGATCCCACTTCCTTAGTGTCTCTCTTCTGGTTCTCTTAAGTTTTAGACAAAACCCAAGTCATTTGCATTGCTAAATTCGTCCTTTGTGATTTGCTTTCCTGATATTTTCTCCACTATTCCCTCCACTTCCGCCCTGCAAAACCTTACTCAGCTATACCATAGCTTCATTCTCCTTTTCCTCCTCCTCCTCCTCCTCCTCCTCCTCCTCCTCTTCCTCCTCCTCTCCACCTCCTCCTCTTCTTCCTCCTCTTCCTCCTCCTTCTTCTCTTCCTCTTCTTCTTCCTCCTCCTTCGAGATTTATTTTATGTATTTAAGTACACCGTCTTCAGACACACCAGAAGGCATGGGATCCTATTACAGATGGTCATGAGCCACCACGTGCTTTCTGGGAGTTGAACTCAGGTCCTCTGGAAGAGCAGCCCGCGCTCTTAACCGCTGAGCCGTCTCTCCAGCTGTTTCACTCTTCCAAGTTCCAGTTTCCTCGAACCCATCTTTGCCTGTCTCCAGCCTAAAGCACACGTTCTTCAGCTCATCGCTCGCCGTCCTTCCGCTCTTGCAACGTTAACCGAGGTCATTAGCTTCTTCTCTCCTGACCCTTTAGAACTCTTATCTTTCCCTGATTCCCAGGGCCTCCTCTGTGAACTTATCATCATGCTGAGAAACATAAGAAATGTTTAGTAAAGAAATGAAATCTGGTCTCCCGTCTGCATAGGTGCTTGGAACAGATTCTGCAATCTCTCTGAGTCTCTGTTTCCTAGTCTAGTAACTGTGTAGAACACCTATGCCACAGAGTGGTGTGAGACGTAAGTGGGTATCCACGTTCTGGTTTGTTATTGTTGTTGTTGTGTTTTGTTTTGTTTTGTTTTGTTTTGTTTTGTTTTTCAGGACAGTGTCTCACTATATACCTCTGACTTATTCTGGAACTCACTACGTAGACCAGGCTGGCCTAGAACTCACAGAGATCTGCCTGCCTCTGCCTTCCAAGTGCTGGAATTAAAGGTATGGGTCGCTATGCCTGGCTTCTATATTCTGTAACAGCGTGCTCCATGGCAATTATTTTTTGATTTTTTTAAAATTTATTTGTTATGTATACAGCGTTCTGCCTACATATATGCCTACAGGCCAGAAGCGGGCACCAGGTCTCATTATAGATGGTTGTGAGCCACCATGTGGGTGCTGGGAATTGAACTCAGGACCTCTGGAAGAGCAGAATAGTGCTCTTAACCTCTAAGCCATCTCTCCAGCTCCCCAGCAGTTGTTCAATAAGTGTTTGTCCCCTTCTTTTCCCCACCTTCTGTTAGACCAGTGATTCTCCACCTGTGGGTAGTGACCCTTTGAGGAGGGTTGAATGACTTTTTCACAGGGGTCGCCTACAACATCAGAAGACACATGTTTACAATTCATAACAGTAGCAAAACTACAGTTATGAAGTAGCAATGGAAATAGTTTTATGGTTGCGGGCCACCACAGTATGAGGAGCTGGATTAAAGGGAAGGTTAGACTTTTCAGAGCTAGTACTTCCTAATTACACTTCCTGAACTGGCCACTAGGTGGCGATAGCCAGTGACCTGATTGTCCCAGCACTGCCTCCCCAATGCCCTGTCCCAGGTCCTCTTATATTCATCCTCCTCACCCCACCCCCACCCCGGAAAAAAAGCAAAAAGCAAAATGGTTAATAACTTGTTGAAGAAGGATATTCTTTCCCAAAACAGCTTTTTGAAAGCCTATCACCGTTCTTGGCTGCCTGGTCACGAATTACAGAAAATTCTTAACGTGATTTTCCCGTTTAGGTTATAATTCAACTCTAAGCCTGTGAGGATGGGCTGTCTTAAGGAAAGTGGAGGTGAAAAGACACTGGGAGACAAAGAGAAGAAGAATAATGAACACTGTAGTAAACGCCACAGAGAGAAATGCTTACAGGGACATCTTCCTCTACCCAGTGGCCAGTTTCTTCACCAGTCAATCAAGAGCTGAGTCTAGGGGGAGGGGCACGCGCACATGGGAAGGGGCCAGGGGAGCTTTGGGGGGAGAGGGTGTCAGGGGGAGGCATTAAAAGAGATGAGGACAATGCCTCTGCTCTAAAGGAGTTTGTGGTCTGGTGGTGGACAAACAAAGCCATAAAACTAAGTGCTAAACTCTAGATTCCAAGACCATGATGAGTACAGGTGAGATTTATTCTGTTTAAGGCAGAACTTCACCATGCAGCCCAGGCTGGTGTGGAAAGCCCCCTTGTGTCCCAACCCATCTTCAAACTTCTGATTCTCCTGCCTCTGTTTCCTGAGTTTTTGGGGAAAATAGGCTTGTGCCACCACACCTGGGTTTTTGAATAGCCCAGGAATAACAGCAGAGTTTTTCGGGGACTGGGGGAAGAGTCATGGTCGGCTCGGGTAGAGATAAGCATTCTGTCATCTCACCACAGAGCCAGGGTCAGGTTCACACCCCAGGAAAACCTAAGCACCCAGCCACCGAGGAGCTTCAAGGTATGAATGTGGAACACGGTCTGGATCTGTGCAGATACCGTGGAAGGAGCTCAAGACAAGCTGAGGTGAAGAACGAGAGTTCTGAAACAGTACATACCGCGGCGCCTCTGTGAATTTAAAGGATATCGCTTGTAACTGTACACCGCCAAAACAAACAGGCTTCCTCAAAGACGCTTCTAGGGAATATGCCTAGTGTTTTCTCTGAGGGCCCGGCCAGAAGTGGGAGTTAGGAAATGACAAGTTTAGCCAGGCATGGTGCCATGTGTCTTTAATCTCAGCAGTCAGGAGGCAGAAGCAGAGACAGGTGGGTCTCTGTGAGTTCGAGGCCAGCCTGGTCTACAAAGCAAGTCCAGGGCAGCCAGGGCTTTTACACAGAGAAACCCTGTCTCAAAACCCCAAAACCAAACAACAACAACAAAACAAAAACAAAAACAGACCAAATAATAAGGAAAGAGAAGTAACAAGTTTATTTTCTTATATTCTAAGGTGTTTGTTTTTGTTTTTTGTTTTTGTTTTTCGAGACAGGGTTTCTCTGTGTAGCCCTGGCTGTCCTGGAACTCACTCTGTAGACCAGGCTGGCCTCGAACTCAGAAATCTGCCTGCCTCTGCCTCCCAAGTGCTGGGATTAAAGGCGTGCGCCACCACCGCCCGGGCACAAGTTTACTTTCTTATATTCTAAGTTTTATTAATAATTAAATATCACATTTTTGTAAAATAAAAGTACAAGGCTGGAGAGATGATGGCTTAGCAGGTTAAATGTCTGGCTGCTCTTCCAGAGGACCTGGGTTCTATTCCCAGCACCCACATGGTGACTCACAACTGTCTGTAACTCCAGTTCCAGGGAATCTGGCACCCTTACACAGATGGACATTCAGGCAAAACACCAATGCATAATAAAAAAAAATCATTAAAAAGAAAAAAAGAAAAAAGCCGGGCATGGTGGCGCACGCCTGTAATCCCAGCACTTGGGAGGCAGAGACGGCGGATTTCTGAGTTCAAGGCCAGCCTGGTCTACAGAGTGAGTTCCAGGACAGCCAGGACTACACAGAGAAACCCTGTCTCAAAAAAAAAAAAAATTAAAATACATTTGTATTCAGTAGATAGGACAAATTTAGAATGGTGACTGAGGGTATATACAGGACGGCCATGGCTGACGGAAGAGCTCACATTTGACTCATTGTATTGATTTTCCACGACTTCTGTTACAATTCCAGCCTAAGCCGCTACTATCCCCCACCCTTTCCCATGCCCACTGTGGTGGCACACATCTTTGTTTTTGTTTTTTAATGTACATTGGTGTCCTGCCTGCATGTATGTCTGTGAGGGTGTCAGATCCCCTGAAGTGACAGACACTTGTGAGCTGCCATGCGAGTGCGGGAATTGAACCCAAGTCCTCTGGAAGAGCAGCCGTCTCTCCAGCCCCCTCCTCCACCCTCTTTTGAGACAGGGTCTCATGTAGCACAGGCTGGGTCTGGCTCTCTCCATATAGCCGAGGATGGCCTCTGACTCTCCACTCCGGCTCCTCTGGCCTCCACCTCCTTGGTACTGGGTTTACAGGTATGTCACTGTATATAGTCTACAGTGTGAGGCTTTGAGCCCATGCCTGGTGAGCGCTCAGCGAGCTGAACTACATCCCAGTCCTAAGAGGTGGCAAGGGTGCTGGAGGCATGGCTTGGTGGTTAAGAGCCTGCTCTTCTAGATGAACCCAAGCTGGGTGGTAGTGGTGCCAGCTCATGCAGGGGATGCAATGCCTTAGGTCTTTACATACTCACAAGTGCACATACATAGTTAAAAACGATAACGACAAAAATCTTTTTAGAAGATTTTAGAGGCTGGAGAAATGGCTCAGCCGTTAAGAGCAATGACTACTCTTCCAGAGGTCCTGAGTTCAAATCCCAGCAACCATCTATAATGTGATCTGGTGTCCTCTTTTGACCCGTAGGCATATATGCAGGCAAACATTGTATAAATTAAAAAAAAAAAATTGTTTAACATGAGTGTTCTGTCTGCTTGTACACCCGCCTGCCAGAAGAGGGCATCAGATCCCATTACAGATGGTCGTGAGCCAGCATGTGGTTGCTGGGAAATGAACTCAGGACCTCTGGAAGAGCTGTCAGTGCTCTTAACCACCGAGCCATCTCTCCAGCCCCCAAATAAATAAATCTTTTTAAAAAGTTGTTGTTGTTTTTTTAAATTCATATGTCTGCGTGTAGATGTGTGCACATGTGTGCAGGTTCCCATGGAGGCCACCAGAGGGCATCAGATCTCTCAAGCTGGAGTTGCAAGCAGTTTTGAGTTACCCAATGTGGGTGCTGGAAACTTACCTTAGAACCTCTATAAGAACAGCACGAGCTCTTAACCCCTGAACAATACAATCTTTCCAGCCCACCCACATTTCTCTCTCTCTCTCTCTCTCTCTCTCTCTCTCTCTCTCTCTCTCTCTCCTTCTCTCTGTCCATTTCTTTTCTCCTTTCTCTTTCTTTTTCTTTTCTTTCTTACTTTTTTTTTTTTTTTGATGTGGTGGTGGTTTTGAAGGGTAGCTACAAAGAGAAGACGCCGAGCAAAGAATTAAAGGATGAGTGTTATTGGAAACGCCCAGTACAGGTCCATGGAAGAGACACAGGTAAGAAGGTTTCAGGAAGATCCACCTGTGTAAGCCAGGCGGCAGACCCTCAGCCTTCTCAGGCTACACGGTTAGCTATTGATATCTTTTTTCCTGTCGACCGTTGCCCGAAGTCAGTTTCAATCAGATTTCGGTTGGACCACAATATTGGGTGGAGACCTAGCAGCCTATGAGCATCCACTAAAAATATTTAGTGACTCCCTGCCCGGGCCTGGCACTGTATTAGACCATGGAAGCCGGATAAAGGGAAGAATAACAGACCACCCCTGCTGGGAGAAACCCCGTGCTAGGGAAAAAAAAAGAAGAAGAAGAAGAAGAAGAAGGAAACCTTCAGTATATTTCAAAAGAAAGACAGCAGTCCTCTACTTGAGCACAGGCTGGAAACGACAGAGGAAAGGTGGACCCTGAGGGTCCAGCCTGGGAGAGTATACAGATAGCCACGTCCCCAGGCAAAGCCTGTCGGTGCGAAGCATAAGCTCTCATTCTGGAAAGGCTCTCTGCCAGTGACAGGCTGGACTGTGGTCCCTCCTATGGAGTTACTGTACTGGTCCCTGGCCTTCAGAGTCCATCTCTAGCCGGGGGATGTCGCCTGCTGAGCGTCCCAGAACTTTCACTTCAGGTCACATAGAAAGTCAGACACTACGGGTTACACAGCCTTCAAACGTCGCCCACAAGAGGGCAGTGGCCGGAAGCACGTTCGCCGCCGGCCTTAGGAACCGCCCGATGCTTTCTGGACTCCAGAGTACCGTTCCCGAACCGACTGGGACTGGGGACAAAGGTCCGGCACCCAGCACACAACCCCCTAGGACCGGCGTCTGGAAGCGGAGCTCAGGAGCCCTTCATTCCAACCCCCTGTAGTTCGGCGTCTAAAACCCTGTCTTGGTGGGAGGCCAGTCATAAGATATCAAAAACAAAACAAATAAACAAAAAATTCGAGCCTGGACTCTCAGGGCGAAAGGGGATGGCTCTACCCCAACCCCACCCGCTGGTGAGTCACCTCTCTCCAAACCAGAGCCTGCCTCTCCCGCGCCCCGTGCCAGGCGAGCAGGGCTGGGCGGGTACTAAGGTGGGCTCCATCCCTGAGCCCAAGGCGGGCAGACAAGCTACAGCGTGTCCCCGCGGGTGTCCCTGTTTACTCTGAGCCCTGGAGCGAGGTGGGGGCGGTCCCACGTGGCCCCTCCTTCACTCCGCCCCCTGAGGACGCAGGCCCCAATCCCAGACCGGTTCTTACAAAGTCTCCAAATCAAAGCTCAGCCTTTCCCGCACCTTCCCTGCGGACTGGCCACCCCTGCCCCCACCCTAGGCTGGGGAGGCACTGTCTGGGTTTCCCTAAGGAAATCAGGCCTCCGCCTAGGCAGCGGCTCGGGACCCCACCGAGGGGCTCTGAAATCCTGGGGTGTGACATTGAGTTTTACAGAGGCGCTAGAGCGCAGCTCTCCTCGCCCCTTACCCCATCCCACCCTCGGCTCCGCCGGCTCTCGGGAGCGCTGGAAAGAGGTAGACGCAGTTAGAGGACAGGGTGCCCGGGGACTCCCACTCTCGGACCGCTTCCCAGAACTCCGAAGCTTGTCGCGCCTCCGACTCCCCCTCCCCAGGGCAGCGCGCCAAATCAGCGCATGCGCACTGTCGGGATTGCCGCGTAGCTCTTTCTCCCCCCCACCTCTTTTTTCTTTCCCCGCCCCTTCCCTCCTTCCCTCCTCTCCCTGTCCCCTCCCTCTCCCCTCTGAGCACCCCCTCCCTCCTCCCCCCCGCGGCACTTCAGTCCGGGGAACAGCGGTGCGAGCTCCAGGCCAGTGCACTGAGGAGGCGGAAACGGGGGAGCCCCCAGTGCTCCATCAGGCCCCTACCAAAGGCACCCCCATCGGGTCCACGCCCCCCACCCCCCACCCCGCCTCCTCCCAATTGTGCATTTTTGCAGCCGGAGGCGGCTCTGAGATGGGGCTGTGAGCTTCGCCCTGGGAGGGGGAGAGGAGCGAGGAGTAAAGCAGGGGTGAAGGGTTCGAATTTGGGGGCAGGGGGCGCACCCGCGTCAGCAGGCCCTTCCCAGGGGGCTCGGAACTGTACCATTTTACCTATGCCCCTGGTTCGCTCTGCTTAAGGAAAGGATAAGAATAGAAGAGTAGGGGAGAGGAAGATAAAGGGGGACCCCCCAATTGGGGGGGGGCGAGGACAAGAAGTAACAGGACCAGAGGGTGGGGGCTGCTGTTTGCATCGGCCCACACCATGCTGACCCCGCCGTTGCTGCTGCTGCTGCCGCCGCTGCTTTCAGCTCTGGTCGCCGGGGCCACTGTGGATGGTGAGTGAGATTCCGGCGGCCCCCATGGACCCCTGGGGGCTCCCCCTCCCCAGCCCCCACTCCTGCGTCTGGATGGGGAAGGGAGACGCGGGAGGGGGTGCCTTTTGTTATCCCAGTCCAGCTGACACAGCAGCGGCCTGACTGGGGGCGGGGATGGGGTCTGATTTGGGGGATGGGAGCCTGGGACAAATGATGCTTCCAGGGCCCCCCAGCTCAGACAAAGACCAGAGGCCTGGCTAGGAAAGGAGGGCTCCCCCTTTTTCTGATCTTGGGATTGAGAGGCCTTCTCTTCCTATCTCTGGTACGGGAGGGCCTATGCCTCCCCTACATCCTCCACCCTCCCGCCGTCCTCCCCCCCCCATCCGAATTGTGAAGGAATCCGGATTTGCTGTGTACCGCTGCAAAAGGGGGCGGAGGGCCTTTTGCAGTGGACTCTGAAGGCTGGAAGGCAAAGCTGGCTAGGGGTGCCCTGCTGGCCAAAGGGCAGGCAGGCCGAGAAAGCTGTGGGTGGGGATAGGGAGGGCCCCCTGTTTGGGTGTGGAATGAGCCCTGCATCCCAGGCGTGGAGGCCTGGGTCCAGAATCCTGGGCTAGGCGCCTGCCTGGGTTCCGAAGTGAGCAGCTCCCCTCTGAGGGCCTCTGTCAGTAGCCCCGTTGAGGGATGGCGGGGTCTGGGGATGCTGAGTTTCCCTTCTTAATTCCCGGGAGCTTTAAGAAGAGAGGAAAACGTCAGATGTCATCATCCTGGAAGAGACCGGAGAATGGTCTGGAAGGCTGGGGAGGGGTTCAGAGGAAGCTCTGTCTCCCTGATTTTTGGCTTGGTCACAGTTTAGGTTGGAAGGAGAGTCGGAGGTTGGGGTGGGAATTATGACTATGCCCCCAATTCCTGCTTATTTGGTAAATGTAAAGTCCAGCCCTACCGCACCTCATACAGACACTTTGTATATTAGTTAGGTTTGGGCTCCTGTGTTCTTTGTGGGGAATGGCCTGCCCTTAGCCCCTTTTCTGTCAGCTGTTTTTCCTCTTGCAACAGAGTTGCCAGTTCAAGACTTGCCCAGGCTTCATGGTGGGGTCAAGGGGTTGAACTGGGCCGGGTCCCTAACTTGAGAAGGGGTGAGATTTTGTGACTTCCTGTCAGGTTTGCCTCTCGAAGGGGACAACAGCTTCATAGCATCTTACAGCTCTCCCCTGCCTTCCTAGAGCTTGCCAGGCCAGGATTGGGAAAGTTTTTCTCTGAAACCAGATTATGTATCCTCCCCCACCCCCAACCCCCACCCCCATCTCTAACTCCGTTCAGTTGGGGGAGGAGGACACAAGGGGTCAGGAGGCAGCTGTACCCAGGAAAAGAGTTTACTCAGTGGCCCTCAGTCATGTCATGTTGGGGACCGTCTTGTCTAGCCGCCACCCCTAATTTTCTGCCTGTGATGAGGAAAGAGACTCTGCCCTGTCAGACAAGCCTGTACAGCCACCCTCTGCCCTCCACTGCTAACGTCATCCCGTGCTTTCTTCTCGGTCTCGGCACTGGGAGGAGAGAAGGGAAACTGAGGAAAGAGCTTTGGGAAGGAAATGTATTAAGCAAGAAACAGTTCCCCCAGAAGGCCCGAGGAGGAGGAGGAGGAGGAGGAGGGTGGATGGGATCAGGTAGAAGGGAAAGAGGCCCGTGGAGATCCCCGACTCATTCAGTACCAGGTCCTGCGGAGCATAACCCCCAGACCCTAGATGCTGTAACAAGTTGATTGCTGACCACCGGATGAGGAACTCTGACATGTTTCCCTCAACTGTCTCTACCCTAAGTCCCCTAAGTCATGTCAGCTCTGCGCACGGCCTGTCAGGGCTGGGGTGAGAAGGTCAGTGGTAGGGTGTTTGTCCTAGCGCACGGGATGCCCTCTTGTTCCGTCTCTGGCAAGAAATACAGCCCTAGGGAAAGGAGCAGCTCCTGGGGAGGAAGAGAGAGCCTGTAAAAGAGCAGGCCCAGTGCACTCTGGAGCTCTTAGCCAGGCCCTCTAGGTGCTGAGCAGCCTTCTTGGCTTTCTAAAGAAGGAACCGCCTGCCTCGACTTACCTAACAGTTCTAATTGCCCTTCCTGCTGCTCAGGAATAACTCTAGAGACCGCCCCGTACTCTCTTCTCTCTGTGTCTGAAACTCATCCTGGAGTCCCTGCCTTGCTGAGTGAGAGGCTTCTCTTCCTCCTGGTAGACGCATTTGGATACATTTGTAGCCACAGAGGATGGAGAAGGCAGAGGGAAGGATTGTTGATGGCCGGCCTGAGGTGGGACACTTCATGGTGGAGTTGCTCGCCAGGCAGGGCAGCCAGCTGGGGGGCGGGGGGGGGGGGGACAGCTGACTTCTCTCCCAAGCCCCTAGTAGGAAAGGCAGACAGTTGATGTGAGTTATGAGGTTGAAGCGTCAGCCTCCTGTCTTCCTGGAGAACGTTCCAGTCTCTATTCTCCCTGTTCAGACCCAAATCCTAAACATCCAAATCCTCCTTCAAAGCCAGGCATGTGTAGGAAATTCACTGGGGCTATTATGTTGATGTTGGGGGCCGCTTCGGGAGACTTTTTCTTCCAGTCTGTTCTCTGTTCTTTTTGTTTGTTATTCTTTATCACCCACCTCTGCTGGGGCTTCCAACCTTGTCACCCCAGCCCAACCCTAAGTCAGAGCCTTTCCAAACCTCTTCACACCCCTTTCTGGAGTGGCAGAGTGCAGTTAGCATGCTTGGGCCCTGGGTTCTGTCCCCTGTACCAACAAAACCCCAAAACCAGCCCAGTTTTACTTTAACCCCAACCCAGAATGTTTTTCTCTCACACACACCCCTCGGATTCTTTACTCTGCCTGTGATCCAGATCTGAGTAGGAGAGCTTGCGTGTCCTTGGGGAACCTGGGCTGTGGAGTGGGACCATGCAAGGGTCCCTGAGTTGGTGCTGACTTGTGCCAGGGAACCTGGTCCCGCCTCCTGTGTTCTGTCCAGATTCCAGCCTGGTTAGCAGGATCCTGCATTGTTTAGAGAAGGAAGCAGTTGGCTCTGGAGTGTTCCTGTGCCGCGACCTCCTGGCGCTAGGACCTCCCGGGCCGAGAGCGCAGAGCCTCCCAGAAGGTGGTGAGGGGTAGAGAGAAGGGACTCTTCGTCACACCCCCATGAGATGACAGTCCCAGGCCCTGACTTCCTTGTGGGGGTTGCAGGGAGACACCCTCCCACTCTGGGAGAGACAGCAGCCTCTAATCTGGACTCAACGTTTAGTCAAAGTGTTGCTGTTGCTGGGACTTTGTCTCCCAAGGCCAGGATATGTGCTGCCACAGGGGGAGGGGGTCATTCTCTGGCTTCACCCCAGGAGAGCTATGTCACCCTCTGGGCAAACTCTGCCCTGAGCCCCCTTCCTGTCTTTTTTGGCTGTCCGCTTTGCTGTCTGTCTGCTCTGTGTCTCTAGGCCTCTTGGTTCCTATCTTGTATTTGTGCAGCCTTTCAGCCCTGACTGTTCTCAGTCACTGTCTTAATTTCTTTTGTCTAACTCTAACCTCTGAGCAGTCAGTCCCCTAGATCTTGAAAGCTACCCGATGGTGGCATTTCTCCTGGGCTTTCCTGCCTGTCCCTTACCTTCCGAGACCCAGAAGGCCGTCCCCTCTAACTTCCTCTCTCCAACCCTCCTCACTGATTTTGGGAAGTGTCATTATGGCACATGTTTCTAGAGCAACGACAACAAAAAAAACAAACAAACGGAAAAAGAAAACCTTGGATTTTGTTGTTGTTGTTGTTGTGGGCTCAAAGGGAGGACTGGAGGAATTTCAGAAAGAAAAAAGGGAGGTGGGACTTCTAGTAGAACTCCCTCCCAATAGGAAAGACCTAGAGAACGGGTCAGGAGCTCAGGTCTTTACCACCGGTGAGCACAGGCCACGTGGGCATGGGGGAGGGCTAATAATGGACCCAGTCTTGGGAGAGATTGTTGACCTCTGCGGGCCAGATTCCAGGGGATCTGGATTTTATTTGTGGGGAAAGGAAGAGACAGGGTCGCGGGTCAGGCTGATGTCCTGCTGAGTCAATATTGACTCAGGATTGAAGGGTAGACCCTTCTCTTCCCCTGGCGGTCCAAGCCACCCTGTCTGTCCATCTGTCCCAGGCCGCAAAGCAGGGTTTCAGACTCAGGAATGACAAAAATGTGTCTGAACCTCACTGAGCCGCAGGAAGGAGCCACTGGTAACACCCAAAAATACATAAAATTTGGGGAAAGCTCTGTGTTGGAGGAGGCCTTCACTGCCCTGCTGGCTCTCGAGTGTTTGAAAGCTCAAATTCCTGAAGTCCGCCCCCACCCCGGCTAGCTCCCTTAGCTTAGCATGCGGTTTCCCCCTCAGAATGTCCCCAAACCTATCAGAGGGCGCCTAGCCCTCTCTCTACACTGTCACTCTTGCTGTCACTTTCCAGCCTTCAGTCTCCTGTCCTTCAGAAAGAACGCCCTGGGCTCCCAGGGTTGTTGAAGGCAGGCCCCGCTGCTTTGGAAAGTCTCTGCCCAGGATTACACTTTCTCCTCTCCCTCTTCCCTAGCCAGGCTTACTGGCTCCTGTCACCACCCTACCCCAAGGTCCCAGAGTGGGCCAGAGGAGATAGCCAAGGCTTGAGCCAGGCAGTGGGGTCTGTGTTGTGTCTGGATACACACCCAACCCCACACCTCCTGCCCTGGCTCCAGCTTGGTGGCCCTGGGGGCCATGGCTGGGCCGGGTGCCTGGTTGGGGAGGGGCAGGGTGTTGGCCGAGTTAGCATGGCGGTCACATCTCTAGGCAAAGCTGAGAACAGACGCCCCTGTGTCCCCGTGCTCCTGCAGCTCTCTCTCCCTCCTCCCTCTCTCCTGCTTCTCCCTTAGCCCCAGCCCTCCTCTGTCCCATTCTTACCCCCACTCCTCCACGCCCTCCTCCCCAGTGGCTACCCAGTCTGACCGATCCCTGTTGCCCTCCCTCTGACAGGGACCCATGTTCCTACCTCTTCTTTCTCGGGGGTCTCTGTAGGACGGGGTTGCACTGGCAAGCATCTCACAGCCTGACAGTCAGACTCCAGGGCTTCAGATCTGTGTGTGGCACTCAGTGGTCACCTTTAAAGAATGTTCACTGCCATCTGGTGTGGGGGACGGTGGGTGAGGGGACGGGCAGGGGCAGGGCCGGGGGCCCGAGGCCGCTGATTCCTAACCCTAAGGCCACAAGACAGGTTTTCTGAGCATTGAATTCAGATGCAAGACTCTGCTAAGGGCATCTAGGTTGGCTTGGCCTTTAAAGAGATTATACATTTCCTCCCCCATCCTACTCCCGGCTCCCGCCCTGCTTGGAGGAAGCTTCACTTGGCTGTGGAGACTGCCCCAAAGTAGGTTATGTGTTTTCCTTCTCCCCCTGAAGGAAATCAAAGACAGGCTTCAGCCTTCTCACTCAAAATTCCTAGGGCTTTCTCCGCCATGGCTGACAGGAAGTCCTTTCACTTATCTCTCTCCAATCCTGCTATCTTGGCTCTCCTGAGAGACGCACAACCTCCCCCTCCCCCCACACACACCCATCCACCCTCTGCCCCTGGGCCTGAGGAGATGGTGCAGGATGGGGTCTGAGCCCTCCTCTTCCTTTCTGGGAGGGAGGGAGCCCATCCCCCACTGCCCTCCACAAGAGCACATCTGGTTTGTGAATCTCTCATTTCAGCTTTTGGAGTTTGCCAGCTGCTGTTTCCTCTGTCGAATTCAGGCCAAAAATGGGGGTGGGGGGACAGTGGGGGGACCGTGTGAGGGCCAAAGGAGGGGAGCCGCCACGGCTGGAACTTGGAAGACAGAGGAGGTCAGAGTGACCAGGCAGTGACCTAGGGCCCTGGCTGTGAGTTCTGCCATGGAGTGTCGGGGGGCATGGGCTCAGCCCCAGGTGGGAGAGGGAAGCCGTGTCATCAGTCTGGGTATCTTGGGGGTCCGCTTCTGAGCTCCAAACACCCCATCTGTCTCTGAATCCCACTGCGGTTCCCTTTCTCCCCCCCTCAGGCCGCCTGGCTGGCCAGGGGAAGTGATGGTCTCCAGCATGCTAACTAGGTTGGCGGGCTGTTTCCCCGGGAAGACCTCACAGCTGGCCCAGTGGGGCAATGAACTCAGCATTATCCACCTCCTCAAGGGGCCTTTATTCCCGGATCAGGGTAGGAGGGAGGGAGGGGGACTCCAAGGGGGCCTGGCCAGGCCATCCTTGATGTGTTTCCTGAACTCATCTCTGGCTCTGGCCAGGGGCCTGGGTACAGTCCCCTCTGCCAGAGCTGGGGATGAAGGAGAGAGGACACTTCAGTGTGGCTATTGGACTCCCTCCTTCAGAATCCTGACACACTTTTCTTACTCTGTCTCAGCCCTGAGGCAGTACTGCATAGTCTCCTCAGGGACTGTGGGTCCGGAGGGGTCCGTGGCCTTTGGACACATCTCGGTGACTAGTTCAGTGCCCAACCTCCAGTGTGTGTCAGAGAAACAGAAATGGGCTTTACCCAGTGGGAGAAAAGGTGATGAGAAGTTGGGAGATGAGATTCCAAAAATTCCTGCCCGGGTGTGGATGAAAGACCCCTACCCTGTGCTGGACAGGGTCACAGGGACAGATGCGCTATGGGTATGGCAGCAGGGTGAGGGCTGCACTCTTTAAGAACCTAGAGCCCTGGCGCTGAAGAGATGATTCAGTGGTTAAGAGCACTGCTTGCTTTTCCAGGTCCTGGGTTCAAATCCCACCACGTAGAGGCAGCTCGCCCCCGTTTCTTACTCCACTTCCAGGGGGTCCAGTGCCTTTGTGCTCTCCTTAGGCACCGGGCAAACCTGCTACCCAGACAGCCATACAGGCAAAACCCACACATAAAACTAAAAAGGATAAAAGGAAGGGAGGGAGGGAGGGAGGGAGGGAGGGAGGGAAGGAAGGCAGGAAGGGAGGGAGAGGGAGGAAGGGAGGGAGAGGGAGGAAGGAAGGAAGGGAGGGAAGGAGGAAGGAAGGAAGGAAGGGAGGGAGGAAGGGAGGGAGAGAGGGAGGAAGGGAGGGAGGAAGGAAGGGATGGAGGGAGGGAAAGAAGGAGGGAAGGAAGGAAGGGAGGGAGGGAAAGAGGGAGGGAAGGAAGGGAGGGAGGGAGAGAGGGAGGGAGGAATGGAGGGAGGGAAAGAAGGAGGGAAGGAAGGAAGAGAGGGAGGGAAGGAAGGAAGGGAGGGAGAGAGAGAGGGAGGGAGGGAAAGAGGGAGGGGAGAAAGGAAGGGAGAGAGGGAGGGAGGGAGAGAGAGAGGGAGGGAAGGGAGGGAGGGAGAGAGGGAAGGAGGGAGGAAGGGAGGGAGGGAGGAAGAAAAGACAAAACAACAACAGCAGAAACCTAGATTTGGCTGAACTGGGTTGAGTCCCGGTTTGTCACGCCAGGTGTGTGATCCTGGGCAGGTCTGGCCCAGAAACTGTGGGTTAGCCTTCCCTCTTGTCATCCCGTGGGAAAGACTAACTAAGACGGCACATGGAGAGAGAGTTTATCACTGTCCGCGCACGTATGCGGCTCCCGGTGCTGCCTGCTGCCCCTGGTGTAGCTCCGCCCTGGGGCAGAGAGGGACTAGAACCAGGTGGTCCCCGTGGATATAATCACTCCACAGGAGAGGGGCATTCCACTAAGTTCCTAGAGGTCAAGCCGGCCAGCACCCTGCCTCTGCTGGCTAGTGAGTTTTAGGAGAACTCCCCCGAAAGTCCCCTGCTTGTGGTCTGGCCAGTGAGGGGGGCTGTGTCTTGTGGAGGCTGCCCCGCTGCCCTCCGCAGATAACATCTCCAAGGCACACTGCCTTGGAGGGGCAGCTCCGCCGTTCTCATCTGGGGGTCCAGTGGGTAGGAGGAGCTGGTAAAGAGACCAGTAGCGGCCTGAGGTCGGGGAAGCAGAGGGATTAGGAAAGGCCAGCTGCCGGCTGCCAGTGGGAACACGGGGAACCCGGGTCTCTGACTGCCCCCCCCATCATCCCTGGTGGAGTGAGCGGTGCTGGTGTCTGGTGGGGTGACAAACAGCAAGGAGGTATAGGGTCAGGCTGGACAGACAACCTACAAAACTTGGAAAGGGACGATAAGGCCCTCTTGGCTGTTCCAGGCCCACAGCATGGAGGGTTGGTGACGGGGAAGAATGAACCTTGAGGAACTCCAGGGTCCGAGGGCTGACTTCTCACCCTCCTTCACATTTGCCCTTTCTTTCCTTGCCCCCAGCCCCTAAAACTTGCAGCCCTAAGCAGTTCGCCTGCAGAGACCAAATCACCTGCATCTCGAAGGGCTGGCGGTGTGACGGGGAAAGAGATTGCCCAGACGGCTCTGACGAAGCCCCTGAGATCTGTGAGTACCTTCCCTCGCTCTCTCCAGATAAGGGCAGCCACCTCTAGCCTAGCATGGACCTTGCTCTGGGCTTGTGTTTGTCCCATGACACAGCTAAAAGCGTCCTGGCTTCTTCGGAGCCGCCCGCAGGGTGGCTGGTGTGCGGAGCTGCAGCAGCACCTTGGATTTCTCCTTCTGCTGCTCCGTCCCTATGGCTGCTGGGGACCGTGTCCCCTGGGCTGTGGAGAGCTGAGCTGCCCTTCCCTTGAGCGTTTCCTTCTTCCTGCTTTGAAGCTACTCTGGGTGGTGCTCAGTGAGCACCCTTCTGGTCTTGCCAGGTACCCCGCTACCCTTAGTCCCAGGCCAAAGGCCACTGCCCTTACTCAGTCCCTGTACCAGAAGCCCCACCCCTGTGCCCTTCCCGACACCCTCCCCTCCCCCCAATAAGTGGTGTAATCAGAGGCAGCTGTTTAAACTGGGAGAAAGGTCCCCACCCAGCCTTCACCCTGCCAATGGCCAGGATGGGAAGCGGTTTATAGGGTGGAAGGCTTGCTGCCTAGACCCTAGCGTTCTGGGGTCTCCACCCGCAGTCTCTCCCCTACATGGCCAATCCTGGCAAAGGCCTTAGCACGTTCTGGGCTTCACCTGGCCCTGGTCCCGTCCGCGCCCTTTCCCTGTACCTCCAACCGTGGTTATCAAGGGTAACGTGTCGGGTGGAAATGAAGCCACCTGTTTTCTTCCTCACCCTGTGTCCTGCCACAGAGGAGTAGGAACCGGGGGTATTAGACCTGTAACTTCCTCCTGGCTACACCACTTCCTCTCCACATGTTTGGGCGCCTGCCTGTGGGATGGAAGGACAGAAGGCTGTGGAGAAGGGCTGGGTCATGCTCTTGTCCATCCTTCCTTCGGTGTGATACAAATCCCATCTTAGATCATCCCCACGTGTGTGTTCACACTCGTGTTCTCCTGGACCACAGCGGATACACACAGCCCCGCCCGGCCCACCGGCCGGACGAAGGCTCTGTCCTACAGGTTTGGGTGGCCCTTGTGGGCGCTCCTAAGAGTGGCCGCAGAAACAGATGCCCAAACGTGGGGTGGCAAGGGCGCACACAAACCCAGGCAGGGTCACAACGTGGTTTGGAAACGCCCTTGCCCACGAACCACTCCCTGCACAAGCAGTACCTGCAGGGCTCCACCCACACAGACACACCCTCTCCTACCTTGTCTGTTGGAACAGTGGTCTAACCCTCCCATCCCTCCTTCTGGCAATCCCAGCAATTAAGAGGGATGTGGTCAGTAGGCCACAACTTTTGACCTCTCCAGATCTCTTCGTTAGATCTTTGCACTGGGTTGCAAGTCCAGACTAATACTGTTTCATTGAAATACAGTATAAGTCACATATACGATTCTGAAATTTCCAAGTGGCCGTACTAGAAAAGCAAACAGCTCAGATTAATTTGGATGCTTTTGCTGAATTTGTTTGTATTAATACCACCTGTATGAAATTATTAGAGATCCTTTGCCCGCTTTTGATATATCAAAAACCAGTATCTATTTTACAGGTAGTTTTAAAGATTTATTTCTATTTATATGAGTACACTGCAGCTGTCTTCAGGCACACCAGAAGAGGGCGCGCATCAGATCTCATTACAGATGGGTATGAGCCACCATGTGGTTGCCGGGAATTGAACTCAGGACCTCTGGAAGAACAGTCAGTGCTCTTAACCCCTGAGCCACCTCTCTAGCCCTTATAAGTAGTTTGGACTTAGCGCACTCACAGCGCTTGGGAGCTGCATATGGCTGGTGCTGAGTTGGCTTCTGACCCAGCTCTGCGCTCTGAGAACCACACAAAGGTGGTTTGTGCTTGTTTATCATTTGGGCTCCTTTCTGCCAGGGACCGTGTTTCCTTACGCGCATCAGAATCTTTCACTACTGCCTTCTGCCTGTCTCCTGATTATAGACTGCCGAGGCCGGAGGTTCCCTAAGCGGGGAGCATTTAGGAGTAGGTCCTAGCTCTCCCCTTTGCACAGATGTCCCCAGATGTGTGGCTACTTTTGTGAGTGGAGCAGCTGTGCGTAGAGGGGTCCACCCAGTCCCTAAGACCGCTTGAGATCCAGAATGTACGGCTATCTGCAATGCCAGCCTCGGCTTGTACAGCCCACCCAGCCAGCACAGAGATAACTAGACAGCCACCCCAGGCAGCTTGGTCATGCTGTCACTTCTGTTTTCTCCCAGGTCCACAGAGTAAAGCCCAGAGATGCCCCCCGAATGAGCACAGTTGTCTGGGGACCGAGCTATGTGTCCCCATGTCTCGTCTCTGCAACGGGGTCCGGGATTGCATGGATGGCTCAGACGAGGGTGCTCACTGCCGAGGTAAGGGGTCCCCACCCTCTCCTGTGCAGCCGGTACAGGGTCTCCTGGCTCAACATCTGGCGGGGTGGCTGGTTCGTGATCACGGACCATCCTTGAGTGTCAGTGTGTATGAGGCCTTGTTCTGCTCCCATGCCCAGACTTGTGGGGCCCCTTGGGCTTGGAGATTGATCAAACAGCCCTAAGGGCTTCACCCGTGGGCCCGGCTGGGCACTTTCCTCTGGCTGTGTGTGCTTGGATAAGTCACTGCCTCTTTTCAAGGCCGTTCTCGACTAGTAAATGAGGAGTCGGCGGTTTTGATACTGTTTGTTTTTAATAGTGGAGAACTTCAAAAGCTTTCCTATCTGACTCCCGACAGAGGAACAGAGATGCTGTGCTCAGAGCTGGGGATAGGGACCCTCCAGAACCGAAAATCTGGGAGGGGTCCGGAAGCCACTCTGGCCCTTCCTTTCCCCATCAGCCCATGCATTCACAGAGCTGACGGATGGGGAAGCAGTTCAGTGTGAGGAGGGAACATTCAGCGAGAACTCTTAGCTGTGGTAGCATCTTGGAGAGGAATCTGTGATGTGGGGAGCGACAAAGCCTCAGGCCTGGCTCTCAGAGAAATAGTCGCCTCTCTTCCTCTGCCCTGGGCTCTGGGCCTGGAGCAAGCAATGTCTGACAGGCCTTGAGGAGGGCAGTCATGGGAGTCGGGCGCGGCCAGCGTCATATGTCATACACATGTCAGAAAACATCTGCCTGTGGGAGGAGGCACATCTGGATCCTTTCACTCCGGCACGGAGTGTGGAGCAAGGGAATGTGGGGGGGGGGGTTTCCCCCCTCCTTTCTTTTTTGGCTGATTTCATCTGGAGATCTTGGAATGAGATACAGAAATTAAGTTTAGGGATAACTTCAGCCCCGTGACCAAGCTTAGCCAACAGTGTGCCCAGGTTCATTTCCTGCTGGAATACCTTTTTTAAAAAAGTGACAGAAACAAACAAAAACTTGACTTTGAACCTCCCCCAGTATTAGAGAAGTCCCCCCCAACACACACACACACACACACACACACACACACACCAAGACTTCTTTTCTGGATTTTCCACAGCAGGCAATGTTTTCTTCCTTGGCAAAACACAGCAAAGGCAGGCGGTACCTTTGGGCTCTCTGGTCAGAGAAGAGCAGAAGGACTAACAGAGGCCCGCCTCCACGCCTCCCCATCCTGGCTCCTGCCTGCTAGGCTTAGTGCCCTAAACACCTTAGCCTCTGAGCTGTTCTCTTCTGGGTGGAGGAGTGGGGCGCTTGGACAAAGGGGTCTTTGTGGCCTAGATGTCCAGCCCCAACAAGCCCTTAATTGGGTCGCTGGTCTTAGGGAGGAGGGACTGTTTCGTACCTCTCCCCGCCCCTGTCTTACCCCTTCTGTCTCCCATGTGGAAGTGGGTCACGGCAGAAGGAAGAATCCCTTTTATTCCTCACCTTCATCCTCCATCTTGGTTCTGGGTCTTCCCTCCGAGGCTCCCAGAGCTCGAAGATGACTTAGAACAGCACTTTTAGGTCAGAAGACAAGAACAGCTGTGTGTCTGTCCGTTCTTCGCCCTCAGCTGGAGCTGACGTAGTAACTCCCTCTGGGTGCAAACGGGAGGCACACGGAAGGGACAACATTCACTGTCCCTTCTTGGTGACCCCAGAACCCGTCCTAGGGGAGACACAGATGTACTACGTGTCAGGGGAGGAAGAGGCGGGTGACAAGCCACAGCTGGCTGTGACTGTGTACCTGCTGTGTTGGCCTCTTCTGGACTTTGCAAAATACTGCACTTGCTAACCAGCAGTGGTGGCGCACGCCTGTAATCCCAGCACTTGGGAGGCAGAGGCAGGTAGATTTCTGAGTTTGAGGCCAGTCTGGTCTACAGAGCGTGTAGCCAGGGCTACACAGAGAAACCCTGTCTCAAAATAAACAAACAAACAAAAAATACTGCGCTTGCTTCCTCAGCCCCCTCCCTCTCAGACGCTACAGCCTGAAGAGTGACTGAAAATGGAGGGGGGTTTCTGTCTTAGGGTGAATGTGTGTCTGTGGTGGCTGTGTGTCAGGGGTGGCTGTTCTGGGTAGTTTCTGTCTTGGGGCAGCTGTGTATCTGTGGTGGCTGTGTGTCTGGGGTGGCTGTGTGTCTGGGGTGGCTGTGTGTCTGGTGTGGTTGCTGTCTTGGGGTGGTTTCTGTCTTGGGGTGGCTGAGCGTCTGGGGCGGTTGCTGTCCTGGGGTGGCCTGAGTGTCTCTCTTACCCTTGTGCAGAGCTCCGAGGCAACTGTTCTCGAATGGGCTGTCAGCACCATTGCGTCCCTACACCCAGTGGGCCCACATGCTACTGTAACAGCAGCTTCCAGCTGCAGGCAGATGGCAAGACGTGCAAAGGTACGTGAACACGACTGTGTGCGCAGGGTGTGTGCAGCAGGAGGCTGGCTGTAAGGTGGGCCGGAGCAGGGCCGGGCTCAGGGAGGAGAGAACAAAACTGAGGGGGTCCAAAGGGCAGTCCACGCGTAGTGTGGCTACAAGCCTTGAGCATTGCTTTCTGCCTACCCTTAAACATTCCTCCAAAAGTTTAACTTGCACATGAATTTTGCTGACATAAATTAAACATTAGGGCTGGAGAGATGGCTTAGTGGTTAAGAGCACTGACTGCTCTTCTGAAGGTCCTGAGTTCAAATCCCAGCAACCACGTGGTGACTCACAACCATCTGTAATGAGATCTGACATCCTCTTCTGGAGTGTCTGAAGACAGTTACAGTGTACTTACACACACACACACACACACACACACAGTTACAGTGTACTTACACACACACACACACACACACACGCGCGCGCACACACACACACACACACACATATATATATATACATACATATATATATATATACACACACACATATATATGTATATATATATACATATATATATATATATATATATATATTAAACATTAGCCCAACAGTATGGCTTGCACCTATAACTCCCATACTTGGAAAGCTGAGGTACGTGGATTACTGTGAGTTCCAGGCCAACCTGGGCTCAGAGTGAAACCCTGTCTCAAAAAAAAAAAAAAAAAAACAGATTAAAAAAAAAAAGCAGTATTTTCAATTGCAATACTGGTTCCCGCTCGGGGGCGGGGGTGGGGGTGGGGGTGGGGGGGCATACCTCCCAGAAGTGTGTGCTGCCCTTTTGCAAGGCCCTCTGTGTCCTGTATCCAGGTATGCACCCAAAAATCTGATTAGAAGTATTTCTTGTGCATGTGTTTTTTCTGTAAGTGATGCTGCACTGTGGGTGTCGCTTACAATGTTTCTCTTTAGTGAGTTCTAGGGATTTCCCCCCATCATTCCTGGTAGTATGTAGCGATTTACCTCACTCATTAAAAAAAAACCACTGTGACGTGAAACTGATACCACAGCTGACTTGGCCGTTTCCCTAGTGATGAGTAAGATGTTCCCAAGTTTTCTCTGTCGCAAACAATGCAAACTTTTCTGTTTTAAATTGCCCCAAGTCTGCACAAATTCTACTGTCTCCATGCAGCTCCCTGACCTCTCTAAATCATACTCTTGTGACCTGCCTTTCTCTGCGTGCCTCTCCCTCTCCCTCTCCCTCTCCCTCTCCCTCTCCCTCTCCCTCTCCCTCTCTGTGTATGAGCCTTTTACCTGCATATATGTCTGTGCACCACAGGTATACGTGGAGGGTGTTGGATCCCCTGGAACCAGCATTATGAGATGGTTGTGAGCCACCATGCCAGTGCTAGGAATAAAACCTGGATTCTCTGCAAGAGCACCAGTGTTCTTAACCAGTAAACCCTCTGTCTAGCCTCTCTGTATTTATTTTTTTTAAGATTTATTTATTTTTATATCTATGAGTGTTTTGCCCACATGTGTGTGTAGTACCTCATGCATACTTGGTGGCTTAAGAGGTCAGAAGAAGATATAGGATGCCCTGAAACTGGCATTTCACATGGTTGTGAGTCACCGTGTGGGTGCTGGGCACAGAACCTGGGTCCTCTGGAAGAGCCCTAAGCGCCCCTAACCACTGAGCCATCCCTGCAGCCCCCCTTGACTTTTATTTTTAACTCAGGTCTAGGGACCAAACACAGCCTTCCATTTATCACCAATGCAGTTCTGTTTTCTAAGTCATTGTCCCATCTGTTGTCCAGGATGCCCCAAATGTTTTCCGAGTGAATGACTGTCAGTGCACATGACCCAGTCGATCCCAAGACTGTGTTTGCTGGGCAGTGGGTTTGCACTGTATCTGAACTGTGATCGATTCCGCCAGTCGGCTGGTGGTGTCTCGGGGCTCCAGTGCTTACGCTAGGATGACCGTGTCCTCGTCCTTTTCTCTCCCGGCAGATTTTGACGAGTGTTCCGTGTACGGCACCTGCAGCCAGCTTTGTACCAACACAGATGGCTCCTTCACATGCGGCTGTGTGGAAGGATACCTGCTGCAACCGGACAACCGCTCCTGCAAGGCCAAGAACGGTGGGTGGGGTTGCCTGTGGCCACAGAGCCGGGGACCTGCAATGCAGTTCCCCAGCGAATAGTGGCCTCAACAGCCAGAAGTCCCAACTGCCCTTTCTCTGTTCCATCCCCAGAGCCCGTAGATCGGCCCCCGGTGCTACTGATTGCCAACTCCCAGAACATCCTAGCGACCTACCTGAGCGGGGCGCAGGTGTCTACCATCACACCCACCAGCACCCGGCAGACCACGGCCATGGACTTCAGCTACGCCAACGAGACCGTGTGCTGGGTACACGTTGGGGACAGTGCCGCCCAGACGCAGCTCAAGTGTGCCCGGATGCCTGGCCTGAAGGGCTTTGTGGACGAGCATACCATCAACATCTCCCTCAGCCTGCACCGTGAGTCATTCTGAGGGCGGGGCAGCAGGGGAGACGGGCAAGGGGACCCTACCTCCAGCAGAGGCTGAGGTGGGGTCTGTGCCCCTTTGGCTCAGGAACAGAGCAATGTCTATTCTTCCTTTTCACTCTGGGTCTCTACATCTCTGGATGGCTCGTTCATCTCTGACTCAGGGCGAAGGGAGGCCTCAGCGGAGAAGTCTAAACTGAGAGGGCCACGGATGGTCGCTCTCCAGAGACCAGGGACTGTCCCGTCTCTGAAAGCAGAGTGTCATTAGACTACAGAGGGGCTTCCCCGTACAGAAGGATCTGGAGGATGGTCGGGGAAGGGCGGTGTCAAGTAGCGGAGGGCAGAGGAGCCCGAGCCGGCCTTGCTCTGGGCTTTCATATCGTATTCTTACCTCAGGACAGACCAGGCCAGGAAGGACGCCCTGCTGTTGGCTAGGTGCCAAGTCCCTGAGCCTTATTTCCTGTCTGTGGCAGTCAATGAGAGGACGGGAGGGGCCGTGGGCCACTTGAGCATTTAGGACGTGCTGGCCATTCCCATGCAGGCTTCTCTTCCTGCGCGACTTTGCTGTGTAAGCGTGAGGAAGGGTGTCACGGGCCGGGCTCACGCATGGCCGGGTGGCAGATCCCCTCGCATGCTGTTACACAAACAAACAAAAAAGTTGCTTCAGAGTCAACAGCTGGCCGAGTCACATTCCCCGAAAAGCCACACGGGGGCTGAGGGGAGGGGTCTGGCCCTGTGGTTGATCTGTCCCCAGCCCTCAGACCCAGATCTCTGACCTTGAGTAAACCAGAGATCCCCACCGCAACTTTGGTTCCCTAAACTTTGTAGTGGGCTGGCGTTGCTCTGTCCAGATCTGATAAAGTGCATGCTAGCAGGAAAGACCGCCTCGCTACTGAGGCTTAGGGTCGTGAACTTGTGGATCCTATAGTCTTTGGTTCTCGGTTTGGTTTGGTTTGGTTTGGTGGTGTTCACTGACAAATGCTAAGCAGTCATCCTGTGGCTGGCTAGATCCCCGCTCCTGTAGTAGTCTGTAAGTTCCTTTCCTCTGGGCCTGTGAGGCGCTCCTGCAGAAAGCCAAGGAACCATGAGGTTATAAAGGATTCAGCTTGATTGAGGGTCCTTTCGGCGGGGGATGGTGGAAAACAGAGCGTCTCTTTCCCCTGTGGCCGCGGGATACTACTCAAACATCCACCTCTGGCTCCCCAGAGCTATCAGTGTCCAAGGTTCACCTGTGATTGGATGTCTGACTTCTGGGGTGCACAGCAGAGAGCTCCTGAGGGACAGGTAGCTCAAGGAGCCCCGTGTGCAGAGACTGGAGACAACTACCCTGTCTGTTTCTCATTCGCCATCCCGCTCGCAACAGGCCTGCTTGGGCCAAGAGGCTAGGCCATGGTAGCCTCGCCTCAGGGCCAGAGGCTGTACCCGGGGTAGGTGTCTCTGAAGTGCCCTCTGGGAAACGTCTCGCCCTCTGCCCTGTCCTGGCCATTCTTCCCCAAGGAAGCAGGAAGTAGCCTTGGGTAGAGACGCCCTCCCTTGGCAAACAGACCTGCCTTGCCTACCGGGCTTTGGGACTTTACTGGGCCTCTGGGGCAGAGTCCAGGAATCTGGAAGAGACCTAGGTTCTTGGAGAAAATCCTTCGAGGGAGGATGATTGGGCTCCATGCGCCTATTCCTCCCTACCTCATCCCCGCCCCCACTCCTGACGCCAGAGTGTCTGGCTGTCACCCTGAGGATGGTGGTTTGCTCACATCCCACAAACTAATTATGGGCCCTGGGTTGAGGATGTCGGAAGTGTCTCTGTAGCACCCTCCCCCACCCCTAGTGTACCCCTCCCCCACGCCTAGTGTACCCCCCCACCCCCATTCCTCGGGAGGAGGCCTGCCCTGGGGTCAGGGAGCTCCAGGGGCCCAGGTTTCATACCTGCACAGGGGGCTGCCGTCCTATAATTAGCTCCCTGGAGGATGAAGGAAAAGCCCACTGCCCTTCTGCCTTCTGTCCTTCCCTGTGACTGGGACCTCTGTGAGACCCCCCTGGGAGCATGCCTAAAGTGGGTAGTGCTGTGGAAATGGGGGTGGGGGTGGGCGGTCAGGAGGTTGGGATGTCTATCTTATGACTGAGGAGAGGGGAGCCAGTGGGGACTGGTGTGGGACGATGGGGGAAGCCAGCCTCAGAGAGACCTCTGCTAACAGAAATAGACGTAAAGAAGGAAGGAAGCCGGGAAGGGGGCCTGTTCACATGGGTCCTGGAGCAGGGGGACCAGTCTGCTCTGCATCCTCAGAGCCCTGGTAAGCCTCCCCCTCCTCCCCTCCCCCCTCCCCCTGCCCCCCCATCCCCACCCCCACCCCCACACAAGGCCCATTGCCTCTTCCCTCAGACAGCACAGTCTGCTAATTCCATAGCCCCGAGGTGGCTGCACAGGCCTAGATGGGTGTGGCTGTCTCTTCTCCCACCTCAGCTACAGCCCAGCCCCACCTTCTCTTCTGCCTAATGAACTGGGAGACCCAAATGGGTGAGGGCAGAAAGGGAGGGGGGCGAGCTGGGAGCTGGCTCCTGGCAGGCTGTGTTTCATCCCCAGTCCCGAAAAGGGGAAAGAGACTCGAGGGGTTAGAGTTGAGGACAGAGAAGTCCCTAGAGCCCACATAAAGTACAGCAAGATCCTTACTCCAGAAAAACGATAAGGAAATAAGCAATTTCTCTCTTTTTAAGTTTTCAGTCATCCCTTCTTCAGAGACAAGTTTTAAAAAAATGTTATTAAAGGTTTTAATTATACTTTATTAACTTCTTTACTCGTGTGTGTGTGTGTGTGTGTGTGTGTGTGTGTGTGTTGGTGCACACATGAGTCATGGTGTATATGTGGAATGCAGAAGACAACATATGAGAGCCCTTCACTGTGTGGGTCCTGGGGGTTTTAGTTCAGGGGATCAGACTTTGCAGCTCACCGCTGAGCCAGCTCACCAGCCCTCTTAACAGGGTTTGTTTTGTATTTTCTAAGACAGGATCCCACGTGGCCTAAGTTGACCTCCAACTTGTTACACAGTCAAGGCTGGCCTTCAACTTCTTTTTTTTTTTTTTTTTTTTTTTTTTTTTTTTTTTGGTTTTTCGAGACAGGGTTTCTCTGTGTAGTCCTGGCTGTCCTGGAGCTCACTCTGAAGACCAGGCTGGCCTCGAACTCAGAAATCCGCCTGCCTCTGCCTCCCAAGTGCTAGGATTAAAGGCGTGCGCCACCAACGCCCAGCTCGGCCTTCAACTTCTGAGCCTTCCCACCTCTAGTTCCCCCAGTCGTAAAGTTCAGCTTTATGCTTCTCTGATGTTATCCTTAGAAAATTCCTATACTGTGGTTTTACTATTATCTTTTTTTTTTTTTTTTTTTTTGTGCACATATGTGTGTGTACTTGTGCGTAGATGCATGCATGTGCGTGCAAAGTCCAGGAGTCGATGTCAGGTGTCTTCCTCCATACCCTTCTGCCTGATTTTTGAATTGTTATTGCATATGTGTGAATGTTTTGCCTGCATGTATGTCTATGCAGGCATATCTAGTGCCCAAGGAGGTGAGAAAAGGGCAGCAGACCCCTTGGAACTGGAGTTACAGAGAGCCGTGAACCACCCTCCGGGTGGTAAGACTGCAGAGTAGCAAGTGTCCTTACTCACAGATCCATTCCTTCAGCCCCGCCCTCTGCCTCAGGTTTTGAGGTCAGGTCTCACTGACCTGAAACTGGCCGACTGAGGTAGACTGGCTGGCCAGCCATCGCCCTGTGTCCTTCTGTTTCCGCCTCTCTGCTGCGGGGCTTACAAGAACGCACTACCGGGATCACCTTTTAAATTTATTGTAGCCGGGCGTGGTGGCGCACGCCTTTAATCCCAGCACTTGGGAGGCAGAGGCAGGGGGATTTCTGAGTTTGAGGCCAGCCTGGACTACAGAGTGAGTTCCAGGACAGCCAGGGCTACACAGAGAAACCCTGTCTCGAAAAACAAAAACAAAAACAAAACAAAACAAAATTATTGTAGAGACAAAGTTTTGCTGTTTGGCCTTGGTTGGCCTGGAATTTCCTATGTAGACCAGGCTGGCCTTGAACTCACAAAGATCTGCCTGCCTCTGCTTAAAGGATTAAAGGCGTGCGCCACCTCTGCCCAGCAACAACTGGCTTTTTAAAGTGGATGCTGGGGAAGGACACGGGTCCTGGCACCGATGCTCTAACACTTTGCTGACTGAACCTTCTCTCCATCCCTAATTAGTTAATTTTTTAAAAAACTCTATAGCCCAGGCTAGCCTCAAACTCACGGTAATCCTCTTTCATCAGCAGGCCTTCCAAGGGCTGAGATTGTAGGTGCAAGCTACCATGACCAGCTTTTAATCAGGGATAAGTAAAATTGTAAATAAATAATACTGTAATCTATATACACATACACATAAATATTTTGAGAGTGATTTGCAAAGGACTAAACTGAGTCTCAAGAGGTCAACAGGCCTGGTATTCCCAGAGCCCAGAAATGGCCTTCCCATTCAACTCCTTAAGTGCCCTGAGGTAGGACAAGTGGTCTAGCCTGCTGACCCTCCCTCTTCCCCTCCTGAGCTTAAACTCCTCAGCTGAAGGCCTCTGGTGTGTTCCCATTCCTCGGGAGAGGACGTGACCCCTCTAAGAAGGGTGAGACTTGGGGAAGGGGAAGCTACAGACAGAGGTCTGGAAGGAAATACCACTTGAAGTTGTTTTGTGTTGTACTGTAGGAGGCAGGGGAGTTTGGAGGGCTTTACGGGTCTCTGGGGTTTCCTTCCTGGGACATCCTGCACGAGATGGAAAGACCTAGCAAAAGCACCCGTAGGTTGCAGGCACCAGGGTTGCAAAACAAGTCCCCAGGCCCAGCTGACCGACTTTGCTTTTCTCTCCCTCCTCTCCACCTTTTTGGGGAGGTGGAGTGGGTAGATGTGTTTTAAAAAGATCTCAGCAGGAAATGGAATCGTGCTTTTTTTTTCCAGAGGGCAGGCAAACAGGGGACAGACGGCGACCCTCTGCGTCTGCAATCGACTGAAAGGGGCATGGGGGGCGGGTTGTGTCCTTCCCCCTTTCTCTGCCCATACTGTTTCTAGAATGCTTCAGAAGCTGAGTATCACGGCAGAGGTAGCAGGACTGATAGTACATTCCAGGCCAGCCTGAGTTATGCAGTGCGACCCTATCTGAACAAGAAAACTACACAAAACACCCAAATGGAACTGCTCCAGAGTTGACACATGAAAGGCGCCCCCTCCTTTGGCCTTTCTGACTCCCACAGGGGGTCCAGATTCTGAGGGGGTCTAGCCGCTCTCCCTCCCTCTCTCTCTGGCTTCCCCTTTCTGTTTCCTAGTCACCAACAGCACTTTTCTTGCTTCTCCTCTCCTGGCCAGCACCAGCCCTGTGTCTCCGGGCCCAGATCCAGCCTTGTCCTCTCCTCCCCCACTGTCTCCTTCAAGTTGCCTCCCAAGCCAAGCCTACCCCAGCTCTGTCCTCTCCCTGTTTTCAATCCAGAGGAAGTAACTTAAGCAAGACAGACATTTCAGAGCCCAGTGAGAATTTCCCAATCATGCAAAGACCGTAAGTCAGGCAGAGCAGAAACCAGGATTTCAGCCGTGGGATCCTGGCTGGGTGTATGGTCAGGGGATAAGGTACGGACGGGGGTAGCTTCTGGACTGGCTGGTGGAACAAGGAAGAGCCGAAGTCGGGATTTGGTAGCACACAGGACCGCGAGGCCGTGTAATTTAGTGAAACCCGCCAGGCCCGCCTCACCAGCCAGATCCCTCGGTGGGCCTGCAGACTGTCCTCTCCCAGTGCCCTCGGTGCTCCAAGGCCAGAGAAGGGAAAGGGGAGATGCCCGGCTCTAGGGTGACCGGAGAGGCATCGGTATTCAGGAAATGTTTGTTAAGCCAATCAATACGTGTGTGTGTCTGGCACCAGGGAGGAAATGTAAAGATAACACCGGGTCTCCGCATCTGCAGTCAGGTGGGATTGATGACAGGGGCTCCTGGGGTCACTGGAGCCTGCAACAAGGAGAGGCACTTTCAGCAGGTCAAGGCTCCAGCACAGAGAGCTCCTTTGTGCGGGCAAAGCTCCCTTCCACAGGGGAAGTTCTTCCTCCGTGTGGGAAGAACTCCTTCCACTGAGGGAAGTTCAACTCTGTGGGGAAAGTTTCTCAGCAGATCCAGGGTGGGATAAGAACGCCGGCCTCACCGCACATGTCCGCCTTCACTCGGGAGGCCATAGGCTGGTGGGGGAGGGTAGGAAAGACTTGGGGTTAGGGAAGAGGTGACATGTATGGAGTGGTCATGGGCTACATGCCCCAAATGTACCGTCCCTAATGATAAGACCAGGAGTCAGACCAGTGCTCAGAACCCAGCCGGACCCAGGGTAGAGCATAGCGTTGGAAGTAGGGTGGGAGAAATTAGAATAAGGACCAGAACTGAATACATTCCCTGGGGAAGGTAGCTAATGTAGGCATGGGGGTCCTTCATCTCTGACGGACACGGTGCATGCTCTATCGTCTCTGGGTATGTATTTGGAGATATTTTCTCAAGATATAGAGACCTCTAGCCGGGCAGTGGTGGCACACACCTTTAATCCAGTATTTGGGAGGCAGAGGCAGGCGGATTTCTGAGTTCGAAGCCAGCCTGGTCTACAGAGTGAGTTCCAGGACAGCCAGGGCTACACAGGGAAACCCTGTCTTGAAAAAACAAAAAACAAAAGCAAACAAAAAAGCAAAACAAAAAAAGATATAGAGACCTCCTTCCTGCACCCAGATTTCCTTAGTTTACAGAAAGTGACCGGAATCGTGTAACTTAAGTAGGATCTTCGGCTGGGGGCTGCGTTTCTGGGAAGGCAGCCCACGCGTTAAGAAATCTCTCTTGAGCAATGTGGATGATGGAGAAGGTGACAGGGCTGGCGATGGCTGTGCGCTGGATGATGGATCCAGAGCCGCGAGGGGAGCTCGGGGCTCGTAAACACTCACCAGGTCTATTCTAGGGCCTGGAACCGAAAGTCCGATGACACAATCCTGTGGTCTTACCTTTTGACTCATCCTTGACTCTAGGCCCCGCCCTCCTCTGCTAGAGGCCCCCCACCACTCCAACCCCAGACCACCACCACATTCCTCCTCCCCGGGTTTATCAGGGCTGCTCCTGTCTTAGGGCTTAGAGCCTTTGGCCAGAGCTCCTCTGGAGGGCAGGAGGGTGTTCTATAGGGCAGGTCAGCCCTGGGGGTGCAGGGCACAAGGGAACCTCTACTATTCTTTTATTTAGGTTTAGTTTGGTTGGGTGGATGAATTTTGATTGTTTGCTTTAGATTTATTTGTTTATGTGCGTCTATATATGCACCCGCATGAGTTTATGTGCATCGTGCGGGTACAGATGCCAAGGAACTGGAGGTATAGGCAGTTGTGAGCCTCCTTTTTTTGGAGGGGGGGTAAGACAGGGTTTCTCTGTGTAGCCCTCCCTGGCTGTCCTGGAACTCACTCTGTAGACCAGGCTGGCCTCGAACTCAGAAATCCACCTGCCTCTGCCTCCCAAGTGCTGGGATTAAAGGCGTGGACACCACCGCCCAGCTAGGAGCTACACCCAGGTCCCTTGGAAGAGCGGGAAGTGTTCTTAACTAGAGCCATCTCTCCAGCCTCTGGCTGTTTTTTTGAGACTAAGACTAAGCCTCTCCTGCTGGCCTTGGAACTCACTGTATAGTCAAGGCTGGCCTTAAACTCCTGACCCTCCCTCCCCCACCTCTTAAGTGCAGGGATTACATATTAAATGTTTGTCATCATGCCCGGCTTTCCAGTCCTGCCAACTACGCCCATAACCTGTCTAGGTTTGTGGAGCAGGAATACTCAGCTCCTGTGGGCAAAAAGCCCAGGGCTCCACCTGAACCCCAGGCTATAAGACCAGTATCTCAGAGATGGATGGGCAATGGCGAATGATATCCCTTCCCAGGATGCCCTGGTCTCTCTGCACAGCTTTAAAGAGTAGAGGCCTGTGGCTGGGGATGGAGGGG
Organism: Apodemus agrarius; assembly: GCA_964023405.1. Classification (NCBI taxonomy): domain Eukaryota; kingdom Metazoa; phylum Chordata; class Mammalia; order Rodentia; family Muridae; genus Apodemus; species Apodemus agrarius. The sequence continues at coordinate 2,987,266 of OZ030026.1, forward strand.
GGGAGGGAGTAGAGGAATCTGAACTTTAGGAGAGAGGAAAATAATGTGGTGGACTGGGCTTGGATAACAAAGGAGTTTTGCTTGAGACTAATAATCTCCAGCTGCAAAAATACCAAAGGGGAGGCCAGGCTGGCTGGGGACCGCATCTCTTGCCAATTCCTTACAGTCAGGTCTGCTGAATGGGACCCTGCTTGGCCTTCGGGGAGGTGAGGGGAGCCCAGCCAGGGCAGACACATGAGAGCAGGGACTGTCACTGCCCTTCTTTCCCAGAAGCGGGAGGGAGTGTAAGCCAGGAGAGGGGCTCCCACTCAGGTCCTCCCCCCACCCCCCGCCCCGCCCCATCTTGAGGCCTGAGTCTGGAGCTGCATCTGGAAGCAGGGCATCAGCTCTCGGCAGGCTTCTTCCTCTTTCCCTCTTGCCAAGGGTGGATGGGCGAGCAGGGCCAGGGTGTTGCCAGTCCTAGGGCTGGGCAGTGACTCAGGGAAGCCTGAGGAAGTTGGAGGGAAGGCCATTTGTGCCAGCTGGTGCTAGGAAAACAGATTTGACTGATGAGTTTTGCACACAGGCCAACGGCCCCCAGACCCCCGCAGTGCCCACCGAGTAAAGGGCACAGAGCCCTGTGGATTTCAGCTGCCCTGCCAGCTGCCTGGGGCCGCAGGAAGGTCCCTGCTTTGGGACTTCAGTTCCCTTTGGAGGTGGCCCAGTGAGCTTCATTTTAATCTGGTTTTCTCTGTGGTGTGACTCGTGTGTGTGGTGTGTGGGTGGGTGGGTGGGGGCAGGGTGGGTGGTGTGTGTGGGGTGTGTGTGTGTGTGTGTGTGTGAGCTTGCACTGAGTTTTCTGCCTCTACAACCCTTGTCCTCCTCATAGTCCCCTGCCCTGCTCCCCAAGATGGAACAGTCTCGGGAAGCCAGAGGACAGAGTAGCTGGGTTTGGGAATGTGTCAGCCCTTGTAGGGGTAATACCTCTTCCCTATGACCTCTTTCTCTGGTTGTCTCAGGGTGGGGTTTACCCGAGGGGACCCGAAGAGGAAGCCATTTATGTGAACCTCCAGTGACTAGTTTCCCCGCCCCTCCGTCCTCGGTCCTGTGACCCTGAGTCAGTAGTCCTGGCCAGCCAACTTCCCTGGATGACACGTTCCTGTTCCCTGCACCCCCTCCCCCTATTAAGAAACAGCTCCTGGATCCCTGTGGGGAGGAAGGGGGATTAGGGAGGAGCTGAGCAAAGTCCATCATTATACCTGTAGCTGTGTGCCAGAGTAATCCCTACAGGGCTGAGTCCCGACAGTGTAGGCCAAACTCCAGGCAGAGACGAGTGGTAAAAAGACATCTACCTGCTGTTGAGACAGCGGAGATAAAGGTCTCTGCCTTAGGAACGTCCAGGCCTGCGAGGGGCATTTCTTCAGAGGGTGTATTTGAGAGGGGACAGTGGGGGCGGGGCCATGGAAACCTGGGCTGTGTTGGGAAGGCTGCCAACTGTGGTCCTTGTCCCCAGACTTCCAACCCTCTCCCCACTCACCCCAACCCCCACCCCATGACCCTTCAAGGCTTAGAGTGCTACTGAGTACCGACAGGAAGTTCCTCTTTCTGTGTCTCCTGGTTCATCTCCAGGGTCCTATTTTCACCTCCTCTCAGACTCTCTGTACCTCAGTTCTCACTCACTCAGCGCTTCCTCAAGTTGTGAGGGAATTAAGTACTAACGTGGAAGACACAGGGACCCGAAGGCAAGAAGAGGAGTTTGGCTCACGTGACTGACACCCCCCAACCCCACCCCCGCCCTGGGCCACCGGTCTTGTGTCGCGCCGTATGGACTTAATATTTTGAAATATTTTTTTCTCTGAGCTGAGTTCGTTTATGAACATTCTACTTTCTAGTGTGTTCTTTTTTCCTTTAAGTTTATGCACCATCTACAGCTTCCAGCCGGTACTTCTTGTTAGTATGAAATAATTAGATTTACCATGCAAAGTGAATATACATCAGGTCCAAACCAGAGATATGTGCTGTTTTGGTTAGTTAGGGCTATTGGTTGGTTAGTTGGTTAGTTTTTCTCAAGTGAAAGCAGGTTAAAAGGAAAATATTGGGGTGAGCTGGTAGGCCTGACCTCCTGCCTCTTGGCACTACAAGACAGCGCTTTCCCGTTGAAGGCCAGATGCGAATTGGAAGAGCCTGTCAGTCAGACAGCCGATATTTACCTAGTTCCTCCTGCTGATGACAATCCTGAGCCCAGGATGGGGGCTGGGGTGGGGGCTTGAGTATATTTGGAGACTTCTATTTGGAGAGACCAGATACTTGGAAACGTAAAGGGTATCAAAGTGTGACTGTATCTGCCGCTAACACCCACAAGAGCTCCGGGGAAGGTGGCTGCAGCCGGCTGGGGGAGGATTAGGTCCCAGAGAAGGCGGGCTCAGGGAGCTCCTGGAGGCAGGGGTGCCTGTGGGTGGGCCTGTCCTACACAGCTCTCTCCTTCATTCTCCAGACGTTGAGCAGATGGCTATCGACTGGCTGACGGGAAACTTCTACTTCGTGGACGACATTGACGACAGGATCTTTGTCTGTAACCGAAACGGGGACACCTGTGTCACTTTGCTGGACCTGGAGCTCTACAATCCCAAAGGCATTGCCCTGGACCCTGCTATGGGGTGAGAGGGGCGGGCCGGCGTTCCGACTCTCGAAAGAAGAGGCAGAAGCTATAGTGGGAAGTGGGGGGCCCCCGGGGCCTGCACCCCACTTACTGTGTGCACACCCACAGGAAGGTGTTCTTCACTGACTACGGGCAGATCCCAAAGGTGGAGCGCTGTGACATGGATGGACAGAACCGCACCAAGCTGGTGGATAGCAAGATTGTATTTCCGCATGGCATTACGCTGGACCTGGTCAGCCGCCTCGTCTACTGGGCGGACGCCTACCTAGACTACATCGAGGTGGTGGACTACGAAGGAAAGGGTCGGCAGACGATCATCCAGGGCATCCTGGTGAGGGAGGCTTTGGCTGGGGTTATTCCGAGGGGACCATTAACCAGAGTCTTTTGCTGAGGGGGAGACCTTGGGGGGGGGAATTGATGTCCAGGGCTCCCAGCGAGTGCGGAAGGAGCGGAGTCAACAGCCCATGCCTTCTGGTGGAGCCAGCAGGAATGTGTCAGAGAGGAAGGATATGGCTTCCCATTCTGATGGGAACGTTTAAAGACACCCTTTACTTCCTTTTTCTTAGTTGAGGCTTAAAATAACCCCTGGGAGATGAGCAGGCAGTTGATAAAAGCGGGGAATCAAAGATGTTTTTGGTAATTTGCCAGAGGATACACCATTGGGAACAAGGCTCGAACCCAGCCAGGAGGTGCCGCTGCTCAGAGCGGAGCATCCACTCGGGAGTAGCTTGCGTGTGCAGCCGGCCCTGGGGCTTTGCGAGGAACTCTTCCGGTCCTAACCTTGAAAGTCTCACAGCAGACCCCTCAATCGTGGGCATATGGAAGCAGCTGGCCCCCGTAGGCTTCCTGGGGACACGAGTAGGCCCTCAGTCCCCGCTGCTGCAGGCAATCTGAGTATCCTCTATGGACGGAGGTTAGGGTCCGAGGGTATGTAAGTCATCTGCGAATTATCAAAGAGTCTGCAGGGAGCTTAATCCTGCCAGGGGCATTTTTTTTCCTGTCCTCAGTGGTAGGACGGTCCAGTGATCAGCACATCCGGTGCTGGATAGCAGTGTCATCACAGGGGCAGACTAGAGAGGGGAATAGCATCTCTTCGAAAACTCCAGTTCTGTAAAGATTACTCTGTGAAGGATGAGTAGGAGACAGACACACAGAAATCTCCAGAACACAGGAGACAAGCGTTTAGCATCAGGTTAAACAAAACCAGAGGGGGAAGTTCGGGCGTAGTCGGATGGAGTCTGGGCAGCAGCCGCAGGCCTGCCGGGCTGGGGGCGAAGGGAGTATCATCCTCTTCACCTTGTTGACCAACGCTGCCTGCCCGTCTCAGATCGAGCACCTGTACGGCCTGACTGTGTTTGAGAACTATCTCTACGCCACCAACTCGGACAACGCCAACACTCAGCAGAAGACCAGCGTGATCCGAGTGAACCGCTTCAACAGTACCGAGTACCAGGTCGTCACCCGTGTGGACAAGGGCGGTGCCCTGCACATCTACCATCAGCGACGCCAGCCCCGAGGTGAGCGGTCTCCACGGCACCTCCACAGTTGGCTTCACCCCGACAGCCAGCACTGTCAGCACAGGATCACAGGTCTTCTACAGATCTTTATTCTCTTTTAAATCGAGAGTGCTTCTAGCCACCAACCCCGGCTTCTCCTAGCCAGATACCCTTGTCTCTCCATGACCCAGGTTCCCTTATGCCTGAGTTGCGGCAAGGCGGTGGATACTAGTTCTGTGGCTTTGAAACCCTAAAACGGGAAGAGTAAAGACCCCCTCCACCCCCGATGACCCGAGCAGAGCCCCGAAGGGTGCTGACAGCTCTCTCCTCTGCCCCCAGTGCGGAGTCACGCCTGTGAGAATGACCAGTACGGGAAGCCCGGTGGCTGCTCTGACATCTGCCTGCTGGCCAACAGCCACAAGGCGAGGACCTGCAGGTGCCGGTCTGGCTTCAGCCTGGGAAGTGACGGGAAATCCTGCAAAAGTGAGTATCAGGGAGAGCTGGGCAGGTGGGCCTGCTGGGGGTGGGGGGAGGGCAGGGGTGGGTCCACAGACCCTACGGCCCACTGCCTTGCAGAGAAACGAAGAGCAGAGACATAAGGGCCCCGCATCCGAGAGCAGCAGTGTTCCTGGCCCAGGTCCATTTATTTACGAGTGTTTAGCAAACGCACACTGGGTGTTTGACACTGCTCAGGCAGTGAAGGGTGTGGGGGCACAGAGGCGCTGTCACGACAGTCCGAGGATGTGATATCTAAGCCTAGCTCTCTGCAGACGGAGTGAGGTGACCAGCCGCGTGATTGCTGGGAGATCAGTTATGGAGGAGTGAACACACGGTTCAAAGGCCCCCGAGGCCAGCGTAGGGTGTGGTGTGCTGAGAAGACGGGTGAGGCGGAGTGGGAGTGAAGGGAGATGAAGGGAGCTTCTCACTGGGAGGAGGAGCTTATGGCCGCCGTAGAAAGAAATGGAGTGCCGGATTATCCTGCGTACACTTACACTGTGCTGGCCAGGAGGGAAGAAGCCAGGTGGCTGTTTCCATGGGGTGGGTGAGAGCGATGTGGCTTAGGCTAAGATGGTGACAGAAGTCGTAACAAGTGACCAGATACCAACGTGTTCTGAAAGCGCTCCTTTCAGGCCCCGATGCCACTCCTGAACAGTGCGTGTGAAAGTGAAAACAAGCCTCCTCCTCCAGTTTCCCATCCAAAGCTGCCCGAGTCAAATCCCCGTCACACGGCGGCCCGAGGGCTACAGTAGAGCATGTTATCCTGTGTTTTCTGTGGGTGACTCAGGGCCCTGTCTGCTCCACGTCTCCTGACCCAGTCCAGTCAATGCTCTGCAGTACCTAAGGCCCAGATTTCAAGTGGGGAGATGACCATGTGTGTGTATGAATGCACGCATACATGTGTGTGCATCGTGTATCTGTGTGTGTGTGTGTGTGTGTACAAGAGCAAGTGCATGTGTGTCTGTGTGTATGCATGTGTGTGTGTGTGTGTCTGTGTGTGTGTGTCTGTGTGTATATACAAGAGCAAGTGCATGTGTGAGTGTGTGTATGTGTATGCATGCATGAGTGTATGGCTGTATGTGTGTGTGAGTGCATGTGTATCTATGTGTGTATGCATGTCTGAGTGTATCTGCATGCAAGCAAGTATATGTGTATCTGTACGTATGCATGTGTGTGCGTGTCTGTGTGTGCGTGAGCAAGTGCATGTGTATCTGTGTGTATGCATATGTATGTGTGTGTGTCTGTGTGCGAACGAGTGCATGCGTATCTGTGTAACTTTGTGCCCTTTGTACCCGCCCTAGAACCTGAGCATGAGCTGTTCCTCGTGTATGGTAAGGGCCGGCCAGGCATCATCAGAGGCATGGATGTGGGGGCCAAGGTCCCAGATGAGCACATGATCCCCATTGAGAACCTCATGAATCCACGGGCTCTGGACTTCCACGCCGAGACCGGCTTCATCTACTTTGCTGACACCACCAGCTACCTCATTGGCCGCCAGAAAATCGATGGCACGGAAAGAGAGACCATCCTGAAGGACGGTAATGGCGTCAGAGATGTGGGGGTGTGGGGTGGGGGTGGGAGGGAGTGCTCCTGAGGGAGGTGGCGCCTGAAACTGGAAGACATCAGAGGCTTCGCTCGCTCCCTCACAGCACGAAGAGTCTTCTGCTGACTAGCTGGCTGGACTGGTTGGCATGGCGATGAGGGGATAGACAGGTTGACCCCCGCGTGACCCCCTTCTTGGCTGAGCCAGAAAGAGTCAGGAGGATGGATGGATGCGCTAGGCAGTGTGGGCTGCCTTTGCCAGCCCTTGGGAAAACTCACAGTCTCCTGCCCCTGGCGTGTAGCCCTGGAGCTGTGTGCAGCGTACAGCCAGGAGGGGCCGTGGGCCCTGAATCAGAGCCGGGCCCGACCCATCAGACAGGGCCCATCCACAAGTGTCAGTGCTCATAGTGTGTGCGGCTAGATCTCACGGCCACGGAGAGGACAGTGAGAACCTGTCTGTCTCTCCCTCTGATCTACTTTGGCAGGGCCACTGTGCAGTAGAGCCATCCCCGTGAGGGCTTCTGAGCTGTGTGTCTTTTACCTCAGATCTGTTTTTTTTTTTTGGGGGGGGGCCAAGATCTGGTTCCTTAACCAGTCAATGTGGCTCGTTCCCCACCCTCTCTGTAGCTCAGAGAACCTCGGCAGTCAGCAATCATAAGACTGTGTGGAAATCGAGAGTAACTCCTGGTCAGGAAGACGTTGGGGATCCCCAACAGGGGAACTGCTATTTAGGGGACACTTGAGATAAAGCCTTTGGCTAAGGGAAAATTCACTTCCTAATTTATTCATTTTGTGAGCTCAGGTATTTTAAGCCCAGGATGGTGGCGTCACACTAAAGCAAGGAGCCAGTGCGCAGTGCCCCCGCTGGCTACCTAAGCACAGGCCCAGACATGCCCTCATCAGAGAACTCCCCTCGGTCACATCGTTTCCTGGCTGCCCCGTGCTGTTTTCTTTCTTTCTTTCTTTCTTTTCTTTCTTTCTTTCTTTCTTTTTTTTCTTTCTTTCTTTTTTTTTTTTTTAGTTTTTCGAGACAGGGTTTCTCTGTGTAGTCCTGGCTGTCCTGGAACTCAGGCTGGCCTTGAACTCAGAAATCCACCTGGCTCTGCCTCCCGAGTGCTGGGATTACAGGCGTGCGCCACCACCGCCCGGCTCCGTGCTGTTTTCAAAACATAGATGTGGCATCGCAGATGCTGTGTAGATGTGGCATCCGAAAGGGTCTTCTCCCTCCCCCTCCCCCAGCCTCCCCTCCCCTGTCTGCCCACCATTCAGGGCACCACTCACCTCCTGCTCACCCTGCCTGCCTGGCCGCCATCTCCCCCTGCTTCATGTGTCCATTACGTAATGGGTCACCCCCACGCGCTCTCCTCGCCCTCACAGGCATTCACAACGTGGAGGGCGTAGCCGTGGACTGGATGGGAGACAATCTTTACTGGACCGATGATGGCCCCAAGAAGACCATCAGTGTGGCCAGGCTGGAGAAAGCCGCTCAGACCCGAAAGACTCTGATCGAGGGCAAGATGACGCACCCCAGGGCCATTGTAGTGGATCCACTCAATGGGTGAGTCAGCCCGGGCCTTGGGGTGATGCACGTACACCTCAGAGGACCTCGGAGGGAACAGCAAAGCCAGGGGTGTGGCTGAGGCAGGCAGGCTAGCATGTGTCTGTCTGTCTGTCCTGATGGGGGAGAACCAAACCCAGACACACACAGGAAGTCTGCTTCTGCCGCTCCCCTACAGAGCTCTCTCCTGGTTCCCCTTGGCCCTGAGCAGCCCCAGCCTTCGCCTCTGCCCAGTGCTTGCTTGCCGACATCTGCACCCAGCTTTCTTCCTCACCTGCCACTCCCTGTCCCATCCTTTGCTGTCTGGAACTCCCAGATACCTCACAGTTGGCTTCTCATCAGCGCGAAGTCCTTCCCCCCCCCCCGCCCCGTTCACCCCAACTTGCTGCCCGGATTCTCTCCATCCATCACTTTTAATTTTCCTCCTGATTTTATCACTCCAACACGACCTTCTTGAACGCCTTGTCTCTCCTGGGATGTGAGCTCCTGAGGGGTGGGGGACCTCAGTCTTGCTGCATCGTGGGATGCCAGAGGCCCGCTTACGGTAGCCGTTCATCGGGTGTTTGTTGTACAGTGGCCTGAGTTGGAGTGATGTGGGGCCAGAGAGACCCCTGGGGGAGCTCTGGATACCACGCAATGGCTGGACTCACAACAGAGGCTGTTGTGGCAAGGGTGGCCGCGTGGTGCTGACCGGTCCCTGCCCACAGGTGGATGTACTGGACAGACTGGGAGGAAGACCCCAAGGACAGCCGGCGAGGGCGGCTCGAGAGGGCCTGGATGGACGGCTCACACCGAGATATCTTTGTCACCTCCAAGACAGTGCTTTGGCCCAATGGGCTAAGTCTGGATATCCCAGCGGGACGCCTCTACTGGGTGGATGCCTTCTACGACCGAATTGAGACCATACTGCTCAATGGCACAGACCGGAAGGTGGGTAGGCACAGGTGGCGCGTTGTTTAACCCGGTTTCTATGCTGGAAACTCCAGGAGTATGTACATACGTGTGCGTGTGCGTGTGCGTGTGCGTGTGCGTGTGCGTGTGTGTGTGTGTGTGTGTGTGTGTAGGGCTTTGTGCTTCTTACAGGTTTCACATGGCTACTCCATGAATGTGTGTTTGTATGTTGCGTATGTTGTCTTTGAACAAGCTGCACTAGACAGCGTGTTATTCCAGAACATCACAGGCCTCTGCGCCCCAAGCCTCTGCTTCCTGGGAACCCCCCATCTAGCTCTTCCTTGTCCCCCATCTCCTGAATGTTGTCTCCAGGCTCCTCTCCCTCCAGATTACCTACATATGCCCTCCATGAGGCAACGGCTGCTCTTAGCTCCTGTCTTAGTCAGGGGTTTCTATTCCTGCACAAAACATCAGGACCAAGAAGCAGGCTGGGGAGGAAAGGGTTTATTCAGCTCACACTTCCACATTGCTGTTCATCACCAAAGGAAGTCAGGACTGGAACTCAAGCAGGGCAGGAAGCAGGAGCTGATGCAGAGGCCATGGAGGGATGTTCCTTACTGGCTTGCTAACCCCTGGCATGTTCAGCTCATTCTGTTATAGAACCCAGGACTACCAGCCCAGGGATGGCCCCACCCACAAGGGGCCCTTCCCCCTTGATCACTAATTGAGAAAATGCCCCACAGCTGGATCTCATGGAGGCACTTCCCCAACTGAAGCTCCTTTCTCGGTGATAGCTCCAGCCTGTGTCAAGTTGACACACAGAACCAGTCAGTATAGTACCCATCACAGCTCAGTCCTTAATAGATCCCAGTAGATGCCAGGCGGTGGTGCACACGCCTGTAATCCCAGCACTTGGGAGGCAGAGGCAGGCGGATTTCTGAGTTTAAGGCCAGCCTGGTCTACAGAGTGAGTTCCAGGAAAGCCAGAGAAACCCTGTCTCAAAAAAACAAAACAAAACAAAACAAAACAAAACAAAAAATAGATCCCAGGAAATGTTAATGTTGCTTAGCTGGTGTGTGTGTGTGTGTGTGTGTGTGTGTGTGTGTGAGAGAGAGAGAGAGAGAGAGAGAGAGAGAGAGAGAGAGAGAGAGAGAGAGAGAGAAATGATATTCATATTGAACGGAGGTATGAGAGGTCCGTATGGACAGTGTCCTTACTGCGTCACCTGTTGGAGTCAGCACCACCAGGGCCCCTAGGGGTTCCTGGGGCATCTCTATTTGCCCTCCTCTCCTCAGAAACATCACCTCCATTCCTAGATTGTATATGAGGGTCCTGAACTGAATCACGCCTTCGGCCTGTGTCACCATGGCAACTACCTCTTTTGGACCGAGTACCGGAGCGGCAGCGTCTACCGCTTGGAACGGGGCGTGGCAGGCGCACCGCCCACTGTGACCCTTCTGCGCAGCGAGCGACCTCCTATCTTTGAGATCCGAATGTACGACGCACAGCAGCAGCAAGGTGCGCCTTTATAGGCTGGGGACAGTGGGTGGGTAGGATGGGACCCCGGCCTTTAATATCGAAGACTTCCCAGAAGCCTCTGTTCCCCGTTCACTTCTATTCCCACGTCTGTGTTCCTTCTCTTTCAACGTGACAGTCCTCTCCGGACTTCCTCTTCGGCCTCCTCACTTTGCATGATTACTTTCCTGACTCTGCGCCCCCCCCATCCTTGTTCTGCCCTCTCCTGCAGTGGGAACCAACAAATGCCGGGTAAATAACGGAGGCTGCAGCAGCTTGTGCCTAGCCACGCCCGGGAGCCGCCAGTGCGCCTGCGCTGAGGACCAGGTGTTGGATGCGGACGGTGTCACCTGCTTGGGTATGAGGGGCCCGGCTTGCACATGGGTGGGAAGGTAGCCCCAGCAGGAGCATGGCAGAGGGCAGGGGAGTGCTCTCTGTTCCCAGCTGAGATTAAGGAAGCAAGGAGGGAGCCCTGAGATGCTGACAGGAAGCAAGGGACAGGGTTCAGGGAAGGCTCTGGGGCTAAAAGAGGAGTGGGGGCGGGGTAGTTCCGAGGGCGCGAAGAGGGGGCGAGTGAATGAGGAAGGAGACATCGTGTGAGAAAGGAACTATTCTTAATTCATAGCTTTAACTATCATTAGAGTAAAATAAACAATATTTCAAAATACTGTGGGCTGGGCATGGTGGAACTAATCCTTAACCTCAGAGCTCAGGAGGCAGAGGCAGGTGGATGTCTGTGAGTATAAGGCCAGAATGGTCTGCCTGGAGAGTTCCAGGTCAACCAGGGCTGCAGGGGGGAGACTCTGTCAAAAAAAAAAAAAAAATCAAAAGTAAATCCAGAAAAATACTGTAAATTAGCCAGGTGAGGTGTACATGCCCAGAGTCCCCACCCTGGAGAGGCCGAAGCAGGGAATTACAAGTTCTAGGCCGCGGGGCGGTGGTGCCGCACACCTTTAATCCCAGCACTTGGGAGGCAGAGGCAGGCGGATTTCTGAGTTCGAGGCTAGCCTGGTCTACAAAGTAAGTTTCAGGATAGCCAGGGCTACACAGAGAAACCCTGTCTCAAAAAACATAAAACAACAACAACAACAAAAAGTTCCAGGCCAGCATGGATATTCTAACTCAAAACCAAACAAATTGCAGGGTGGTGATGGCGCACATCTGTAATCCCAGCACTCTGGGAGGCAGAGGCAGAGGCAGAGGCAGAGGCAGAGGCAGAGGCAAGCAGATTTCTGAGTTTGAGGCCAGCCTGGTCTACAGAGTGAGTTCCAGGACAGCCAGGGTTATATACAGAGAAACCCTGTCTTGAGAAAACCAAAAAACAAAAACAAAAAAAAAAAAAAAAAAAAACCCAAAACAAAACAAAAAAACCAAACAGATTTTAAAAAAGGAAATTAGGAGAAATAAAAGCCCAGATCCAATCAGTGAATATGAATATGGTGTTTTTGGTAAGTCACACAAGGGACTTTCTTCCCTAGGTAGGTAGTTCCGTGGTATACATAGCCCTCACCCAGTGTGTGCATTAATCTCCTGCCTCTTTTGACTCTTAATCACCACAGTAGCCTCTGTGCCATCCTTAACTATTTATTTTAAGGTACTGAGGATCAACCTAATGCCTCATATACACTAGATAATCACTCTACAGCCCAGTTACACCCTCAACTCCCTACGTTCATGGTTTTATTTATTTGTTTTTATTTTGTGTGTGGATATTTTGCCTGCATGTGTCTGTGCTCCATGTACATGTCATTCCCATGGTGGCCAAAGGGGGCGCCAAATTCCCTGGACAGCCAGTGCCATCTCTCCTGCCCCTGAGTTCATGATTTAAACAGCCTCGATCTCCTAAACATAGGAAGGGTTCCAGGGATATTGGCCTTTAGGTAAGGCCTTAGGTCCAATTCCCAAGGATTGGAACCGAGGTCCAAGTTAGCACAGGCATCCCGACCCCAAACTCTGACCCCAGAGCACATCTACTTATTAACCCTTTTGAACTGATCACCACGTACTTACACTTTCTCATATCTGGAATAAACTTTATCACAGTTCTGGGCGTGAACTGTGTCAGTAGCCAGATGTGGTGGCCTACACCTTTAATCTCAGCATTCAGTGGGAAGACGCGTGTGGGTCTTTGTGAGTTCCAAGCCCCTCAAGGCTATATAGCGAAATCTGCTCTCAAAACACAAATACAAAAGGAAGAAAAAAAAGAAAAAAGGCTCGGTAAAGATCAGTGTCCCGCTGAGAATAAGGCTGAGGGCCAGCGGAAGATGAGGATTTGGCAGAGGGCGTGAAAGGCCGGGGCAATAGAACTGTCTTTGCGGACACTGACATCGTTAAGAATAGAGTCAGGGGCTGGAGAGGTGGCTCAGTGGATAAGAACACTGACTGCTCTTCCAGAGGACCTGAGTTTAATTCCCAGTAACCACATGGTGGCTCACAACCACCCGTAATGGGATCTGGCGCCCTCTTCTGGTGTGTCTGAAGACAGCGACAGTGTATTCATATACAAATAAATAAATATAAATAAATAAATAAATAATAAATAAATAAATAGCAGAGCCAGGAATGGCTGTAGAGGAGGTGACAGTGGGCCAGGAGCAGAGCGTCCTTAGCCATGATGGAGCAGCCCAAGGTCGACACTCACTGGTTTCTGTGGTGACTGACACCACAGTCCGGGCTCCGGGCAGCCAGTGGTATAGACAAAGGTCTATTTAGATACTAAAGCAGACAGTGATGGAGAGGTGGGAAGAGCGGAGCATGCAGAGATCTGGGGACCCGCCTTCACTCCCGAGGTGGAATCTATGGCTTTGTGAAAGAGAATGTCCAGGACAGGATCTTGGGGGCTCCTGAGATGACACCTAGGGGCCGTTCAGAGTCAGCAGTGGACCAAGCCCGTCTCTGTGACCTGTAATAACAGATCTCCTGAGAGCCATTTTCTCTAGGACCGCAGGGAGATACAGACATTGCCGGCCAGGGAGGCTGCTGTGCTTGAGAAAAAAGTTACTGTATTGAATCAAATAATCCGCTCATGGAGAATTAGGTGCTTGGGGGAAATGACTCTGTAGCGTATCAGAAAACAATGCATCAGAAGTTCAGGGGTTTTAGCGCCTGCCCCGTGGCCTGGGTCCGACCCGCCCCCTCACACTCCTGTGGTGCCCACAGCGAACCCGTCCTACGTGCCCCCACCCCAGTGCCAGCCGGGCGAGTTTGCCTGTGCCAACAACCGCTGCATCCAGGAGCGCTGGAAGTGCGACGGCGACAACGACTGTCTGGACAACAGCGATGAGGCCCCGGCACTGTGCCGTGAGTCACCATTCCCACCCCGGGGTGGCCAGGCAGCGGGACTCTGGACGTGCGCCTGCGCGGGGCAGCGGGACTCTGGACGTGCGTCCGAGTGAACGGAGTCCGTTCTTACTGACCCCCTGACCGCGCCTTCCACCCCCAGATCAACACACCTGCCCCTCGGACCGATTCAAATGTGAGAACAACCGGTGTATCCCCAACCGCTGGCTCTGTGATGGGGATAACGATTGTGGCAACAGCGAGGACGAGTCCAACGCCACGTGCTCAGGTGCGGAGTCGGGCACCGTAGTCCAGGAGCCAGGCCTGGGAAGACGGAGGAGCCCAGGAACCCGGAGCAGAGGGGAAGGGACCCTGGGCAGGAAGTCGGGTCTTCCATTCCCTGCCAGGATAGAGAGACCAACAAGCTGGGAGTACAGGGGAACAGATGCAGCTTTAGATACAGAAAAATGCGGATGGAGCCTTTTCCCAAAGACCCCAGCGATCCCTTGGGAGATGGGGTCAGGCACTAGTGTGACTCGGGACACTAGAGAATAACATCTCAAACAGAATGGACACGGGGGACTGGGGGTTGGGTGGAGAGGACAGAGGACGATGGGGGAGGAGAGGGGCTGGATGATGAACCTCTACATCTGCCCCGCCCCCCAGCCCGCACCTGCCCACCCAACCAGTTCTCCTGTGCCAGTGGCCGATGCATCCCTATCTCTTGGACCTGTGATCTGGATGATGATTGTGGGGACCGGTCCGATGAGTCAGCCTCATGCGGTGAGGGTCATGGCAGGATAGTCTGGCCGGCTGTGGGGAGGGGCAGCTCATGGGGTGGGGGCGGGGCAACTTGTGTGCCTGGTAGGTTTGAGTAAGTTGTCGCTGTGGCCTTCATGCATTTTGTCTGCAACAGGGGATAATAACACCACCATCACAGCGCGATTTGGGGGGGTCTTGGGGCTTGTGTTGATGCCTAGCAGGGGTGATGAGCAGTTTTCGGCTGAGCCCCCCTCCCCCATCTGGCTCTGCTAGACTCCTGCTTGTTCACCACCTGCTTCTCACCGTGAGGACGAGGACGTGTGCGTCTCAAGTCCCTACTCAACTCTCCTTTCTCTTTCTCTCTGACAGCCTACCCCACCTGCTTCCCCCTGACTCAGTTTACCTGCAACAATGGCAGATGTATTAACATCAACTGGCGGTGTGACAACGGTAAGAGCTTGCCTCCCCCCCTCTTACTGTAATTCCTAGGAAAGCCAAGAAGCCACAGTCAGGCCCCAGAGGAGGCAGGCACACGATCTTAGACCCGAGCTGGGGCTCTCTGCGAAACACCGAATCCCTGAGGGATTGGCTAGGAGGAAGCAGGAAGGAGCCAGAAGTGCCATGGGGCCCCAGGGTGGGCAGAGGGAAGGGCCTACCGTTGTATCAGCCCCGCCTCAGCTGAGCAGAGCTGCCCACCCTGCTGGCAGGAGAGTTAACCGAGCACAGAGCTGCAGAGCAAGGCGCCCAGGGCTCAGCCTCTTCTCCCTATACCCTCTGCCTCTTGGGGTCCTTACTGCACACCCCAGGCTCTGGGCTTGGAAGCACACCTGGAGGTCAGCCACGAACCAGGTGATGTCAGCCCTGAGCCTCGGGGGCCACCGTGTGTGTAAGCACACGTGCGAGTGAGTGGTTGTTGTGTGTGCTGTTTCAGACTCTGTCCTGTCTGGTTGTATTGTGTTATGTTGTGACGGGCTACCCCGGGGTCTCCAGCCCTGCTTCACATGTGAGGATGGGTTGGGTCGGTACCATGTCTCCCTCCTCTGTGCTGTGTCTCAAGTGCCAATGGTTGCCCCTGGCGGTTTCTGTGTTTCAGAGAAGGATTGTGGGGACGGCTCTGACGAAAAGACCTGTCCTGAGCCTGCCGGTCAGTGCATAGAAGCACATGCACCATCACCCCACAGCCCCAGCTGGCCTCAGCCCCCCCTAGTCCCCTAGGCCCCCTGGCCCAGAGCTGCCAGACACACACAAACAAAAGGGGAAGGGGCAGGAGAGTGGGTCTCGCAGGGAAGAAGTAGGAGAGGACTCTGAAGGACGTTCAGAGGAGAGAGATGACAGAGGTGGCTCTGAGGAGGCTGAGACCTGAGGGAAGAAAAGCAAAGCCAGTTAAAAGTGGGCAGGAGCATAGCACTCTCCGAGGGCACTGGCTAACCTCTGCCTTTGAGAGCCCTGTCAGTGTGTGCAGAGGGACGTTACTCTGGGGCTTAGGAGGCAGGGTGTTTACCCAGATACCTGCTTCAGAACAGTCCTCCAGCCTCCGCTACGGGCAAGCCTCTGGGAGCCGCACCCAGTGCCAGTGTCTGGCAATGCCCAAGCTCAGTGCGTAGCTGGTAAAAAGCCTTTCCAGCCAGCAGTCTCACCTACACCCCACCTCCCCCCCTCTCTCAAACCACAGGAACCTCTCCCTAACCCCCCCCAAATAAGCAGTCCCGTCCCCATATCCTGTTACAAAGGATGTCCCGACCCCCAACTTTATGAGACTCAGGGAGGGGCCTCCTGGAGCCTACCCACTACCTCCTCCCCGACCCTGTGGGCCATGGTGCATGCTGCAGTCTATGCAGTTTCTGTGTCTTTTCTGTTTGTTATTTTTCTCAGTGGGGGCGGGGCGGGGCTGTGGGTGGGAATGAGAGGACTGAGCAGCGGGGCCAAGCTGGGGTCACAGAAAGGCTGCTCTGCTGACCCTGTCCTCGGGCTCTCCCCCTTCTCCCCGCCCCCCCAGACAATGACTGTGGGGACAACAGCGATGAAGCCGGCTGCAGTCACTCCTGCTCCAGTACCCAGTTCAAGTGTAACAGCGGGAGATGCATCCCCGAGCACTGGACGTGTGACGGGGACAACGACTGTGGGGACTACAGCGACGAGACACACGCCAACTGCACCAACCAGGGTGAGCACTCTGGGCTAGCGTCCAACCCATCCGGCCACCCACCCCACCGTTGTCACGGCCCAGGAGCCCTGAGATCGCTTTGTCACCACCCTGAGATGGCCAGTGCTCTCCTCTTGTCCTTGAAGAGGCTCCGGTCCCACGGGAGAGGGAGGTTGCTGGCGAATCATTGCCGCGCACTGTCAAGATCGAAGGCCTGGCCATTGGGTGGCCTTAGGTTTCAGCCCTAGGTCTGCAGCTTCTTATCTGAGTGGCCTTGAGCAAGTTACCTAATCTCTCTGGGCCTCTTGAGTTTTCTCAGCAAATAGCACCGACCTGGGGGTTGTCAGGGCACGGGGATGTGTCTGGGAGCCCTGACAGGGAGTCCGGCATGGTGGCTCACACCAATAATCCCACCCCAGGAGAGGCTGAGGCAGGAGGATCGATCACTGAGGATAGGTCAGCCTGGCCCAGGGAGGAAGGCCTCGTCTCGAAAAGGAAGAAGAGAGAGGACAGAGAGGAGGCTCCCAGTGCCAGGTCCTGGGCCTCTTGGGAGAGGCTGAGTTTCGCAGAGGCCATAGGTCCTCTCTGCGGACACAGGTGTCTTAGCTCTGCCCCGGCACCTCCATGAAAGAGAGCCAGTAGAAGATGGTGCTGGCTTTAAGGAAAGTCAGAAATGCCAATTTTTTTTATTTTATTATTTTTGTGTGAAATGTACTGTATTCTGACAGTTTGCTAACGTTTCTGTAGAACAGTACCACAAGCGAGGGACTTAGACAACGAAGCGTCCTCGGCACAGCCGGTGGAGTAGAAGAGCAAGCCGTCCTGAATTCAGGGCTGGCTGAAGGAAAATGCGTCCTTGTGTCTTCAGAGACCTTTGACCTTCCTTTGTTCTGAACGCTTCACCCTGTCCCCGCCTTCCTCTTCGTGTAGTGTCTCCCTTAAGTGTGTCCGTCCCTGGACCCACATTTTTTTTTCTTTTTATAGGAACATTAGTACTGTTAATTAGTCCCCACCCCAATGATTTCAATCTACAGAGACATTATTGCCAAACAAGGCGGTATGCACGGCCCAGCATCTTTTTTAGGGACTGCAGTTCGGCTCATGATAACTGACCGTTTACCTACATGCCAAAAATATTTCTGCAAGCCTTCCACGGCCCCCGAACTTCCAGCTGGCAGTCTCTGCCTCAGAGTTAGCATCGTACTGAGGGCCATGGGCCACCCTTTATATATCCAGCTAAGAGACGGCGCCGAGAGGGTCACAGGAAGCCCTGTCTGCAGGATCATCTCTGAAAAGGAGTAGGGAGTCTAGGAAGGGATCCCTTCCTAGATGGTGTGAAGTAATGCAGGCCGAGCCCAACATGCCAGGTAGACCTGGCTTCCTCCCGTCTGGGCTTCCTGCTGCAGGCAGTAGGTGGAGCGGGGGGCAGGGCGGGACCTGGTGTGTGGACAGTGACTGGCAGTGATAGTAAACCTGTGGGGTGCTGAGCTGGCGTGGCCTAGGACCCTTGAGGAGGAGGTGGGCCTGACTGGTGATTGTAGCACTTGTGTAGGAGAGTGTGAGGCTTCCTCTGGGGGCAGAGGGTGGCCGGCCAGATGGCACGTGCCTCATGCAGGGACAAGGAGCTACTCTAGAAGCAGCTGCTTCTGGTAACATAATGGCAATGGGCAGAGGCTTGACCTGGGAGGCACTGGGGGGAGCTTTGGAAGACAACCCCAGAAGGAAACTACCTCACGCTGAACTTCAGGGCCCGCGGGGAAGGGAAGTCAGATCCTAGGCAGCTGCTGAGGGTTGAGACGTGAGGAGAGCATGCTCTTTCACCACAAGCAGGCTGGAGGAGTGGGCACACCCTGCCACCCCGTTACCCACCATCAATGCCCACACTGGGGACTGGGGGGGGGCATTTCACTGTGCCACCGGCCTACGGGATCAGGTGGGATACAGGAAGATCCCGACGGACCAGTGATCTTGTGCCCGACACTGCTCCCACGCTACAGGAGCCCTCTGCTGAGACCTCTGGGCCCTTTACCCATCTCTGATCCATGCTCTGCCTCTACTGGCCCGTCTCGGAGGCTTCCGACGGGATGTTCCTCTGTTGGGTGTGCAAGTGCACGTATCTTAGTGGCTCACTGCCAATTCACATATCCGCTGAGGTGATTTCTGCGCAGAGGCCCGCCGAGGCCCGTCTTGTCTGACGTGTCATTTCATCAGGCTGACACCGTTAAACTCTTGTCATTGCCTGCAGTCAAGGCCTAGGTCCACCCCCACCTCACCCCCACCCCCTCCACTAGACCCTAAGCTGTGCAGGAGGAAGAACTTAGACCTTTGTGCCTGCAGCGGGTAGGACAGTGCGAGAACATCACCGACACACAGTGAGTGTGCAGTGAATGAGGGGGACATTGGAGTTCTGTCCTGGCGGAATATGTAGCCAGTCAACATCGTGAGCCTAGAGGAGGAGCATTAGATAAGACGGTCACCCCGGGGTCCTTGAAGATATGACATCTGAGTCTCTCCACAAGTTAGTGCTTTCTGGCTACTGGTAGAAGGCTCGCAGGACGCTCAGGGCATCCTCAGCTCAGCGTCCAGGCCAGGTAGAGGTAGTGGGAGAGATCTGTCCTTCCTGATACTCCCGCCCCTTACCCGCATCCTCCAGCCACAAGACCTCCTGGTGGCTGCCACTCGGATGAGTTCCAGTGCCGGCTGGATGGCCTGTGCATCCCCCTGCGGTGGCGCTGCGACGGGGACACAGACTGCATGGACTCCAGCGACGAGAAGAGCTGTGAGGGGGTGACCCACGTGTGTGACCCGAATGTCAAGTTTGGCTGCAAGGACTCAGGTGAGAGGGGGCGGAGTGGGGCATCATGGGTAGGAAGAGGCCATCTTGAGAACTTAACAGGGGCTTGGTGTTGTGTGTAGGGGAGGGCCGAGGGGAGGCCAGGAACCCTGGCCGGAGTAGAGCGCCAGCACCTTCTGCAGGTTCCCGCCTCCTTCATTAGCTGTGTGGGTTTGACAGAAAAGCTTTCAAGGTTCATAGCGGGCTCCAGAGCACTCCCGTGAGACGCCGCTACACAGGCCCTCTGGGTCTGGACAGGGCTCAGTGAGTCCCACTCCCTAGGCCTGGTTCCTCATTCTGTTCCCATCCGGTCCCTCAGCTCGGTGCATCAGCAAGGCGTGGGTGTGCGATGGTGACAGCGACTGTGAAGATAACTCCGACGAGGAGAACTGTGAGGCCCTGGCCTGCAGGCCGCCCTCCCATCCCTGCGCCAACAACACCTCCGTCTGCCTGCCTCCTGACAAGCTGTGTGACGGGAAGGATGACTGCGGAGACGGCTCGGACGAGGGCGAGCTCTGCGGTAAGGGCCCCTCCCCCTCCCCCGCGCCCCTCCCCCCTGCACCCCTCCCCACCCAGCGCAGGGCCTGGGGTGCTCAGCAGTCAGGGAGGGGGGGGGACACGGGGGCGGGGTGGGGGGCATCTTGTCCAGGGCAGGGCTGCAGGGCTGTAGGAATTGATCTAGGACAGGAGGAGGCAGAGCTGTGTCTCCAACGTTTGATGGAGGGCTAGCCTGAGGCTACAACTCCTGTAGCATTTACTCTACAGAGTGGCCCAGGAAGACGGCCACTGTTTGCCGCCAGCTGAGGAAGAGGAGACACAGAGCCCTTCAAGGGTCATCCCGCTCTGAAGGCACGGCAGGGAGGGCGTGGTTAGGACTCCTGACCTGGAACAGACACCCTCAGTCAGACCACCGAAGAGGGAGGCCAGGGCTGGGGGTGAGGCACTGGGTTGAGGCTTGATTTGAGCTGACTTCTGGAGGAGGGGAATTGAGCTGGGTTCCCGGAAACGGGCAACATGTGCAGAACCAGTGAGGGCGGTCAGGGAGGTCTGAGCAACCTCGCTGTCCCAGGGCAAGCAGGACATCTGACTTCTGGGAAAGAGGAGTGAAGGGTCAGGCCATCTGAGCCTGGCCCAGAAACCGCTGCCGTGGGGCATTCCCCTCTGCACCCTGCCCCGTGTTACCCCCGGATCGGGAGGGATCAAAGAAAGGCCCTTGACCTAAGCATCCTCCCCAAGAGGAGGCAAAATGCCCAGGTCCCAACCACGGGCACGAGGGCATTGAGAGCAGGCAGGGGTGAGGAGAAAGGATGGTGGTTCTATGTCAGGTTCTGGTGTCCCAATCCTGATCCTGAGAGAGCCTGGGAAGGGAGGCGGAGGCTCAGCGGGGCTGTGGTTAGGGCTCTGGGCTCAGAAGGGATACAAAAACAAAAAACAAAACAAAACAACCCCCCCCCAAAAAATGGGAAGGCCCCACAGCGCCAGGCCCTGACTCCTCCCAGATTTTGACCCTGGACCCTATCCTCTCTCTGTCTCCTCTCCCCCCCACCCCAGACCAATGTTCTCTGAACAATGGCGGCTGTAGTCACAACTGCTCTGTTGCTCCCGGCGAAGGCATCGTGTGTTCTTGCCCTCTGGGCATGGAGCTGGGACCTGACAACCACACCTGTCAGATTCAAAGCTACTGTGCCAAGCACCTCAAATGCAGCCAAAAGTGTGACCAGAACAAGTTCAGCGTGAAGTGCTCCTGCTACGAGGGCTGGGTGCTGGAGCCTGACGGCGAGAGCTGCCGCAGTCTGGGTAAGACACGGCCGGGTGCCCGGTGAGCCAGCCGCCAAGCGGGCCTGGTCGCCTGCCTGAGCCACCGGGACAGGGTGGCACAGTGGCTGTAAGCCCTTCGCTGACCTGATCTCATGCCTCCTCCAGATCCCTTCAAACCGTTCATCATCTTCTCCAACCGCCACGAGATCAGACGCATTGACCTTCACAAGGGGGACTACAGCGTCTTAGTGCCTGGCCTGCGCAATACCATCGCCCTGGACTTTCATCTCAGCCAGAGCGCCCTCTACTGGACGGACGTGGTAGAGGACAAGATCTACCGTGGAAAGCTGCTGGACAACGGAGGTGACTCTTTGGGCCTGGGAGAGATGCCAGGATTACACACAGATGGCATTCAGGGTCACGGGCCCAGATTCAGGTGGCCCCGGAGCCGAGGCTTCTGCTGCCCATCCCCCGCCCCCTTGTTAATTGGGTGAGATTTTGCTGTGGGTCTCAGAGCCTGATGCCCCGTAATTATCGTAGGCATTGCTGCTAGCCTGATAATTAACAAAATGATCACCCTTTCTTTGGAACGGCCTGGAGCTTGGCTCCCCAATCTTGGAATTTCAGGCTTAGAAGGAAAATGCCATGTAGGGATAGACTACCTCTGTCTCAGGGTAGCCCGAGCCATCACAGGCTAAGTATGGAGCATCTGTTGCACCGGACACAGTGGTGACCAAGACAGATAACTTTAAGTTGTGTGTCAGGGAGGGTCCCTGAACAGAGGCAAGAAAAAGACATGTTTCTTTCTCTTTTTTTTTAAAGATTTATATGTGAGCACACTGTAGCTATCTTCAGATACTCCAAAGGAGGGCATCAGATCTCATTACAGATGGTTGTGAGCCACCATGTGGTTGCTGGGATTTGAACTCAGGATCTTCGGAAGAGCAGTCAGTGCTCTTAACCACTGAGCCATCTCTCCAGCCCAAGACATGTTTCAATAGAGGAGTTTGTATTGTTTATTATAAAAGAAACTTGAGAACATTTCAAATGTCCATCGTCAGGAGAATAGCTAAGTAAACTGAGCTGTGGTCACATGACAGTTTCTAAAATAATAAGACACACGGACATATTAGCATAGAATTGTCTTCAGGACATTCTGTGGGTAGTTTCTAGCACGTTCCATCGTCCTTGTAGTGCGTCCAAACATGTTCCCAGAAGCTTCCATCGGCCCTGACCTTTCCCAGGTTACCCCCTCAGAACAGTACATACATAAAGTGGCTGCCCTCACCCCCTCCTCCAAGACCCCCCTTCCCACCTACCTCCCAGCGGGAAAGAGGCCTGGGAGGGGAGACTGGGAGCCTGGCCCTTCAGCAACCTGGGCAGAAGCATGGGGTGAGGTGGATCGCTGAGGAACCCTGAGATCCACGCCTTCACCAAGCCCCGGCCCTGGAGTCTCCAACCACCTGCTACCTTCTCTCCCTAGCCCTGACCAGCTTCGAGGTGGTGATTCAGTATGGCTTGGCCACACCTGAGGGCCTGGCTGTAGACTGGATCGCAGGCAACATCTACTGGGTGGAGAGTAACCTGGACCAGATCGAAGTGGCCAAGCTGGACGGAACCCTGCGAACCACTCTGCTGGCCGGGGACATCGAGCACCCAAGGGCGATCGCTCTGGACCCTCGGGATGGGTGAGGGCTCCGCCTGCCCCTCTGTGGCCCTGGGTTCAGCCCGGCCGGAGACACCTGTCTTCTCAGTACTGTTGACTCCCCTGGCTTGTTTATCCGTGGTGCGGTGCGACCACCCCAACTTCGGCCCTCCTCCCTCCTTCCCTCCCTAGGATTCTGTTTTGGACGGACTGGGATGCCAGCCTGCCACGAATTGAGGCAGCATCCATGAGTGGGGCTGGGCGCCGGACCATCCACAGGGAGACAGGCTCCGGGGGCTGGCCCAACGGGCTCACCGTGGACTACCTGGAGAAGCGCATCCTCTGGATCGATGCCAGGTCAGCAGGGGAGGGGACCAGCGTGAACAAAGACGAAGCCAAGAGGAGGATGGGGGGCGAGGCTTGGGAGGACTGACGAGGAGAAGGAGCAGGGTTGTAGCCTACAGTCATCTACCCTCTGCTCTCCTCACACCCTGTGACCTCTGCTGATGGCCTCTGCCCGCCTTTCCCAACTCACACCAGAGCTCTGAATGCCAACTGTGACCCTGGGAAGGAAATGGGGGACATAAGGCTGGGATCCCAACCTACTGGATCCCCACCCCCACCCCAGGCAGCCTCACATTCTCTCTTTAGTCCCGGGCAGGACTCAGGAAGAGGAGTTGCCTGGTGTATTGAGTTGCGAGGACGAGGGAAGGTGGACACCTGGGCAGGGTACCTTGCTGAGACACCTCCCCACTGTCCCCTCCATTACACCCCTCAGGTCAGACGCCATCTATTCAGCCCGGTATGACGGCTCGGGCCACATGGAGGTGCTTCGGGGGCACGAGTTCCTGTCACACCCATTTGCGGTGACCCTGTATGGCGGGGAGGTGTACTGGACCGACTGGCGAACAAATACTCTGGCTAAGGCCAACAAGTGGACTGGCCACAACGTCACCGTGGTACAGAGGACCAACACCCAGCCCTTCGACCTGCAGGTGTATCACCCTTCTCGGCAGCCCATGGGTAAGCGGCCTGCACGCACCTTCCGGGCAACTGAAGAGGAACCACGAGCCCTTGGATGGGGAGAGGGCTGGGATAGCGGGAATGGGGGGGGGGGGGATGAGAGTTGGGGTGAGATCCGGGTGAGACGGGCTGGGGAGGGATGAACACACCACAGGATGCTCTTGCCTCTTCTCCCCGGGCCAGCTCCGAACCCGTGTGAGGCCAACGGGGGCCGCGGTCCCTGCTCCCACCTGTGCCTCATCAACTACAACCGGACCGTCTCTTGCGCTTGTCCCCATCTCATGAAGCTTCACAAGGACAATACCACCTGCTACGGTAGGAAGCCACCTCCCCTAACAGCTATGGGTAAACTGAGGCTGAAGGAGAGAGGTCGGAGGTCCCTGCCACTAAGCAAAGGAATGGCTGGAAGGAGGAGGGGCTCTGGAAACTAGCTAGCTAGCGCTGGAGGAAGGAGTCACAACTGCCAGGACCTGACACGGTCTCTTCACAGTCCTCAACCTGTGGGTCTCGACCCCTTTGGGGGGTCAGGTGACCCTTTCACGGGGGTCACCTATCAGATATCTTACTATTCGTAACGATAGCAGAACTACAGTTATGAGAGTAGCAACAACAATAATTTTACGGTTGGGGGTTACAACACAAGGAAGGGTCACAGCGTCGGGAAGGTTGAGAGACCGCTGTCTTAGCAGGAGGTCAACAGCACGCAGAGGGGACTCAGGGGAGGGACCTAGCCTACGTAGACAGGAAGCCTGAAGTCACTGACTGCCTTCGATGACTTGCCTGCATCCCCCAGAGTTTAAGAAGTTCCTGCTGTACGCACGCCAGATGGAGATCCGGGGCGTGGACCTGGATGCCCCGTACTACAATTACATCATCTCCTTCACGGTGCCCGACATCGACAACGTCACGGTGCTGGACTACGATGCCCGAGAGCAGCGAGTTTACTGGTCTGACGTGCGGACCCAAGCGATCAAACGGGCCTTCATCAACGGCACAGGCGTGGAGACCGTTGTCTCTGCAGGTTCTGACCCTGACCCACCCCAAGGCTCACACCCATCATGTCCCCTGTGGTCCTGATGCTCCTTTTCCAAACCTTCTCTCGAGCCCGTCTCTTGACCCTAGTTCCCCGAGTACCACACTCTCCTCAGCCCATATACCCTGCAAACACCAACCGCCGACTCCCGATTTGTGCCCCCAGATTTGCCAAACGCCCACGGGCTGGCCGTGGACTGGGTGTCCCGAAATCTCTTCTGGACGAGTTACGACACCAACAAGAAGCAGATTAACGTGGCCCGGCTGGACGGCTCCTTCAAGAATGCGGTGGTGCAGGGCCTGGAGCAGCCCCACGGTCTGGTCGTCCACCCGCTTCGTGGGTCAGTCTGCAGCTCAGGGCTGGGGCACACCCGTGTGAGGAGGGAAGAGGAGGACCCTTACCCAGTTCTTGTTTGTTTTGTTTTTCCCAGCAAGCTCTACTGGACCGACAGGGACAATATCAGCATGGCCAACATGGATGGGAGCAACCGTACTCTGCTCTTCAGTGGCCAGAAGGGCCCCGTGGGTACGCGCTTGCCCTGCTGCTCCTGCGGGACTCGGCTCCCCCGTTAGGAGATGCTCCTAGCGTGTCTCTGGTGCCCTCGGCCTCTTCCCCGGCTGCACGGCTCTGACACCCGCTCCTCTTCCAGGGCTGGCCATCGACTTCCCGGAGAGCAAACTCTACTGGATCAGCTCTGGGAACCACACGATCAACCGCTGTAACCTGGATGGGAGTGACCTGGAGGTCATCGACACCATGCGGAGCCAGCTGGGCAAGGCCACTGCCCTGGCCATCATGGGTGAGGGCTCGGGCGGGCGGAGGGGAGGAGTCACGGCAGGCCAGGCGCAGATGAGTGGGTGGAGGGGGATATCCCGTGGGCTGGCTACTCCCCCACCCCAACCAAGCCTAATGATTTCTGCAAGAGGGTGGGGTGGGGGGGCCTTCCCGAGGGTCTTATTCCCTCCTGTCGCCCCAGGGGACAAGCTGTGGTGGGCAGATCAGGTGTCGGAGAAGATGGGCACGTGCAATAAGGCGGACGGCTCGGGGTCAGTGGTGCTGAGGAACAGCACCACGCTGGTCATGCACATGAAGGTGTATGACGAGAGCATCCAGCTAGGTATGCGGTGGGCGTGGGCGGGGTGTGGCAGAGAGGGTCTGCGGCAGGGATGAGGGGCTGCAGAGCCGTGACCCCGAGCAGTCTCTACAACGCTGGGGTGAGGGGATAGAGGGAAGGTTTTTCCCTTATCCCCACTCGTGTGGAATGTAGATTCAGTCTGGCCAGAAGGTTAAGGGCTCTAAGACACAAGACCCTGAGAATTGGGTTGGGTGGGACCCTGACAGGTCCAAGATGAATCCAGTGACTGTCCTCTCTGAGCAACCCAAGCCTGTTCCCCTCGAAGGCCACCTCACCCTTTCTGTGCACTCCCGTGTCCTCCCCCAGAGCATGAGGGCACCAACCCCTGCAGCGTCAACAACGGAGACTGCTCCCAGCTCTGCCTGCCCACGTCAGAGACCACGCGCTCCTGTATGTGTACAGCTGGCTACAGCCTCCGGAGTGGACAGCAGGCCTGCGAGGGTCAGTTCCTGGCGTTTCCTCTGTCTAACTGTGACCCTTTCTACCCTGTTGCTACATCATGTGTTTGAGAAAGACTGTATTCATCATGAGTTACCAGGAGGCTTCTGGGTTAGATGCGTATCCGGTCCCCTGTTCTGGGTACCATAGACAAGAACTCAAGCCAGAAAATGGGGCCAGCATGGCGAGGAGCTGGACCGGCGAGTACCCGTGACTGTCCTACCTGCAGTAGGTTTTGGTGAGGTAGACACGGGCGGACAGAGGCAGGCCAGCTTGACAGAAGAGACGTGCCCTGGATTTATAGAGTGGGTAGAATTTGATACTTGGCACATTGAAGAAAGAGGTTGGTGGTACAATAGAGCGTGCTTAACATGCCCCGAGCCCTGACCTAAGTCCCAGCTCCGTGCGCGTGCATTGGAGACAGACACTCATGCTATATAAGAGGCAAGAAATGTAGCTGAGCAGTCAAGTTCCGGGCCGCGGAGCCCTGTGGAGGGCAGTGTGGGAAGACTGTGATAAGGCTGTGAGCTAGGGTGGGGTCTCAGCCAGGAGTGCCTGGAAAGTGGCGTTTGGAGATTAACCTGGGGGCAGAAAGCTTGCGGAAGGGGGGAGGGGGAAACCAGGGCAGTCAGACCAGTTAGGAGACTATTAGGAGTGTGTGCGTGAGGAGGCAGGCTGTAGGGGCAGGGATGAGACTCGGAGACACTTCACAAGAACTTGCTGGTTTACAAGCCTGCCCTTGGACAGCACTTTTCCCCAAAGTGCTCTGCCAGAAACCTCCTGCTTTGATGTGGGTAGGTGCTTCAGAAAGGAGCCCTGGCCGAGCAACATGCAAACATGGGTTTTTTGCTATTCAGCTCCTCAGAACCCTGAGTATACTGAGCATATTTTAGGAGATTTTTAGTGTCTGGGGTTCCCCAAATGCACTTGACTGTCTCCTCCTCTTCTTCTTCCTCCTCCCCCTTCTCTTCCTCCTCCCCCATTCTCTTCCTCCTTCCTCTTCCTCCTTCCTCTTCCTCTTCCTCCTCCTCTTCCTCTTCCTCCTCCTCTTTCTCCTCCTCCCCTCCTCCTCCTCGTCCTCCTGTTCCTCCTCCACCTCCTCTTCCTTGTTTCACAGAGTTTAAGCAACCAAGGCTTAATGGGGGACTCACTGGGGGCACACATTGGGTGGGAGTCAGGGAGATTCCAGGATGCATAGAAATTGATGCCTTCTCAGAAAGAGGAAAAGTGGGAACAAGACTGACCCAGGGGCAAGCAAGACGTTGGGAACTTTGTGTTGGGAAAGGATTTGGAATAGAGCAGAGGCAGGACAATGAGAAACTTAAGGTCAGACCAAGTGTCAAACTGGGATCTAGATTTTGGAGTCTTGCTGCGCTGGCTGTCTGCTATGACCTCCCCTGAGGGTCTTGGAAGGAAGCCATGACAAGGGTTGAATTAAGAGGGCAGGGTGCTGAGAAAGAAATGTAAGTCTCTTTCTGCCCTCTAGTGGTCAATGGTGGTTCTGCAGGTGGTCCCCGGAGCTGAGGCTCTGAGAGGCCCTACCCAATCAGGTGCCATCTCCTGTCCAAGCTCCGGGCCTCAAACACGGTGTGAGTGGTTAGCGATCCAGGAGATGGGTAGAAGAAACTGTCAGAGAGGAAGCTGAGAAAGGCAGGTTGAGGGTGACAGGAGCCTACCTTCGTTGGCAAGGCTCATGCCTGAAGTGTCCTTGTGTTGCAGGTGTGGGTTCTTTTCTCCTGTACTCTGTACATGAGGGAATTCGGGGGATTCCACTGGATCCCAACGACAAGTCAGATGCCCTGGTCCCAGTGTCAGGAACCTCACTGGCTGTTGGAATCGACTTCCATGCTGGTGAGCTATTGCCTTGGGGATTAGTCAACATGCCCCAGTGGCTTATGGGGGCGACACCTTAAAGTCCTAGAAGGCCTGCCTACACCCCTGCCTCACTCCTTCCTGCCGCCTCCCCACTTCCAAGAAAGCACCCGGCACCTCCAGCCACCACACAGTGCTATCCTGACCCTCCATGTGGTTTGACCCCCCCTTGCCTTGCCTCTGCATTGAGGGGTTCTCTCATGTCTGCCCCTCTGTTTCCAGAAAACGACACTATTTATTGGGTGGATATGGGCCTAAGCACCATCAGCAGGGCCAAGCGTGACCAGACATGGCGAGAGGATGTGGTGACCAATGGCATCGGCCGTGTGGAGGGCATCGCGGTGGACTGGATCGCAGGTGAACAGTAGAAGGGAAACAGGCTGTCGGGGGAAGGCACAGGCCATGGGGACATGAGGTCTGTGAAGGTATGGACAGGAGCCAGTGGCAGCTCCTGGGGAAACGCGTATGGAAGGGGACCAATTCCAAGGCTCTCTACCAATCTCCCTGAACCCCACCGACTCCCTCCTCAGGCAACATCTACTGGACAGACCAGGGCTTTGATGTCATCGAGGTTGCCCGGCTCAATGGCTCTTTCCGTTATGTGGTCATTTCCCAGGGTCTGGACAAGCCTCGGGCCATCACGGTCCACCCAGAGAAGGGGTAAGGAGCTAGGCAGGCTGGCTTAGCTCTCTAGACCACGATATATTCTGACAAGGCCCAGTGTCTGAATGGGATGGGCTCTCACCCCCACTCCCATTCCTACCCACAGGTACTTGTTCTGGACTGAGTGGGGTCACTACCCACGTATCGAGCGGTCTCGCCTGGATGGCACGGAGAGAGTGGTGCTGGTTAACGTCAGCATCAGCTGGCCCAATGGCATCTCGGTAGACTATCAGGTATGGACACGCCCTGGAGCTAATGGGGATGATTCGAGCTCTTTGCCTTTACCTACCAATGTGGTTAACCAATCGGGGTTAGAGACGTGGACCAGGAAGGGTGGCGGCGTCTTCTAATCCATTCACCCCCTAGAAGAGTAATCTGCCTGAGGACAATGGAGGGCGGGCATGCAGAAGTAGAGTATGAGAGAGTTAGGTGTGGTAGCATAGGCTTAACACTCAAGAGGCTGAGACAGGAGGATCACTTCAAGTTTGAGGCCAGCTTGGACTATCCAGTAAGATCATATCTGAAAAACAAGATAGATAGATAGATAGATAGATAGATAGATAGATACATACATACATACATACATATATACATACATACATAGTTACATAGATGATAGATACATACATACATAGTTACATAGTTATATAGATGATAGATACATAGATGATAGATACATGATAAATGATAAATAGCTAGGTGATAGATACATAGATATATAGATACATAGATAGATACATACGTACATAGATACATACATACATAGATACATATATACATAGATACATAATTACATAGTTACATAGATGATAGATAGATACATAGATACATAGATGATAGATACATGATAAAAGATAGGTGATAGATAAATAGATACATAGATATATAGATACATACCTACATAGATACATACATACATATATACATACATACATAGATAGATACATAGATACATAAGTAGATACATAGATACATAGATAGATACATAGTTACATAGATAAGGCACTGATGTGTTTGCCCAACATGCTTGGCCCTGGGTTTAGTCTCCAATGCTGCAAATGATGGCAATAATAATAAATAAGTGATAAAGTATAGAGTGAGGGTGTGTTACTACACAGGTTCACTGTGTGTGGTGCGTGTGGTGACATATGGTCCAGTTCCCTACTGCCTGGGATGCAGGAGTTAGAGAGCCCCAAGGTGAACTGGGTACTTCCGCTTGCAGGGTGGCAAGCTCTACTGGTGTGATGCCCGGATGGACAAGATCGAACGCATCGATCTAGAGACGGGTGAGAACCGCGAGGTGGTCCTGTCCAGCAACAACATGGACATGTTCTCGGTGTCTGTGTTTGAGGATTTCATCTACTGGAGTGACAGGTAAGGGCTGGCTCCAGCTTCTCCCATGGGTTTCCCCTTTCTGGCTTTTGGTGGCCTCCTACTCGTGACTTTCCCTTCTCCAGAACTCATGCCAACGGCTCCATCAAGCGCGGATGCAAAGACAATGCCACAGACTCCGTGCCTCTCAGAACAGGCATTGGCGTGCAGCTTAAAGACATCAAGGTCTTCAACAGGGACAGGCAGAAGGGTAAGGCTGGGCTCTGGGCCAGGGCAGAGAGGTAAACAAGGACAGCCGAGCCTTGGAGGAAGAGGCACCAGGAGGGCAGTCAGAGCCTCCAGGACACTTTCCAGTGACTCTCAAGAGCTGGGGCAGGGAGGGAGGGCTGAGCAGCAGGGTAGATCTGGATATTGGATACCGTGGCTAAGCAGGGCTCCGCTGAACTTTCCAACGGATCCGGGGGACAGAGGCACCGGCAGAGCCTCTCTGCATGCTGTACACCATACGGTAACCTTCTGATGCTGTCCCCAGGTACCAACGTGTGTGCAGTAGCCAATGGTGGCTGCCAGCAACTCTGCTTGTATCGGGGTGGTGGACAGAGAGCCTGTGCCTGTGCCCATGGGATGCTGGCGGAGGACGGAGCCTCGTGTCGAGAGTACGCGGGCTACCTGCTCTACTCAGAGCGGACCATCCTCAAGAGCATCCACCTGTCGGATGAGCGGAACCTCAACGCACCGGTGCAGCCCTTTGAAGACCCCGAGCACATGAAAAATGTCATCGCCCTGGCCTTTGACTACCGAGCAGGCACCTCCCCGGGCACCCCGAACCGCATCTTCTTCAGCGACATCCACTTTGGGAACATCCAGCAGATCAACGACGACGGCTCGGGCAGGACCACCATCGTGGAAAGTGAGCCGGGCCCGAGTCCTCCCAATAAGCAGTGTGAGGGGGAGGTGGTCAGTGTAGACCCGCAGGCACCAGCCAAACCCATGTGCCAGGTGGGCCCAAGACAGGGTTGTCAACCTGTGGGTCCCCTGTCGGATATCCTGCGTGCCAGATATTTACGTTATAATTCATGACAGCAGCGGCAAAATTACAGTTATGAAGTAGCAATGGGGGAAAAAATGTATGGTTAGGGTCACCACAGCGCGAGGAACTGACTGTATTAGAGGGTTGTGGCATCAGGAAGGTTGAGAACCGTTGTCCTGCTGGGCTGGCCAGATCCACTGCTATTGTGGTAATCTGCACACATTTTTCTTTTCTTAAGATTTAATTATTATATGTAAGTACACTGTCGCTGTCTTCAGACGCACCAGAAGAGGGCGTCAGATCCCATTACGGATGGTTGTGAGCCACCATGTGGTTGCTGGGATTTGAACTCAGAACCTCCGGAAGAGCAGTCAGTGCTCTTAACCACTGACCCATCTCTCCAGCCCCCTGTACATTTTTCTTTATGTGGAGCCAGAAGGAGGCCCCTTCCTTCCAGGCACTGGTTTCGTTCTGCCCCAAGATACAAGCACAGGCAGCAGACACGGGCCCGGGGGCGGCTCTCCCGGTGTGGGAGTCAGCTGCTCCAGCCAGCTTCTTACCCTGACCTCAGGAGTCAGGGTCTCAGGGGCGTGCACATGAAAGCTGAGCCTGGCAGCCAGTGGCCCTGCTAGAGCACTGGAAGCCTCAGAGCTGTCACCAGGAAGAGATCGTCTCGGTGCTCAGCATTGCCTTTTTGTTTTCTTTTCTTTTTTTCTTTCTTTCTTTCTTTCCTTTTGTTTTTTGTTTTGTTTTGTTTTTTTGAGACAGGGTTTCTCTGTGTAGCCCTAGCTGTCCTGAAACTCACTCTAGACCAGGCTGGCCTCGAACTCAGAAATCGCCTGCCTCTGACTCCCAAGTGCTGGGATTAAAGGCGTGCGCCACCACTGCCCGGCTCAGCGATACCTTTTACCGCTACGGGTTTTCCCTTTCTTCTTTACTCCCCTCCTTCTCCCCCATTTAAAAAACTTTCTTTGTAAGCCACACATAACCTTGATTTGAATTTCTGATCCTCCTGGCTGCACCTTGCCCCATACAGCACTGGGGTCATCCGGGGTTATAGGCGTGCACCGCCACCATAGCCTTTATGTGGTGGTAAGACTTGAACCTGGAGCTTTGTGCATGCTAGGCGAGCAGTGCACTGCAAGGTCTATTCCCATCCCTCCTTTGTTCCTCTCTTTATCCAGCAGGTCCATTCAGACCAGCCGGGTACTGACTAGGTGCAGCATAGGAAAGGACAGACCTGTCCTTCTGTCTCCTGGCACATTTTCTCCACAATGTCCTGTCTGTGTCTAAAAATGGAGCGTCCGAGGGCTGGTGGAGTACGTGCCTCGCATGTACAGGACCTTGGGTCCGTCCCCAGCAGCTAAACTGGATACTTTTAATCTCAGCTCCATCAGGAGAGACCGGGAGCCAGCCCCTCCCGGCAAGCTGTCCGTCCTGCCGTGCACGCAGGCGTCTGGCGGTCACATAGACACGCACCAGGCAGCCTCCCCTGGCTCCTGCTTGCAGCACCGCTGGGCTCTGTCTCTTTTAGCCTGTCCTTAGGTCTGCTTTATAAAACATTCCTGCTCAAGGTGCCTGCAGGCAGGAAGCTTTCCAGGCTGGCCCCGGTGGAATTCAGTTAACCGGAATCTCCCCCACACATGAATAAACAGAGCCCCACTCCTGAAGAGTGTGACCACAAATAGGTCGGGGTGGGGGTGGGGCAAGGGAAGAGGAAGGAAGTTGCCCACGGGTCACCGTGCGGGTGGTGTGACGAGGCTCCGTGAGAGGAACCGGGGCCCTGGCAAGTCAGACCAGAGAGCCCTCCAAGGACTCCCAGTTCCCACGATTCCCAGTGGGGAACTGTGCCCTTCACACCTGCCAGGCTGCCCCTCTCGACCCACAGCCATGCTTGTCTGTCTCTTCACAGATGTGGGCTCCGTGGAAGGCCTGGCCTATCACCGTGGCTGGGACACGCTGTACTGGACAAGCTATACGACCTCCACCATCACCCGCCACACCGTGGACCAGGCTCGCCCAGGGGCCTTTGAGAGGGAGACTGTCATCACCATGTCCGGAGACGACCACCCGCGGGCCTTTGTGCTGGATGAGTGCCAGAAGTGAGCTGCGGGGCCCAGGGGTGGGGCCAGGTCGTGCAGGAGCAGGAGCAGGAGCAGGGAAGACAGGGCCCACCGTTTCTTGCTCTAGTGGCCTCAGTGAGATGCATCACCTCTCTGAGCTCTGCTTAATACGAGCGGCAGAACCGACGGGAGGGCTGTGGGGCCGTGGGAGATGCTTCTGGCTTTGCGACTGGCATTCATCACACAGATGAAGTCCGTGGGACTCAAAGCCTCAGGGAAGGTTCGCTGTCCCTGAGGATATGGGCTGGGCCTGTTCAAACCCCTTGCTGAGCAGAGGTCTTATTACAGTGACCAAGAGGCATTGCAAAGGCAAGGCCCCAAAGGGAGAAAAGCAAGAAGAGGTCAGGACAGCAACAAGACAGTCCCCCCCACCCCACCCCGCGCTGGGCGTGGCTGGCCTGAGCAGGCAGGGAGGCGGCTCCTGCCTACCCTGACTTCCTTGCTTTCCACGTGCAGGTTACTAGTGAGCCACACCCCCTCTGCGTAGCAGTCCAGGCTTGCATCCGAGCAGCCAGCCCTCCCCAGTTCAGCTGGAATCAGGATGTTTTCAGAATGCTTTTACTAGGAAACTAAGGAACAAACAAACCCAGAAGCAACCCCACAGCCTGGGTGACCTCACCTGTCTGGGCTGATCCCTTCCTGAGCCTAGAGGCTCCGGGGAGGGGCTGTCACGGTATTTTTCTGCCGTTCTAAAAGAAGCATCCTTATTTTCAACTGAGTTCCTCCTGGCTGAGCCTAGGAAAGTGCTCTCTCTCCAGAGCCCAGAGCCAGTGGCTTCCGGAAAACCCAAGTACACAGAGGACGGACTGCTTGGCAAGACTTGCCGGGGGTGGAGGGTCTCATGACTGCCAAAGACCTGCCCTGTGGACACCTGGGACCGTGTCCTCGGGGAGGCAGCTCAGGGGTGACTAGAGGGCACCCCAGGAGAGGTCTGAGATTGTCTTGGGGGGCCTAGAAGGAGCCAGTGTGTTGGGATAGCGACTCAGACAGCCATACTCCTCCTGGAGCGTTAGAGGCCTTGGAAAGCAGATATTTGGAGAGGTAGAAAATCCACCTACCTGTTTCTAGCTGCTGACCCCCTGTCCCAGGAAGCCTCCCCTCCCCCACACCATCGCACAAGCAGCTTTGCCAAACTCTTTTTATAAGAAAGATTTATTTAAGCTGGGCGTGGTGGCGCATGCCTGTAATCCCAGCACTTGGGAGGCAGAGGCAGGCGGATTTCTGAGTTCAAGGCCAGTCTGGTCTACAGAGTGAGTTCCAGGACAGCCAGGGCTACACAGAGAAACCCTGTCTCGAAAAACCAAAAAAAAAAAAAAAAAAAAGAAAGAAAGAAAGAAAGATTTATTATACATAAGTACACTGTAGCTGTCATCAGACACACCAGAAGAGGGCAACGGATCCCATTACAGATGACTGTGAGCCACCATGTGGTTGCTAGGGAATTGAACTCAGGACCTCTGGAAGAGCAGTCAGTGCTTCTTTTTTTTTTTTTTTTTTTTTTTTGGTTTTTCGAGACAGGGTTTCTCTGTGTAGCCCTGGCTGTCCTGGAACTCACTCTGTAGACCAGACTGGCTTAGAACTCAGAAATCCACCTGCCTCTGCCTCCCAAGGTCTGGGATTAAAGACGTGCACCACCACGCCCAGCGCAGTCAGTGCTCTTAACCGCCCAGCCATCTCTCCAGCCTGAGCCAAACTCTTAGCCCACAGTGCACCCCATGTAAGTCAATCTGGTACTCCGCTGGACTGGGCTGGACCTGAGAATGTGCAAGTCACTGTAAAGCCAGACTGCACAAGTCGAGAAACAACGCTCGGGCCAGGCGAGGTGGTCCATGCCTGGAACCCCAGCACTGGGGAGGTGGACGTAGGAACAGTGGGAGTTGAGGTCATTAAGCTGTGTAACTATGAGGCACCAGGTGGTTGCTGGGAATTGAACTCAGGACCTTTGGAAGAGCAGCCAGTGCTCTTAATCTCCTGAGTCATCTCTCTAGCCCGAGAAAACTATTTTTGAGGGTACAATCCACGTGGAAATAGTCAATACTCAGCCAGGGTTTCCTAGGTAGTTTGGTAAAGAGCCAGCTTCGGTACAGAGAAAGCACTTAGCGATAAATTATGGAAAACTCTCATTGAGATGAATATGCACTACTTAACTTTTACAATCTTCTGCAGGAATATTATCTCTCTCTCTCTCTCTCTCTCTCTCTCTCTCACACACACACACACACACACAAACACACACACTAAATAAGAGAAAACTAAGTCAGTGGTCAGGCAAGTTGCCTAAAATAGGCAACCTACCACTTTTCTTTCCCCGAGCCTACCTTGCTGGAAAATAGTGGAGCCAGGACTGGGGGATGGGAGCTGACATACTTGGCCACACAGTCTCTGGTCTCAGCAAATGCAGACTTGTTTTTATTTTAAGATAGACTTGTTTATTTATGTATACGAGTACACTGTAGCTGTCTCCAGACACACCAGAAGAGGGCATCAGATCTCATTACGAATGGTCGCGAGCCACCATGTGGTTGCTGGGATTTGAACTCAGGACCTCTGGAAAAGCAGTCAAGGCTCCTAACCGCTGAGCCATCTCTCTAGCCCCCAGATGGTTTTTTCCCATACCGCAGTGCATGCCTGTGGGCACGCGCAGTGAGTCAGACCTAGCCGCGTAGGGCAGTAACTAAGCGCCCTGGATGGGCTAATCTCAGGTACCAAGGCTATGTTGGCTCCCACGGCTCCCGGGTTGTGATTCAGCTCATCCCGGGGTACAGCTGACTCTGGGGTCGGCCTGCGTCCTCCAAGGCCGGCCCTTAGGTCCCTGATCCCTTTGCCTGTTTCCTGTCAGCCTGATGTTCTGGACCAATTGGAACGAGCTTCACCCAAGCATCATGCGAGCAGCCCTCTCCGGAGCCAACGTCCTGACCCTCATTGAGAAGGACATCCGCACGCCCAACGGGTTGGCCATCGACCACCGGGCCGAGAAGCTGTACTTCTCGGACGCCACCTTGGACAAGATTGAGCGCTGCGAGTACGACGGCTCCCACCGCTATGTGAGTGTGTGGGTGTGGGTGTGGGACGTGACATTGTTGCTTAGACAAGGGATAAGGCAAGATGCACCCATATCCTTCCCGGATGTTCTGTGACTTCCCACGTGCCCTCACTGTCGTGTTACGACTGATGAGGGGCTCGAACACGGAGACACGGATGCTCCTGTCTCAACAGGTGATCCTGAAGTCAGAGCCCGTCCACCCCTTTGGGTTGGCAGTGTACGGAGAACACATTTTCTGGACCGACTGGGTGCGGCGGGCCGTGCAGCGGGCCAACAAGTATGTGGGCAGCGACATGAAGCTACTGCGCGTGGACATCCCTCAGCAGCCCATGGGCATCATCGCCGTGGCCAACGACACCAACAGCTGTGAGTGGGGCCTGCCACCCGCCGTGCCGTCCTGGTCCCTGTGCCCGCACACACGTGTGCACGTGACAGCCTTATCTCTCCTGTTCCCTGTGCCTGCACACACATGCTCTTGTGACAGTTTTGTCTCTCCTGGTCCCTGTGCCCGCACACACGTGTGCACGTGACAGCCTTGTCTCTCCTGGTCCCTGTGCCTGCACACACACATACATGACAGTTTTGTCTCTCCCAGGATAACTTCTGTACAGACAAATACCTTTACATACCTTTGGCCCCCAGAGACTCCAAAAGCTCTAGCATTCCTCAAAACCAGCTCCCTCAAGACATCTGTGTACATACATGGACTTGATATACTTAGGTCCATTTCATGCAAAGTACACACACACACACACACACACACACACACACACACGCATGCACACGCATGCACACACGTCCATACTGCTCATGGTTCTAGGCTTGTCCCTATCCCAGGAGATCCTATCACTCATGTACCAGGTGTGGCCTATTCTCCCCTCCCCCAACCTGTGCGTAGACATACATACCTACACCTGGCCCTCGCTTTCCTGTGTGCGCGTATGCGCGCGCGTGCGCACGCGTGCATGCATGGGTGTGCGTGCGTGTGCATGTGCGTGTGCGTGTGCGTGTGCGTGTGCGTGTGTGTGTGTGTGTGTGTGTGTGTGTGTGGTGTCCACATGCCTCACCGCCTCAGCCCCCATGCCAGGTCCCCCCCCTCTGCTGTGAACCCCCATGGCTGCTGGGGTCACGCAGAGCACTGGATGTGGGCATCTTGGGAGTGCACAGACCAGGGAACACTCCTCAGCCTGTGGTCCCCACCCCTCTGTCAGGTGAACTTTCCCCCTGCCGTATCAACAACGGAGGCTGCCAGGATCTGTGTCTGCTCACCCACCAAGGCCACGTGAACTGTTCCTGTCGAGGGGGCCGGATCCTCCAGGAGGACTTCACCTGCCGGGGTGAGGGAGCGAGTTGGAGCTGGGACAGGGGCTGCTGTAGGGGGCGGGTACAGGAGACCCTTCTTCCAGTCTCCAGCCCAGGCTACAAGGCTGGACTCAGGCTGGACCGCGGCTCACCACACCCTCCCCTCCCCAGCCGTGAACTCCTCCTGTCGGGCACAAGATGAGTTTGAGTGTGCCAACGGGGAGTGTATCAGCTTCAGCCTCACCTGCGATGGCGTCTCCCACTGCAAGGACAAGTCTGATGAGAAGCCCTCCTACTGCAGTAAGAGCTTGTGCAGAGCAGAGCCTGGGGACCTTAGGAAGGGATGGTCGGCCGTGGGGTGGGGGCAGCCCCGCCCATGCCTGCCGTGACCACCCACACCCTCCCCTCACAGACTCTCGCCGCTGCAAGAAGACTTTCCGCCAGTGCAACAATGGCCGCTGTGTATCCAACATGCTGTGGTGCAATGGGGTGGACGACTGTGGGGACGGCTCAGATGAGATTCCCTGCAACAGTGAGTAGACTGCCGCACCCCAGCCTCCTGCCCCACCCCTGCCACACCCCAGCCTCCGGACACACCCCACCTTACCCCAGCCTCCTGACACACCCCAGCCTCCTGACACACCCTGCCGCACCCCAGCCTCCTGCCCCACCCCTGCCACACCCCAGTCT
Organism: Apodemus agrarius; assembly: GCA_964023405.1. NCBI lineage: Eukaryota > Metazoa > Chordata > Mammalia > Rodentia > Muridae > Apodemus > Apodemus agrarius. The sequence continues at coordinate 3,025,508 of OZ030026.1, forward strand.
CCAGACATACCCCTGCCACACCCCAACCTCCTGCCACACCCCCACCTCACCCCAGCCTCCGGACACAACCCCTGCCTCACCCCAGCCTCCTGACACACCCCTGCCTCACCCCAGTCTCCAGACATACCCCTGCCACACCCCAACCTCCTGCCACACCCCCCCCTCACCCCAGCCTCCGGACACACCCCTACCACACCCCAGCCTCCCGCCACACCCCAACCTCCTGCCACATCCCCGCCTCGCCCCAGCCTCCAGACACACCCCCACCACACCCCAGCCTCCAGACATACCCCAACCTCCTGCCACACCCCTGCCGCACCCCAGCCTCCTGCCCCACCCCTGCCACACCCCAGCCTCCAGACACACCCCTGCCTCACCCCAGCCTCCTGACACAACCCCTGCCTCACCCCAGCCTCCTGACACACCCCTGCCACACCCCAGCCTCCAGACACACCCCAGCCTCCTGCCTCACCCCAGCCTCCAGACACACCCCTGCCACACCCCAACCTCCGGACACACCCCTGCCACACCCCAGCCTCCAGACACACCCCTGCCTCACCCCAGCCTCCTGACACAACCCCTGCCTCACCCCAGCCTCCTGACACACCCCTGCCACACCCCAGCCTCCAGACACACCCCAGCCTCCTGCCTCACCCCAGCCTCCAGACACACCCCTGCCACACCCCAACCTCCGGACACACCCCTGCCTCACCCCAGCCTTCAGACATACCCCTGCCACACCCCAACCTCCTGCCACACCCCACCTCACCCCAGCCTCCGGACACACCCCTGCCACACCCCAGCCTCCGGACACACCCCTGCCTCACCCCAGTCTCCAGACATACCCCTGCCACACCCCAACCTCCTGCCACACCCCCACCTCACCCCAGCCTCCGGACACACCCCTACCACACCCCAGCCTCCCGCCACACCTCAACCTCCTGCCACATCCCCGCCTCGCCCCAGCCTCCAGACACACCCCCGCCACACCCCAGCCTCCAGACATACCCCAACCTCTTGCCACACCCCTGCCACACCCCAGCCTCCTGCCCCACCCTTGCCCTACCCCAGCCTCCTGCCCTACCCCAGCCTCCAGACACAACCCCTGCCTCACCCCAACCTCCTGACACACCCCAGCCTCCTGACACACCCCTGCCTCATCCCAGCCTCCAGACATACCCCAGCCTCCTGCCACACCCCTGACACATCCCTGACACACCCCAACCTCTTGACACACCCCTGCCACACCCCAGCCTCCTGACACACCTCTGCCACAACCCAGCCTCCTGACACACCCCTGCCACACCCCAGCCTCCTGACACACCCCATCCTCCTGACATACATACCCCTGCCACACCCCAGGCTCCTGCCATACCCCTGCCACACCCCAGTCTCCTGCCTCACCCCTAGTTTTAGTCTGTCTCTACCCTGCCCTTACTCTGGCTGAGCGTTTGTCCCCGGGCACTCTGAGGACAGGCTAGAGCTCTGTCCTGTGCCTTTGTGGCCCCGCGGAGGGACCCTGGCCTGATGGTACTGGTGGCCCCTGTTCTAGAGACCGCCTGCGGTGTGGGCGAGTTCCGCTGCCGGGATGGGTCCTGCATCGGGAACTCCAGTCGCTGCAACCAGTTTGTGGATTGTGAGGACGCCTCGGATGAGATGAATTGCAGTGAGTGACAGCCTGCCCACGACTGACAGCCGGCCAGCCTGCCCGTGACTGCTCTCCTTAGCCCACCTCTGTCCCCTGTCCCTCCTGCCTCAGGCTGTTCTGCCTGGCCCCGAATAGTAGCCTCTATCCTCTCTGGCCTTGCTTTCTCTCCCTCCATGGAGGTAGTGAGTCAGTGGGCTGCAGGTCTAAGGGCGCCATGGGGCCAGCAGCTGCACCCAGAGTGTGTCTTGGCGGGAGCTGGGTGCGACCCCTCCCCCCATCTATTCCACCCTCCACATCGGCCCCTAGGTGGCGCCCTGCCCTTCCTCTCCCGTGACCCCACTCACCCACCCACCGTCCCCCTGCCAGGCGCCACTGACTGCAGCAGCTATTTCCGCCTGGGTGTGAAGGGCGTGCTCTTCCAGCCCTGCGAGCGGACATCCCTCTGCTACGCACCCAGCTGGGTGTGTGACGGCTCCAACGACTGCGGAGACTACAGCGACGAGCGTGACTGCCCAGGTCGGCCAGCGGAAGCTCGCCGGGCGCAGGGGTGCACGGGAGGCCCCGGGGCTGGCAGGGTCCTCACACCTCCCCTCTGCCCCCAGGCGTGAAGCGCCCCAGGTGCCCTCTCAACTACTTTGCCTGCCCGAGCGGGCGCTGCATCCCCATGAGCTGGACGTGTGACAAGGAGGATGACTGCGAGAACGGCGAGGACGAGACCCACTGCAGTGAGTGACCGGGTAGCCTAACGCCCGGGGCCCGTGCCGTGCGTGAAGACCCTAACCGGCTCCCAGTCCTTATGGAACGCGCCCTTCGCGGGGAGGGAGGATCCTGGGTTTCCACTGTGCCTCACCCTCTCAGATGCCAGAAGAGGGTCACTTCTTCAGCTGGTGACGAGCCTCTCTCCTCTCCAGGGCATGCTCCTGCCCTGCCTTTCCTTGACGTCTCATTCCGTCCCCTGTCTATTCCAGACAAGTTCTGCTCGGAGGCCCAGTTTGAGTGCCAGAACCACCGGTGCATCTCCAAGCAGTGGCTCTGTGACGGCAGCGACGACTGCGGGGACGGCTCGGACGAGGCAGCTCACTGTGGTAAGGAGTGACCTGAATCCGGGTCGGGGCTGTCTGCGCCTCCAGGAGAGGCGTCCGTCCTATCCCCTAAGGAAGAGTCCACATGCCAGGGGGCCGTGTTATCACGGCTGCCCGCTCTGCCCTGTCCCCTCCTGAGTCCCTCTGTGTCTCCTGGTCCCTCGCGCAGAAGGCAAGACGTGCGGCCCCTCCTCCTTCTCCTGCCCCGGCACCCACGTGTGCGTCCCCGAGCGCTGGCTCTGCGATGGCGACAAGGACTGTGCCGATGGCGCGGATGAGAGCGTCGCCGCTGGCTGCCGTGAGTGGGAGGGCCCGTGGGGAGCGGGTGGGCAGCAAGCATCGCAGCGTGCTTTGCAAGCGGGCAGATGCAGTCAAGGGTAGGAAGGACTTGGGAGGGAGCCGTGTTTGTGGTCAGCTCCTGGATCCAAACTCCTCCCACTCTGCCCAGAGCTACCACTCACATCGTGGGAACCCCAGGACGGGCTGGGGCGGGGGGCGACCATCCACAGCTAGTAGGGCAGGGCTCAGGAGGGGACTCTGCCTCCGCCCCCCAGTGTACAACAGCACCTGTGACGACCGTGAGTTCATGTGCCAGAACCGCCTGTGCATTCCCAAGCACTTCGTGTGTGACCATGACCGCGACTGTGCCGATGGCTCCGATGAGTCCCCCGAGTGCGGTGAGTCCTGCGGCTGGAGGAGTAGCCCCGCCTAGCCGTGCTGGGGGTCCAGCCTCCTCATCCCCTTCCTCCTCCACAGAGTACCCAACGTGCGGCCCCAATGAATTCCGCTGCGCCAACGGGCGTTGTCTGAGCTCCCGCCAGTGGGAGTGTGATGGGGAGAACGACTGTCACGACCACAGCGATGAGGCTCCCAAGAACCCACACTGCACCAGCCCAGGTCGGCCTCTAGGTGGCGCCCTGCCCCTTCCTCCTCCTCTCCTGTGACCCCACTGATAGGTTCCTGCCACCCTCCATGTCGGCCTCTAGGTGGCGCTCTGCCTTCTTCCTCCTCCTCCTCCTCCTCTTCCCCCTCCTCCTCCCCCTCCCCCTGTGACCCCCACTGACCGGTTCCCGCCCCCCTCCACAGAGCACAAATGCAATGCCTCATCACAGTTCCTGTGCAGCAGCGGGCGCTGCGTGGCCGAGGCGTTGCTCTGCAATGGCCAGGACGACTGCGGGGACGGTTCGGACGAGCGCGGGTGCCACGTCAACGAGTGTCTCAGCCGCAAGCTCAGTGGCTGCAGTCAGGACTGCGAGGACCTCAAGATCGGCTTCAAGGTACGCAGACCCCTTTGCCCCTCCCCCTCACGCAGCAGGACAAACAGAAGGCCCTCCTCAGTTAGAGTCCCCGTTAGAGCCAGCGGGGTGAGATAAAGCCCGGGAGAGAAGAGACTGGGTTGTCACGCAGATATCTTTCGGAGTTCAGGCTAAAAGCCCCGCCTGCAGGAAGAACGATCACCCCGGAGAGGCTATTTAAATCCCCTAAGGAAGTGAACAGAGGTGATAAAAAGCCTTAGCCAGTGCTGCGCTACACCGAGGGACCACCACCAAGGCAGAATGACAGCCACGTGATGGGGGGAGGGGGGACAGGGTGCACAGCACAGAGTGCAGTCTGCCTGCCTCCCCGTGCCCTCCTGAGGGCCTCTAGTCGCTGCCGGTTTCCAGAAAGCGGAAGCTCTGGAAAGTCTCAGTCTCCAGCGGCGTCCTCAGCCTTCCCGCCCCCCCCCCACAGTGCCGCTGCCGCCCCGGCTTCCGGCTAAAGGACGATGGCAGGACGTGTGCCGACTTGGATGAGTGCAGCACCACCTTCCCCTGTGGCCAGCTCTGCATCAACACCCACGGCAGTTACAAGTGCCTGTGCGTGGAGGGCTACGCACCCCGAGGCGGCGACCCCCACAGCTGCAAAGCTGTGACCGGTGAGATGGGCACTTGGAGGGTGAGATGTATTTCAGGCAGCTGTGGGCTTGGGCGGGGGTGGTAGGGAGGGAGAGGGAGGGCTGGATACAATGTAGCTGGAGATAGCCTGGGAGACCAGGGCTGCTGGAGATAGCCCGGGGGACCAGAGATGCTAGAGATAGCCCAGGGGACCAGAGGTGCTGGAGATAGCCTGGGGGACCAGGGTTGCTGGAGGTAGCCTGGGGGACCAGGGCTGCCAGAGCATACCTAAGCCAAGAGCTGAGTCAGGACCCTCCCCCTGCAGACGAGGAGCCATTTCTCATCTTTGCCAACCGGTACTACCTTCGCAAGCTCAACCTGGACGGCTCCAACTACACACTACTCAAGCAGGTGCCAAAACCCGTTGTTGACTCCCCGGGCCCAGTATGGCCTCCCCAGTTCTTCCCGCCGGGGCCCATGGTTATCTCCCACTCCCTCTCCCTCCAGCCACTCCCGACTCCAGACACCCTTTCCCAGACCCTGTGTGCCCCTGCGGCCCCTGACTTCCCTGTCCCCATCCCAAACCCAGGGCCTGAACAACGCAGTCGCCTTGGACTTTGACTACCGAGAGCAGATGATCTACTGGACGGACGTGACCACCCAGGGCAGCATGATCCGAAGGATGCACCTCAACGGCAGCAACGTGCAGGTGAGAACAGGGCGCCGCCCCCCCCCCCATGCTTGCTGACAGGCTGAGCCTCACGCCCCTCCCCACAGTCCTTTGCTGTAAGATGGTCCTTCTCTCACCAGCTGACACTGCTTGGTCCTCCTCGCTGAGCCTCAGAAATGTTCTACTCAGCTCAGCTCCTCCCTACACTAAACTCAAAGTGTGCACGCACAGGAGACTCCTCCCGCCCTCCCTCGCTGCCTTCTGAGCTCTGCGTGCTCTAGGAGTGTGTCTGTGGCCCCAGAGACGGAGGGTTCCACCAGCTCCTCCTTCCGTGTTTCCTACAGGTTCTGCACCGGACGGGCCTTAGTAACCCCGATGGGCTGGCTGTGGACTGGGTGGGCGGCAACCTGTACTGGTGTGACAAGGGCAGAGATACCATCGAGGTGTCCAAGCTCAACGGGGCCTACCGGACAGTGCTGGTCAGCTCGGGCCTGCGCGAGCCCAGGGCTCTCGTGGTGGATGTACAGAACGGGTGAGTGGAGAGAGGAGTCGGGGTGGGAACCCTGGAAAACTCCCAAGCCCGGTCAACCTGCAGGGCTCCCGGTGGGAACAGTCTCTAGACTCTTAGGGTTCACTGCTCCCCACCTGCCAGGTACCTCTACTGGACAGACTGGGGTGACCACTCGCTGATCGGTCGGATCGGCATGGACGGATCCGGCCGCAGCATCATTGTGGACACTAAGATCACGTGGCCCAACGGCCTGACGGTGGACTACGTCACGGAGCGCATCTACTGGGCTGACGCCCGCGAGGACTACATCGAGTTTGCCAGCCTGGATGGCTCCAACCGGCATGTTGGTCCGTATGCTAGAGAGGCTGCCCAAGGCCAGCAGGCCTGGGGGTGGGGTGCGGGGGTGGGTGGGTGGGGGGTGTCTAAAGGGTTTGAGGGGCAAGAAAGCATAGTGTACAGAAACCACACAGCCCAGAGGTCTTGGGGTTTCAATACCCTGGTGCTTTTCTGGGATGGGCTCAGACACCAGGCCACAGTCCAGCTCCTTAGGGAAGAAGGGCTATCCTCTGTGCAGCTCAGGATACTGGCCTGGAGCGCGGGGTGGGGGTGGGGGCATGGGGACCACCTGAACAACACCCACGTTCCATACTTCCTGGGAGGAGCTATGTCCTACTCTGGAGCAGCAGTATGGCTGCAGTATTGGACAGGCTGTCACTGTACAACCTTAGGAAGCCATAGAAGCATCTAGACCAGCCGGGCGTGGTGGCGCATGCCTGTAATCCCAGCACTTGGGAGGCAGAGGCAGGCGGATTTCTGAGTTCGAGGCCAGCCTGGTCTACTGAGTGAGTTCCAGGACAGCCAGGGCTACACAGAGAAACCCTGTCTCGGACCCCCCCCCCAAAAAAAAAAGAAGCATCTGGACGGGGGATTCATTCCCATCTCAGGGTTGTGATGGGATTTAAGGAGGTCAAGTGGGCACAGAACCCAGTCTGTACTCCGTGCCAACGACTGCTGCGTCTCCCCTGTGCCCCCTCCCTCAGTGCTGAGCCAGGACATCCCACACATCTTTGCGCTGACCCTATTCGAAGACTACGTCTACTGGACAGACTGGGAAACGAAGTCCATCAACCGGGCCCACAAGACCACGGGTGCCAACAAAACCCTCCTCATCAGCACCCTGCACCGGCCCATGGACTTACACGTCTTCCATGCCCTGCGGCAGCCAGATGGTAAGTGACAGACATGGGGTAGGGCGAGAGGTGGGCCCAGGCATGAAAGGCCTGTTCTCAGCATGGGTCAAGACACCACACAGCCTCGGGCTGGAGAGATGATGGCTCAATGGTTAAGAGCACTGACTGCTCTTCCAGAGGTTCTGAGTTCAATTCCCAGCCACCACATGGTGGCTCACAACCATCCATAATGAGATCTGATGCCCCTCTTCTAGGGTGTCTGAAGACAGCTATAGTGTATTCATATGTAATAATAATTAAATCTTTAAAAAAAAAATAAAGACAGCCGGGCAGTGGTGGCACACGCCTTTAATCCCAGCACTTGTGAGGCAGAAGCAGGCGGATTTCTGAGTTCAAGGCCAGCCTGGTCTACAGAGTGAGTTCCAGGACAGCCAGAGCTACACAGAGAAACCCTGTCTCAAAAAACCAAAAAATAAAATAAATAAAATAAAAAATAAAAAGTAAAGACACACAGCCTCAGCAGGAGTTTGTGCTCCCCACCCCACCCCCGCCCCTGGCACTGACTGAGCATCCCTGCCAGGTCCCTGAGGTCTCTGGCAGCCAGGCCCTGAAGCAGTCAGAGAGCCCAGAGATTAATGAGTGTGGACAGAGAGGGTCAGAGGGACCCCTGAAAGTAGACAAGATTCGGGGCAGGAGAGAGATCTGCCCTGCCTCTGTGGGCAGCCGTGACCCTTGACCTCTTTGCCCTGGCAGTGCCCAATCACCCCTGCAAGGTCAACAACGGAGGCTGCAGCAACCTGTGCCTGCTGTCCCCCGGGGGCGGCCACAAGTGCGCCTGCCCCACCAACTTCTACCTGGGTGGCGACGGCCGCACCTGCGTGTCCAACTGCACAGCCAGCCAGGTGAGGTTCCTCCCAGGCCCCCCTCCACGCTGCAGCGCCCCAAGCCCCTGACCCCACCACACTCGTGGCTCCCGGCACCCACGAGTGCCCGCACCTCTGGCACGCCGACACCCCTGCACCTCTAGTGTCCTCACGGCAAACCTTACGAGCACCTCTAATGCTGGCCTCACCACGGCCGCGAGCCCTCGTCTCCGTGCGCTCCCCGCACAGACACGCCCTCCTCTGGCTTTCCCGCGCTCATCACAGCGCGGCTCTCTGTCCAGCTCTGCCACCCACAACCTCTACACCTCCCGCTATGTCTCTGAACCATCTCCGTCCCCGCGCCCTCTCCGACCCCTCTTACCCGCCTGTCCCTCCAGTTTGTGTGCAAGAACGACAAGTGTATCCCCTTCTGGTGGAAGTGTGACACGGAGGACGACTGCGGGGACCACTCGGACGAGCCTCCAGACTGTCGTGAGTGTCCTCGTGGTCCCCCGGGGGCGGGGGTGGGGAAGCCTCAGTGGCCCACTTTCTTCCTGTTCTTTCTTTTTTAGTGTGTATGTGTGCCTGCGTGTGTGTGCCTACATGTGTGTGTGCCTACATGTGTGTGTGCCTACATGTGTATCTTTCTGTGTGCATGTGTGTGTGTGTGAGTATATGTCTGTATGTGTGCATGTGTGTGTTTGTGTGTGTGAATGTATGTGTGTGCCTGTGTGTGTGCGCGTATGTGTGTGAATGTATGTATATGTGTACCTGCGTGTATGTGTGTGTGCATGTGTGTGTATGTGTCTGCATGTGTGTGCTTACATGTGTGTTTTTGTAAATGTATGTCTGTGTGTATGTGCATGTATATGCCTGCATGTGTTTGTCTGCGTCTATGTGTATGTGTGTGAGTGCGTGATTGTGTGCTTGCATGTGTATGTTTATAAATGTATGTCTGTGTGTATGTGAGTGTGCATGTGCCTGCATGTGTGTCTGTGTGTGCCTGAGTGCCTACATGTGTGCAATGTGCATTCGCCAGTGCGGGCATGCACATGCCGTGGCGACGTGTGTGACGGTCAGAGGAGAACTCTCGGAAGTCAGCTTTCTCTTTCCTCACTGGGTTCTGAGGATCACTGGGTGTCAGACGCGGGCGGCAGGGCCCGCCGGGCCATCTCCCTCTGACACGGAGCCTTCCTTCTCGGCAGCCGAGTTCAAGTGCCGCCCAGGCCAGTTCCAGTGCTCCACCGGCATCTGCACAAACCCCGCCTTCATCTGTGATGGGGACAATGACTGCCAGGACAATAGTGACGAGGCCAATTGTGGTAAGGAGCTGCCCGGATGCCAGCCATCCCCTCCCCAGCCCTCGGGGGTTCGGAGAGAGAACGTGCCAGCCTGCAGCAGCTCTCTCCGGGCTACATTTCTGGACTTGGGACCGCAGCCCACCCATCCCCTACAAGGGACATGGCGGCGTCTGCCAGCCCTGAGTTCCCCCCTCTCCTTCTCCTTCTCCCTCTCCCAGACATCCACGTCTGCTTGCCCAGCCAGTTCAAGTGCACCAACACCAACCGCTGTATTCCTGGCATCTTCCGTTGCAACGGGCAAGACAACTGCGGGGACGGGGAGGACGAGCGGGATTGCCGTACGTGCCGGGTTCAGGGAAGTGGGCGGGGACGCTGGCACAGGCCGCTGTTGCCCACCGCTTCCCACGGGGGTGCTGACTTAGCTCTGTTAGCAGGACATAAGTCACATCGGATGACTCCTAGTTTGCTCGTAAAGCACTGTGCTCGGTGTGGAGAGTCTGCAGATCCAAGCTGGGGATAATCCATCCCTTCCTCCTGGCCGAGACCAGGGCCAGGCTTGCGGAAGAGGGAGAGCGTGGCGACTCTCTCTGTGAGGAGATAAAGGGTAGGGTTCTCATCTTCTGTTCCGTCTTGCAGCTGAGGTGACCTGTGCCCCCAACCAGTTCCAGTGCTCCATCACCAAGCGCTGCATCCCCCGAGTCTGGGTCTGTGACAGGGACAATGACTGTGTGGACGGCAGCGATGAGCCCGCCAACTGCAGTGAGTGGCCCGTCGCTGCCGCGCGCCCCCGTCCACTTTCCCTTGCGGCCTCTGTGGCTCCGTTGCCCCGGCAGACAGACCCCTCCCTTGGCTGCTGTACCCTCACCCAGTGGCTCCCTGGTGGGGCCACCTCCTCACCCGTGCCGCCGGTGCCGTGCAGCCCAGATGACCTGCGGAGTGGATGAGTTCCGCTGCAAGGACTCGGGCCGCTGCATCCCCGCGCGCTGGAAGTGTGACGGAGAGGACGACTGTGGGGACGGCTCAGACGAGCCCAAGGAAGAGTGTGGTAAGCCCGGCCCTCTTGAGAGGACGGCAGTTTGGGGTTACGGGTGGAATGAGGTGTGGTGGTAGGCCTCTTTGGCGGGGTCTTGGCGTGACCCTGGGCGGGGTCTTGTGAACTCTGCTGTTAGAGCTGACGCAGGAAAGCTTTCCCTGCAGTGCCCACCTGCTCCTCTCCCTCGCTGCCCCTCAGAAGAGAGTGCAGAATCTCCAGGACCCTCCCTGTTCCCCTGCCCCACGCCCCCCAAATCAGCTGCCTTCCCCACACGCTTTGCCAGTCTTGCCCAGAACCTCCAGTAGATGCCACCCGGCCAGAGTGTCAGTGCCCGAGCCCCAGAGCGAGCTCTCCGACGGCAGTGACCACGCTCTCTCTGCTGCCGGCCACGCCTGCCCACACTAGACCCCTAACACCCGCTGCCCGCCTCACCCCTGACCACCCCAACATCTGCCTCCTCATCCTGCCTCCCCCAGATGAGCGCACCTGTGAGCCCTACCAATTCCGCTGCAAAAACAACCGCTGCGTCCCAGGCCGCTGGCAGTGTGATTACGACAACGACTGCGGAGACAACTCGGACGAAGAGAGCTGCAGTATGTCCCACGCCTCACCCCACCCGTCATTTCCTTTCCCAGGCCTTGGCATCTCCCTCCTCAGCGCCACACCCCTCCTAGCCCTGTGCAGGGGGTGGCCTCCCAGGGCAAGGGGGTCCAGCACCCCTCCCGCCTCGCTCCACCCCACTCTATGTCCTGTACTTGAGCTTGTGACATTTCATCTCATCTCATGTTTCTCTCCATTTTCACACTGTCCTCTTGGGGTTGCAGAGGTAGGTGTCTCTGGTGTACCCCTGTTCCTGCCAGCTCTGCCTCTGCCTGGAGCCCCCGCCCATCCCTGTGCGTGCTTTTCCGCCCACCGTCCTGAACTGGCCTCTTCCCCAGACCTGGCGCCTGTCTCGGTGGTCTCGTCCTTCCCTCCCTCCCTTACACGGTCTGTCCTAAGGACAGGACCAGAGACCCGTGCCCTCTCCCATGTGTCTGTACCTAATGGGATCGTGTGAGCACCCTCTTGGCCCGGCCAGTCTCGTGAGGACAGCCAGTTAGCAGGGCGCGATTGGTTGTGTGTCTCGATCATGACACCAGTCAGCTGTGGCCTCTTCTCGGATGTAGGGATGAGCCTTGTGCTTGGGAAGTTAGTATTTCTGAGGGCCGGAGATGCCCCGTGCCCACCCCGCTGGGGCCTGTCTCTCCTCAGCGCCTCGGCCCTGCTCTGAGAGTGAGTTTTCCTGTGCCAACGGCCGCTGTATCGCTGGGCGCTGGAAGTGTGACGGGGACCACGACTGTGCCGACGGCTCCGATGAGGTGAGGGGAGCGCAAGGGAGAAGGGGTGGCCTCGGGAGAATGAGGGAGCACCCCAAGGGCCTGATTGGGCTGCTGGTCCCCACGCCCACAGAAAGACTGCACCCCCCGCTGTGATATGGACCAGTTCCAGTGCAAGAGTGGTCACTGCATCCCCCTGCGCTGGCGCTGTGACGCGGATGCTGACTGTATGGACGGCAGCGACGAAGAAGCCTGTGGCACTGGGGGTGAGCGAGCGCCTCCACCAGCCCACCCTGTTTATCTGTCTGTCTATTCCGGCATCTGTTGGTCCTGGAACAAACCCTTATTAAGCATATACCGCAAGCCAGGCACAGACCTAGTGTTGGATATAGCGGTAGACAAGGCTCAGGCCCACTCTGCGTGTATTCTAAGCAGATTTTTACCCTGTTGTACTATTTTTTTTTTTTAATCTCACTGGGGGTTTCTACCCTGCCTTTAATCATTCAGTTCCAGATAAAAGACACAAAAACTTTTATATTTGTAATAAGCTGTTAACGCACCAGAGCTAGGCAGGTAGCTACCCTCTAGGCTATTAGAATCTACTTCCCCATCAATAACCCTGAGTTACCACTTGCCACGTTCCCCCTGGGCTGCTTCTAACTCCCGCCCTCGTGGCCGTGTTTTCGTGGCTCACCTACCCTATGGCATCTTGTCCCTCTCCTGGCGGTCCCTGCCTCAGACCCACAGCCGAGGAACCAAAACCCCACCTGTCTCTCTTTTGCCCAGCTATAAGTTGTAGGCATCTTTATTCACCAATCAGGGATAACTTGGAGGACAAGTTTACATTAGCGTCACTTGGGTCTGTGTGAGAATCTCCTCTTCCCTGGGGGCAGCCAGGACCAGTATTTAGCAATACAATACAAAGTGATACAATACAATACAAAGTGATACAATGTATCACTTTGTATTGTATTGTAAGTATTGTAACAGCTCTAACCTCAGCCCCGTTCTAGCCTTGCTAAGGGGGCTAGCTAGGTAGAGATCCATCAGAAGCCTGTAGTCCAGGTCCTTCCATGCTCCGCCCTCCTCCTACCCAGTTGCCTGTGTTAATAGGCCAGTTCCTGCTCCTCTTCCTTCCCTGGGGCAGGTGATGAATCTGGGGCTGCTACAGCCAGACAGGCCTGGGCTCAGCCATGGGTGGGGCCAGTGTGACACCTGTCTGAAGAGAAACAGGGGTCTCACCTGCAAGGCAGCCTTCTGGTTCTGCCCTGTGGGCTGATGGTAGCAACCAAAGCTAAGTCTACAAACTGCCGCACATCTGCGCCTGACTAGATAGCCTCAGGTATCCCGCCTGGCCAACACTGCCCCAGGAGCTTCTCCTCCCCTAAATACCAGAGGACGCACGTTGTCCCTCTGCCCACTGGGCAGGAAATGAAGATGCCTGAGTCTGATTCAGCGACAGCTTCTGTGATGATGCCTGGGCCTCAGTCCCGCCCACGGCACGAGTGTCGGACAGTGTCCTGCAGCCACAGCTGCATTCATTCTTACCCCCCCTGTTCACCCTGCACCCAGTGAGGACCTGCCCCTTGGATGAATTTCAATGTAACAACACCTTGTGCAAGCCGCTGGCCTGGAAGTGTGACGGAGAGGACGACTGTGGGGACAATTCAGATGAGAACCCCGAGGAATGCGGTAAGATGCAGAGTGGGGGGGGGGGGCCTGGGGGGTGGAGAGATGGCTGCTCTCCCAGAGGGCCCTGAGTTCAATTCCCAGCAACTACATGGTGGCTCACAACCATCCATAATAGGATCCGATGCCCTCTTCTGGTGTGTCTGAAGACAGATACAGTGTACTTGCATATGATAGATAGACAGACAGACAGACAGACAGACAGATAAACAGATTGATTGATTTAGGGTGGGACAAGACAGGGTTCATCCACGGCAAGGCTCCCATCCTCCCCAGGGGCCAGCTCTCCCCTACCACCCGCCGCCATGACTGATCGTGGCTCTGTCTCCGGCTTCTCCAGCCCGGTTCGTGTGCCCTCCCAACCGGCCCTTCCGCTGCAAGAACGACCGCGTCTGCCTGTGGATTGGGCGCCAGTGCGATGGCACGGACAACTGTGGAGATGGGACCGACGAGGAGGACTGTGGTGAGCTGAGGGCAATGAGCGGGGGTCGGGGGGCGTGGGGGGCTCTGAGAGGGCTGTGTCTGGGGAAAGGCTGCTGTAAGGCTCTAAATCTGGGGAGAGTAGAGCCCTTTCGAGGGGTATGAGAGGCCTCCTGGGGCTCTGAGTCTGCAGGGTCAGCACGCGCACACACGTGCACACACACACACACAGCTTGACAAGCAGACAGGACACACCTGTGTTCACAAGGTCTCTGGATGTAGGGGTACCCAGAACCTGAAACCTCTCCCCTCCCCAGAGGCCCCCACAGCCCAGAACCCCCACTGCAAAGACAAGAAGGAGTTCCTGTGCCGGAACCAGCGCTGTCTCTCATCCTCGCTGCGCTGTAACATGTTTGATGACTGCGGCGACGGCTCTGATGAAGAAGATTGCAGCATCGGTAGGACCAGGCCCGAGAGCAGAGGGTGGGCGGGTACCAGGGGGCGGGGCTCAGGGGAAGGAAATCCACCTTCTGTCCCCACAGACCCCAAGCTGACCAGCTGTGCCACCAATGCCAGCATGTGTGGGGACGAGGCACGTTGTGTGCGCACCGAGAAAGCTGCCTACTGCGCCTGCCGCTCGGGCTTCCATACTGTGCCGGGCCAGCCCGGATGCCAGGGTAGGAAGACTGGCTAGGAGATGGGGCAGGAATCCCAGCTCCTAGACTCCCCCATGACCCCCAGTGTAACCCCTAGACATCAACGAGTGCCTGCGCTTCGGCACCTGCTCTCAGCTCTGCAACAACACCAAGGGAGGCCACCTCTGCAGCTGCGCCCGCAACTTCATGAAGACACACAACACCTGCAAAGCTGAAGGTGCTGGAGTCGGGAAGGGGCGGAGGGTGGGCGGGGCCGGAAAGGTGGGCGTGGCCGGAAAGGTGGGCGTGGTCACACCAGCTATAAAGTGGAGCTGGCCGGAAATGGAACATTCCCGAGCTCCTTTCATTGCCCAGGCATGGACGCCCAGACTCACCGTCACATGGACCCACCTGCGTGCCCCTCCGTGCTCTGTCACCACATAGCACCTTTCATATGTCCATGCGCACACACCGTACGCACATACGGCATGTATATACACACTCCTGTGTATACACATACACACGCCTCATGCCATGCACATACACCCCACGCCCATGCGCCCTCTCAGCATTTACCACAGCATATAGCAGACCTACATGGCAGCGCTACCCAGAGACCACAAGACAGGATTCCTGGAACTACCAGGAAGCGGGTAACGCAAGGACAGATTTCTGAAGGATCTGGTCGTTTTGAATCAGCTCGGGGCACAGGTTAGAGCCCTGGGAGCTGCTATTCATTACACCAACGCCGGAAACACCCCCTTCTGTCTCAAACAATGGTCTTGTTAGATCGGAGGCTACCGCACAGGACAAGGTCTCGGCTGGAGGTCACCGACTCCAGTCCTTGGCCATATGCGGCCCAAGGATGGAGCTCCTGGGTTCCCACCTCTACCTCTCAGGCTTCTCTGATAGGAAATCTCTCGCTCTGACAGGCTCCGAGTACCAGGTGCTATACATCGCCGACGACAACGAGATCCGTAGCCTGTTCCCAGGGCACCCCCACTCAGCCTACGAGCAGACCTTCCAGGGCGACGAGAGTGTCCGCATAGACGCCATGGACGTCCACGTCAAGGCCGGCCGTGTCTACTGGACTAACTGGCACACGGGCACAATCTCCTACAGGAGCCTCCCCCCTGCTGCCCCGCCTACCACTTCCAACCGTCACCGGAGGCAGATCGACCGGGGCGTCACCCACCTCAATGTAAGTGTCCAGCCTGTGAGGGATCGAGGATGGAGCTGACTTGAAAAGGACAGTGTGGGAGCTGGGAGAGCATAAGACTAGAAGACAGAAGCGGTCAGGCCTGCCTGCTGGGCACAGGTAACAGCCAGAGCAATAAGTAGTACCCGGGCTGGAGCGATGGCTCAGCGGTTTAGAGCACTGACTGCTCTTTCGAAGGTCCTGAGTTCAAATCCCAGCAACCACATGGTGATCTCAAATGAGATCTGACGCCCTCTTCTGGTGTATCTGAAGACAGCTACAGTGTACTCACATAAATAAATAAATAAATCTATAATAATAATAATAATAATAATAATAATATAATACCTAATCTTATCAGCTTCTTTATAGATCTGGCTGCTTGATTTTTTTTTTAGTACTAGATTTGAACTGAGGACTTCATGGATGCTAGCTGACTGCTTTTTTTCCTTTTTTTCTTTTTTTCATTTATGTGAGTACACCGTGGTTGTCTTCAGACACCCCAGAAGAGGGTGTCAGGTCTCATTATGGATGGTTGTGAGCCACCATGTGGTTGCTGGGAATTGAACTCAGGACCTCTGGAAGAGCAGTCAGTGCTCTTAACCGCTGAGCCATCTCTCCAGCCCTGCCTTTTTTTTTTTTTAACAGTGTGTGTGTGACAGTGTGTGTGTGTCTGTGTGTGTGTGTGTGTGTGTGTGAGAGTGTGAGCATATACACCATATGTGCATGCCACAGTGCACACGTAGAAGTCAGAGGACAACTTGGAGTTCTTTCTACCAGGAGCCCCAGGGATTGAACTCAAGTCCTCAGGCTTGGCAGCAAGCACCTTCACCCACTGAGCCACTTCGCTGGCCCCACCCCATAGCCTTTTCTTTTCTTTTCTTTTCTTTTTTTCTTTTTCTTTCTTTCTTTTTTTTTTTTTTTTTTCTTTTCAAAAGTGAGAATTAACATGAGAATGTGCTGGGCATGGTGGCTCAGGCCTGTTACTCCAGCCGTATGAGTAGCAGAGGAAGGAAGATCAAGAGAAAAGGGTCAGCTTAGGCTACACAGGGTCAGCCTGGGCTATGATAGAGACCTATTAAAAAACAAAAGAGGGAGGCAGAGGCAGGTGGATTTCTGAGTTCGAGGCCAGCCTGGTCTACAGAGTGAGGTCCAGGATAGCCAGAACTACACAGAGAAACCCTGTCTCAGAAAAACCAAAAAAAAAAAAAAAAAAAAAAAAAAAAAGAACCTAGAGACTGCTGTGGTCACCTCGGTGTGGGGTGACAGACGACGGGGAACGGGGGAGACAAAAGCTGTCGGTCCCTGAACGTGTCACCCCACTCAGATTTCAGGGCTGAAGATGCCGAGGGGCATTGCCGTCGACTGGGTGGCCGGGAACGTGTACTGGACCGACTCCGGCCGAGACGTGATCGAGGTGGCGCAAATGAAGGGCGAGAACCGGAAGACCCTCATCTCGGGCATGATCGACGAGCCTCACGCCATCGTCGTGGACCCTCTGAGGGGGTGGGTCCTGGGGGGGGGTGTCCGGGCTGGTGTCAGGAGGCCCTCGAGACAGGCAGACAGAGACCTCAGGCTTCTAGGCCACCCCAGTCCTGGCCCTCCTAAAGTCACCGTTGGGGACTCCCAGGTGACCAGCTGGCCTTTGCGTTACTGCCGCGTGCAGCCAAGGTCTGGAGCCCCCTGCAGGGGTAGCTCTGCCCACTCAGATGCTACTGGCTTAGCACACTGTAGACAGAGCATGCTAGCGCGCGTCAGCAGCTGACTCCTGGGTCTCACTGAAGGGGACAGGGTGCTTTCCTCACAATACCCAGGAGCATCCACACCAGGCCGAGTGACCCCTGTTCCATCTGGCTTTGTCTCCTCGGCCCTGAGGTCCAACCCACTCCCGTCTCTCCCTCCCCAGCACCATGTACTGGTCAGACTGGGGGAACCACCCCAAGATTGAAACAGCGGCGATGGATGGGACCCTTCGGGAGACTCTCGTGCAAGACAACATTCAGTGGCCTACAGGTCCCTGGGGGCCGGCGGGGGGTGGGGGTGGGGGAGGGGGAGGGTGTGGAAGGGGCAGGCTCTCATCGATCACTGCTGCTTCAGAAGTCACCCCTGCGTGCAGTGGGGCGGGCAGTTACCGCAGATCAGGGAGCGCTTCCCGGATGGGCGGCGGGGAGAGATCGCGGGTAGCGTTGCCTGCCGTGGATACCAGGCAGAGTCTGCTCCGTTCTTTGTGCCCAGCCTGGCGTGACAGGAGCCGGTCTCTGACAGCGTTCTCTCACCCCAGGTCTGGCTGTGGATTATCACAATGAGCGGCTCTACTGGGCAGATGCCAAACTTTCGATCATCGGCAGTATCCGGCTCAACGGCACTGACCCCATCGTGGCCGCGGACGGCAAACGAGGTGAGAGGGTACTGGCAGCCTTGGTCCCCAATGTGGTCACCAGGCTTCCCGCTGAGCCCAGAGACCTCACCTCACTGCTCACGGACTTCAGAAGCCCGGCGCCCAGCCAGCCTGTGGGCCTGCACCCACCTGACCATTTAGTCATTCTACCAATGAGTAGCAAGTTGTGTGGGGTCAGCAGGGCTGAAAGAACTTGGCAGATGAGAAGAGGGAGAGCTGATGTGTCCACTGACCCCAGAAGTCTTGGGGTGACGAGTCCTTTTGCCAGTGGCAGGGATAGTTCTGGATGTTAAGCCTGAGGTGCCTACACTGACCGGCGTCTTAAAGACTCGGTCCAGGGCCCAGGTACCCGTCTCGACTTAGCCTTGACTCTCCCCGCACCCCAGGCCTGAGTCACCCCTTCAGCATCGACGTGTTTGAGGACTACATCTATGGAGTCACTTACATCAATAATCGTGTCTTCAAGATCCACAAATTCGGACACAGCCCCTTGGTCAACCTGACTGGGGGCCTGAGCCACGCCTCTGATGTCGTCCTGTACCATCAACACAAGCAGCCTGAAGGTGCATCAGGGGGAAAACCCGGGGTGTGGAAGGGCGGGTTAGTGAGAAGGGAGACGTTCTAAGTCCCCTTCCCACGCCCACAGTGACCAACCCCTGCGACCGCAAGAAATGCGAATGGCTGTGTCTGCTGAGCCCCAGCGGGCCCGTCTGCACCTGTCCCAACGGAAAGAGGCTGGATAACGGCACCTGTGTGCCCGTGCCCTCTCCAACACCCCCTCCCGATGGTACGCGCACCTCCTTCCCGGGGACCCGAGGATCCCTTCCCTTTAGCCTCTGGCTTCCCCGACCCTTCATCCCCTTCCTGTGCTCTGATGAGTTCTTACCGCAGCCCCTAGGCCTGGGACCTGCACCCTGCAGTGCTTCAACGGTGGTAGCTGTTTCCTCAATGCTCGGAGGCAGCCCAAGTGTCGCTGCCAGCCCCGTTACACGGGCGATAAGTGTGAGCTGGACCAGTGCTGGGAATACTGTCACAACGGGGGCACCTGTGCGGCTTCCCCATCTGGTATGCGCCCAGCCAGGTCCTCTCCCATCGTCCTGGCCCCCAACCTCTCCTCGCCTGGTCCTTCCGTCATCCCAGCGTCCACCCCAATCTGCACCGTCACGTCCCTGGGATCCCTGCTATAGGCCTAGCTGGTGTCCAGTGCTGGGGTCCCACTCACATACAGATCCTCTCCCACCAGGCATGCCCACGTGCCGCTGTCCCACGGGCTTCACGGGCCCCAAATGCAACCAGCAGGTGTGTGCAGGGTACTGCGCTAACAACAGCACCTGCACGGTCAACCAGGGCAACCAGCCCCAGTGCCGATGTCTACCTGGCTTCCTGGGTGACCGTTGCCAGTACCGTGAGTATTCACCCCAACCCTGGGGAAGGAAGAGGGGAGCCGGCACCCAAAGGGGCAGGTGGAGAGGATAGAAGCCGTGTGCAGAGGAACCAAGCCCAGGCTGTGGGTGATGCCTGCCATGTTGGCACATCTTCCTGGCATCGGGATCGTTCAACAAAAGGAATGCCCTGTCTGAATCCTAGTGTCCTGGGGTTTGTGGCGGGGTAGGAGGAGGCTCAGGAGGGGTGAGAGTCTTCCTTAGGTCCTGGACAATCCCTGACCCGGCATGGTGGATCTTTATGAAAGTGGGGCTTGTGCTTTCTCTCCACTCCCAACCACAGGGCAGTGTTCTGGCTTCTGTGAGAACTTTGGCACGTGTCAGATGGCCGCTGATGGCTCGCGACAATGTCGCTGCACAGTCTACTTTGAGGGACCGAGGTGTGAGGTGAACAAGTGTAGTCGCTGTCTCCAAGGCGCCTGTGTGGTCAATAAGCAGACTGGAGATGTCACCTGCAAGTGAGTGGTGGGCCTGCCTCCACAGCCTACCCTGTTGCAACTGTAGGACTCGACTGCCCCTCCGGGCCCCGCCCCCTATCCGGCCCCTTCCGCCCCGCCCCCTATCTGGCCCCATCCAGCCCCTTCCGGCCCCTGTTCCGGTTCTAGCATTACAGATACCCTTCTGCAAGCCCCAGCTCCAGATTTTGATTCCTTTCCACAGCTGCACTGATGGCCGGGTAGCCCCTAGTTGTCTGACCTGCATCGATCACTGTAGTAATGGTGGCTCCTGCACAATGAACAGCAAGATGATGCCCGAGTGCCAGTGAGTTGGCCCTGAGCCTCACCCAGCACAGGCTGGCCCCTCCCCCGTCAAATCCGAGCAAAGGAAAGCTATGGCTGCCTAGTCCCAGCTGCTAAAGTGCCCACTGAGTTTCGCTTTCTTGCCTGCAGGTGCCCGCCCCATATGACAGGACCCCGGTGCGAGGAGCAGGTTGTCAGTGAGCAACAGCCTGGGCGTAAGTGGCGGGACGGGCAGCGCTGCCAAGACATAGAGCGAGAGCCTCCCATCGCTGTAGGCTTCAGACTCAGTTTTCCGACTTCTCTCTGCAGATATGGCCTCCATCCTGATCCCTCTGCTGCTGCTGCTCCTGCTGCTTCTGGTGGCAGGCGTGGTGTTCTGGTATAAGCGGCGAGTCCGAGGGTGAGCCCCTGGGAGTCTGGGAAATTCTGACTGTTATTTTACAATCCGATAACCTCGCCAACATCGCGGTTCCCTGAATCCTGCCTCTCCTCAGGGCTAAGGGCTTCCAGCACCAGCGGATGACCAATGGGGCCATGAATGTGGAGATCGGAAACCCTACCTACAAGATGTACGAAGGTGGAGAGCCCGACGACGTCGGGGGCCTGCTGGATGCCGATTTCGCCCTTGACCCTGACAAGGTAATGCGGGGGGCCACCGAAGGGGCTTCCGGAGCAGGGTCCAAAGGCCGGGGATGATCAAGCCAACCAAAGGTGTGCGCAGAGGTGGGCGCTAAGGTACTCTAATCTTAAGAACCTTTTCTTTTTTTCTTTTTTTTTTTCAGCCTACCAACTTCACCAACCCAGTGTACGCCACACTCTACATGGGGGGCCATGGCAGCCGTCACTCCCTGGCCAGCACGGACGAGAAGAGAGAACTGCTGGGCCGGGGACCTGAGGACGAGATGGGGGATCCCTTGGCATAGGGCCCCGCCCCGACGGACGTCCCCAGAAAGCCCCCTGCCACACGAGTCTTTCGATGAGCCCCCTCCCCAGCCAGCCCTTCTCCGGCCCCGCCGGATGTACAAATGTAAAAATGAAGGAATTACTTTTTATATGTGAGTGAGCAAGCACAGTGCTATCTCTCTGCATCTCCTTCCTGCTCCTCAGCACCCCTCCCCCATGCTGCCTTGAGGGGGCGGGGAGGGCTCCGTGGCTCAAAGGTATGAAGGAGCCCACATGTTCCCTACCGAGCAGACCCCCGGAAGCTGGTGGCACAGCCCCCCCGCGCCTGTGGTGCAAGACACTCCCGGGACAGGGCTCTGTGTCCCAGCTTCTCTTTCCCCGGCTCTCCGGGCTTAGTTCTGGGGAGGAGGAGTCCTCTGCTGACCCTGTCTGGAAGATTTGGCTCTAGCGGTGAGGGAGGAGTTTCTTTTCAGTTGAGGGAAGTCACCCCAAACCCCAGCTCCCACTTTTAGGGGCACCTCTCAGCTGGCCATGCTCAGTATTCCTTCCAGACAGGCCCTCCCCTCTCCGGCGCCCCTCTGTGGCTCCTAGGGCTGAACACATTCTTTGGTAACTGTCCCCCAGCCTCCCCTCCCCTGAGGACCAGGAAGAGTTGGGGCACACCAAGGAAGGACAAGCGGGCAGCCCCATTTTGGGGACGTGAACGTTTTAATAATTTTTGCTGAATTCCTTTACAACTAAATAACACAGATATTGTTATAAATAAAATTGTAAAAAAGGAAAAAAAAAAAAAAAGAAAAGAAAAAAACCCACTGTGTCTGCATGCTAATGTGAGACTTTGGGAGCCGGGGCTGTGCTTGCCTGTTTCAGCCACCAGAGGGAGCCTTGCTGCATGCTGGAGGCTGGCCTGAGAATCCTAAGGTCCAAGTCTCCAGCCCCACTCTAGCCTCTGGTCTTGCTATGACAGGGAAGAGCTGTTTTTCTTGGTGTATGACCTTGAGCCTTATGATGTGACTTATGCTGGTTGGATCTGGTGTCCCCTGGGCCCCAGCACATTGACTCAGAGATGTGCTTCACCGCACACCTGCTCTACACCGGCCCCACAGCGAGATGCAAGTACCCTGGGGTAACAAAGGCCTTCAGGACGGCCTGCTCCGCGCTCCTTTTGAAATGTTGACATCTTACTCTATGATCTACAAGTCAACCCCTAGCTGTGAGACTGGCAGGATGGGTCAGTGGGCAGAACTCTTGCCTGCGCCAAGCCTGGTGGTCTGAGTTTGCTCGTGGAACCAGTGTAAGAGCGGGCAGGGCCAGCTCCGTAAAATTATCCTCTGGCCTCCGTATGTACGCTTTTGCACACACAATATCTTTTTTTCAATTACATACCTAGCTGGAGGGGAGGAGAGCCGGCAAGGTTCAGTTTGCCCATCAGCTCCCAACATACGCCTCTCTCAGCAAACACTGCGGACGTCCAAGGAGTCGACCAGGGAAGGGCTCACACCATCTAAGCTCTTCCAGTCTCCTTGAGCCTCTTTCAAAGGGGAATGAGCCCCTTGCAGAAGATTAGCTTTCCATTGTCCAGGCCTGGGGGGTGGGGTGGGTGGAGTTCGAACCCTGCTCTCTCAGCAGCAACAGCAAACAATGCCTCCCAAAGGAGCAGTCTAGCTTTTCATCCCTGATCCTCACTGGCTTCCCCAGGGTATTTCTCCCTCAATTGCTCCCTTCGGGGAAGCTTATGGGTAGATGTACATCCAGAGACAAGACCCTCCTTTTCCCTCATCCTCAATTTTATCTCCAACTTCATCCCTGAAGCCCGGTTCTGAGATCTTCCTGGCTTCCCCAGACTCCTTGGGGCTCTGGAATGAGCGATCCTGATGGGAATGAAATGGGGGTGGGGACTGGGGTCATTGTTGATCCTTAAGTGTTGGCTTGTTGCTCCTTCTGGCCACCAGGTGGCGCCCACACCGCTGTAACACGGCTTATCCTAAAGCTCCCCACGCTAATTATGCACCTGCCGCCGAGGACCCTAGCCCACCCTCGCTTCCTTCCCTGGGGCTAGTTTGCGCTGACCCTTCTACCCTCTGTCAGCCATCTTCTGTCCCTCCCCCAGAGCCTGCTCGGTCCCCATCACCAGCAGTCCCACCCTCTCCGCCCCCTCCTCCTGCCAGCTTGCATCTGTACCCGCCCCCGCCCCAAACCACTGATTATCTGTCACCTCAAGATCCCGGGTAGAGCAAGACAGGTCCCCAACTGACGCTTTAGAAAGCACACCCTTTCGGTTAGCACCCTCCCTCTCTGGCCAGGACCAGAAGGGTGCACTGTCTCCCAACCAAGCCGAACGGAAGGGAGTCTCAATAACCGAAAAGACACTGACTGATCCAGATGAGATTGAAAAGCAGGGTATTCCTAGATGAAAAGATTCAGGGACAGAGGCAAAGACCCAGAGATAAGTGCTGCACATGTGTGTATGTGAGCATGCACTTGTAATCTCTGAGAGAATTGGACAGCCTGAGGTTAGCTAAAACGGGAATGGGGAGGGTCAGGTCTCCTACCATTGGAGACTTTGGCCATGGGCTTCTGGACACCCGGGATGTGGGGTGGGACTACCCTTTGCCAAAACCAAAGCAGCTCTTGTGCTTGGGGTCAGCCCTGGTCAGCCATTTGGCCCCATTCCTGACACTTTGTCCTACCCTGCCTTTATTCTTTCAGCCCTGACTGCACCCCCAAATCACTGCTCCCTGGTTTTTGTCTCCTTGGGTGTCACTAAGTGCACCCCTGTCCTTTCTCTGACCCTCTTTTTGGTGTCTGTCACATCCTGTGTGTCGGTTTTTTTTATATCCCCAGGCTTGTCTTTCAGATTGCCTGTGTGTGTGTGTGTGTGTGTGTGTGTGTGTGTGTGTTTAGCCCTGTGGGTACTTGCCTCTGCCAAGGCAAGAGGGTACTTTGGGTACCTAGCTGTTTCTGTATATCACTGTATGCTACTGTGTGTATAAATCGTGTGTGCTTATGTGCCTCTGTGTATGCTGGTCTCTATGTGAATGTGGCTTCACGGCTACAGTGTAGCGGGGTACTATTCCAGTGGGGTATGCCTGGGATGTGGACCTGTCTCTCTATCTCTTTGCTTGGTCCTATCTCTTGCTATCTAGGTGTTGGTCACACTACCTCCTCAGCCTCAGCCACAGCGCAGCATAGCAACAGCTGACAGCTGAAGACTGCCTGGGCAGGGGAGAGAGAGACCAGTGGGAGGAGGAAACGCAAGGAAACAGCCCAGAGGATGAGAGCAGAGACCGTGCTGGATCTGGGGACAGAGACAAGGACAGAGATAGACAGGGAAGGGGACGGGATGGGAAGAGCTGGGCGTGAAAGATGGGATTGTGGGAGAGAAAGCCCAGGGATTGAACCAAGAGGCTAGGCAGACGGCACTGAGGACTTCCTGCCCAGCCCCCAAACCAGGATGCTCTGGATTGGGCAAGGGTCAACAGTGCGGGTCGAGGGGGCCAACTTAAAAGAGCCGGTTTAGTCAAGGGGTCCGGGGACCGCAGAGGTGCCGCGGGGCGGGGGCAGGGCGGCGGGCGCCGTTTGTCAGCCCTATTGACAGACGTGATGGGGTTTCCGTCTGTGATCAATGATTCTCATCTCCAGGCCGAATGAGCCGCGGGGCGCCCATCCATCCCCGTCAGCGCCGCACTCAGTGCTAGTCGCCCGAGGCCCCGCCCGCCTTCACCTCAGTCCCTGTCCCGATCTCTGCCCTAGACCTACGTCTGCCAGGATTATAGAAACACCCCCACCCACCCGCCTCGGGCATCACAGGACCAGGGTCCTGCCAGGTCGCCTAGCCTTGCTCCGTGACGCCCAGAGTCCCACACCCTGTCCTAGCCCTTATCTGCCCCAAGACCTGGCATATTTGGGGTGCCGTCCCCCCAAAACCCCTTGACCCTCTCCAGCTTCACACCTGAGCCAGGGGCGTGTCCGGGGTGTGTCACGGTGAAAGTCACCTTCCGTGCCCCCAGCTGGGCGGGAGGGGGCGCGCGGGGCGCGGCCGGGATTGGAGCACCGCGGAGCCCCGCCCCCCCCCCGCGACTCAGACCCAACTTTCTCCCCCGCCCGCGCCCCGCCCCCAGCGCCGCGCTCCGCTCCGCGCTCAGTCCGCGGGCCGAGCCGCCCGCTCCCGCTGCTCGCGCCGCCGCCCTCTGCCCGGCGCCCCTCGCCCCGCACCCAGTCCGACCCACCCCGGGACCCACCCTGCCCGACCCGCTCGGCCGCCCGGGAAGATGCGGCTGCTCCCGGAATGGCTCCTCTTGCTCTTTGGTCCTTTGCTCCTTAGGAAGGTAAGGGTGGTAGTGCCAAGGCGCGGGGTCCGGGACACTAAGAACACTGCATGCCAGGGGGCTCCGTGTGTCCGCCCCGCCCCCAGCACTAAGCGTCCCAACTTTGTGCGTCGTGGGGGACGCGGACAGACAGACTGCCCGCTTTAGGACTGGCACGCACCCAGCAAGTTGGCTGAGGGTTAGAAGAAGGTGCAGGGTGGAGGCCCAGCTCCGGTCGGCTTCAGGCGCGACGGGGGAGGGGACGAAGCGCGACCCGCGAGTGCGCCAGACAGAGAAGGAGTGCGAGACAGACAGACAAGCCAGCGGGTGTTAGCCTAGCCTTCCTTCCGCACCTACCTCGCTTGCCTCCCTCCCTGTCTGTCTGTCCGTCCACCCCTCACCCTCCACCTTCCCATTTCTCTTCTCCTCACTTGTCACAATGCCAGGCAGGCTCTGCGATCCGATCATACACTGCCCAGGCACACGCGCTTGCACGGACCCACACCAGCAGGGCTGAACTTGGCTGCAATCTCCCCTCACATTTCCCGCGGAGACACCATCTCCCCTGCACAACCTCACAGACACACCCCCCTCTCGCTCCTGGTGGACAGGGGTTGTTGTCTGGGAGGGGAGTCTCTCCTCCCATCTCCTCCCTGCCCCCACCCTTCTCACGGTCTCTTTCCCCGGGGTTTTGGGGTGAAGACCCAAAGGTTAAAAGGGCAGCCTGCCTCATCCTGCCCTGCCCGACTCTTGACTTGAGATCTTCAGCCCACAAGGGCTCATACGTGCCAATGTAGAGTGTGTGGATTAAAACCAGCCCTTGTGTGCTAGTGTGTGTCCAGGGAATCCAGGCACTGGGGACCCGGGCGAATGTCTATGCTGGCTGCCGTGATGGAGACGGTGCCTTTCCATGGGTGACTGTGCCTACTTCACAGCACTGCCATCTATCTGTGCCCTGAAGTGTGGTCCACAGGGGTAGTTCAGACTCTGCCCCCCAACTTCTTTTCTCAACTATGACTATCTAGTTTAAGGGCAACCCGTAGGCTCCACAAACCCTCACTTTTGGACCTCAATCCCCAGCCTTTAAGAAGAGAGACCAGTAATTCTCCTCCAAAACCCCTGGACCCTAGCCCTGGTGTGGTGTCCCCATAACTACAGTGGGGTAGACACGGCCCCAGTGAGCCAGTAATAGAGCCCTCGATTCTCCCAAGCCTAGTGACCTTGAGAGGATGGAAACTGGGCAATATAAATAAATAAATAAATAAATAAATAACGAATGAATGAATGAATGAATGAATGAATGAATGAAAAAAGACCCCCCCTCCCCCGGTGTAAAAATTGCTGCCTCTGGCAGGAGCTTCCTTTGAACCTGAGGCCTGGTTTATACCCAGGAAGACTGCAGGAGAGGGTCAGGCCCAAAACCTCAGTGTGTGAAGGCCTGGGATCGCAGAGGAGGGAGGATACATTGCCCGGATCCTTCCCTCCACCCCCACCAGCCTTCTCCGTTCTCTTCCCATCAAATTAACTCCCCCGTGGACAGATCTGGTTTAATTTCCTTTGCCCCCTGAAGGGGAAGGAAACATCTGGCAGAGACTTGAGGGAGAGTAGGCATGAGGATGAGGGGGGAGATGGGAATCTGTCTTCCTGTGAGAACGCTGCAGCGTTCCAGTGCTGTGGGGCAGCACGTCGGGATCAGCAGGGACGTGCCTCTCCTGCCTGTGGTCCAGCCTGCCCACACGAGGGGATCTAGGTTTATGTTTGGCGTGCGAATACCTGTTACTTTGCATAGGGCTGTGGAAGTGTAGGAAATCTGTTCTCGAATGGATTTGTGAGTAGGACAGTAGGGTGTGTGCACATGCCTAGATGCCCCACCCACCCCACCCCCCCGGGGTCTCTGATGTATTTGCTGGATGCTGGAGCACATCTGTTATTTTCCTGTGACTCTGGGTCTGGGAGTGTGCTCAGAGCTTTGAGTGTGAGCAAGCATAGATTGTGATTCACCTGATTGTGAGCATGTGTGTGCACTCCTGAGTGTGCCTGAGTGGGCGGGGGGGGGATATCTTAATGCCAGAGTTGGGAGTGGGCAAGAGATAAGGCTGACACTGGCTTAAAAGGGCACAGTTCTTAAGACAGCTCTTGGAGAGATCTCGACCATCAGTGCTGCCCGCCCTGCCTCCTCCAGGAGTTCTCTTCTTCTTCCTCTACTTCTCGGGCACCTGAGACTCCTCTCAGATTCTGGTTCCCCTGGCTCCCATCACGTGTGGGGAGGGAGGGGGGGCTCTGGCCTCTGGGCTGGACTGGCTGCTTCAGGATCTTTCCAATACAATCTTCAACCCCCTTTCCCTCTGTATCCCTGTCTTCCTTGCCCCTTGCCAAAGCAGCTGCCTACTGGGAAAAACAGCAGGCGATCAATAGTCACTAATCACTAATCACTAATTACTAATTAGCTGGGGGGAGGGCAGGGGCGGGGTCCTGTGGGACCTTTCAGCTCTATCCTGCCTCAGGGAAGGATTACCGCTACCCACTGTCTCTCAGTCTGGGCCAGCCGCAACCCTTGTGCCAACCACCACCTCCTACCTCCTCGCCCTCCTCAAGCCCCCTGACTAATCTCCGGCTGGGCCACTTAGGCACGCACAGCCTGGGCTTGGTCCCAGAGTAATCAGGGGCCGCAGCTGGGCCAGGGATACTGGAGGAGGGGGCTAAAGTGACAGCCCCCTTGGGCCAGAGCTTGTAGCCAAGCCTCACGTCCTGAAAGGGAGGGGCACCACTGGAAAGGAGAAATCCGCGAGGGTCACGGCTCGGCTGGGTGAGGAGCTAGTTAGAGCTCTAGGAGGAGGTGATGGTGATGGTGAAGATATTTGGTAAGAAAGCAGACAGAGGTAAAGGAGAGTCGCTGGGGTCAGGGAACCACAGTTGGAGAATGACAAGATGCACCCTGAAAGCCAGCAGGTAGGTGAGGAGACCCTGAGAGGGGTCAGTAAGGAGTAATTGGCAAGACTCTAGGGAACTTTGAATCCAGAGAACCCTGTAGGCCAGGATAGGCGTGGACAAGGGGACAAGGTTAACAGAGAGGGGGTCAGGTTGTGACGAGAGGTTTTCTGGGTCAAGCTCAAAGGGGCTCCCAAGATACACAGTAGGAAAAGCGAACCGGGATAGGGAGCTGGGAGAGAGGCCTTGAGCACTGGAAATTGGCGAGTCTCCCCTTCTCCCCCGCCCGCCCCTCCTCCACCTCCACCCCGCCCACTCCCCCTCCGGCTCAGGCTTCGGGAAATTACATCCCCGCTCCGCGGCTCCCCCCCCCCCCGCGCCCTGGAGCCGGCGCCTTTATAGGCACATTTATTGCAATAATAAAGTGAGGCGCGGGGCGGGGGGCGGGGGGCAGCCGTTCCCGGGGGGACCGCGCAGGCTCTAGGAAGCAAGGAAATAAAATAAAATAAAATAAAATCAAAATTCAGATAACGGTGAGCCTTGCGCGCAGCAGGCCGCGGGCAGGCGAGAGGGTGGGGCTGCGGGGGAGAGGGCGATTGGCCCAAGGACAGAACCCATCTCACCAGCAGGCCCTCGCCCCTGCTCTGTAGAAGCTTCTGCAAGAGGTGTCTTTGCCTTCGCTTGCCTGGCCCCCTCCCAAACTTGATGCTGAAGCTGGCCTTCTGCCTTTTCCTGTCTCCTCCGAAGACCTGGCCCCAAGCTCCTGTCTGTTCCTATACCGCCTATCACCTTCCTGACTCCCCATTTTCCACCTCAGTCCCCCAGTGGCTCCCCTGCCCCACACCCTGGGTCTCCTCTATCCACCAGCATCCTCCTCTCTCCTTAATAACCCTCTTCCTGCTTTGCCCCATCCTGTCCCCATGACCCCGGCCCCGGCCCATCTTCAATGCCAGCCAGTTTCTGGAGTCCATTTGTCACTGACCAGGCCTGCCCCGTTCTTCCAGCTGCCATCCCCGACTCTTCCTTCCGGTCCCTGACCCATTGCTTTCTAGGTCTCTGCCGAATACCTGGTCATCATTTCCAATCTCCATTCCTGTCCCCCGGTCTACCCTTGTGGGATCCTCATCTTCCTACCCTAAGCTCCTACCAGCCTGGTACCGATTCTAGTCCCAGACCATCTCCGCCCTAGTACTCACCCTGCCCTGCCCTGTCCCGTCCCGTCCACCCCCGTCCCGACATACACACCACCTTTCCACCTTTATTCCCAGCTCCCAGCCAGAGTCACCCCACCCTGACCTGACTGCAGAGATGACTGCCTGCAGGGACTCCGTATTCTAGTGCTTGCTTCCCCAACCAGGGCCTAAGCCGTTGTCCTCCTCTGATGAATTGTAAGTCGTTGCTGACCCAAAGGGAAAAGAGAGGCGAGGGACTAGTCTGGAGGCCCCGGGGGAGTGCACCCTGCAATGCGGCTGAGGGGGCCTGGCAGCCAGAGCCTCCCTCATCCCGAGTCTTGATGGAGTTTGTTTAGCACCAGGAGGTGGCCTCGACTCCCCCTCAGGTGCGTGGGCCTGCTGCCTTGGGGCAAAGTGTTGCTGGCTGAGCTCCTTCGGAATAGGCCTGAAGGAGTCTGCTGGGCCCCCCTAACCACCACGCACCTCCACCTCCCACCCCAGCTGACAGCCAGCCTGCTAGCCTCTCCCCTCTGCAAATGTCACTGCGCCCAATTAGTTTAATTAAACTAGCTTTCAAGTTGGGGAGGGGGTTCCCCCTTGGTCAACACCCTGCTCAGGCCCTCAGTCATTTGGGGTGGGGGTGGGCTCTGGCAACAAGGAGCTCCCATACCGCCTTGGGTTTCCTGACCCCCTCCTCCCAGCCCCCCACCCCACCATCCATTGCTGGAAACAGACAACCAGAAAGACAGACAGAGAGAAGGGGGGGGGGGATGGCACTCCCCAGAACTGGAAATCAGAGACAAGAGTGGGGGAAGAAACTGAGAGAGATTGAGAATAGAGTGGGGTGGGAAAAGGAGAGAGAGAGAGAGAGAGAGAGAGAGAGAGAGAGAGGAGCGAGGGAGAGCAAGCGAGAGCGATCAAGGAAGCCAGAGGGAGGATTTTATTTTATTTTATTCCGTGTTCCCATTTCTCGGCTCGTTTCCTTCCAGACTCTCACCCCTCCCGGTCCGAGCTCCCCACCCCCAAGGTCGCCTCAGCTGCCTCTCCCCCCCCCAACTCTTCCCTTTTATCTTCGAAGCACTCCGGCAGGGGGTGGGGGCTGTGGGTACCAAAGCCCAGGGATTTGCCAGGATCACAGAAGCAGAGACAGCAATTTGTCTGGGATCAGAGGTGGGGGTACATCCTGGCACCTCTCTCTGCCCTGCCAAACCTCGTCGGGCCCCTCCCCACCCCATCTCTTCCTCTGAGGAGACCAAGCCTCCCAGCCCTGAGCAGGTCCCCGGAGTTGGGTGCAGGGCAAAGAGTGGGAGGATGTCCTAGGTAGTAGTAGCTTGGAGGCATTTGACGTCCTAGCACTGAGCGCTTTGGGGGGGGGAAAGGGGGGGAAGTGGTGAATCAGCTGGAAATCGGACTTTACTGGAAATAGGAGGGGTTTGGTCCAGAGAGGGAGAGAGGGGAGAGGTTATTGGGTAAGATTTCAACAACCCATCCTTCAGCATTCCCTGAAGCCTCACCCACTCCCACCTCCAGTGCCTCCCCGCCCCCCCCCCCGGGGTTCAGTTCCACCTCCCCAGCTTCTCCCCTGCCCCCCTCTCCATCCTAAGCCTCTGTCCCTGGCCCTACTCAGGTGCACCCCCTGGGCGTTAGATGCCAGCTCAAGCCTGTCTGCGTGAGTCAATCACTCTCCACCACCCTCACCTGGGGTGGGAGGAGGGCTGGATAGGAGAAGAAATGAGGGGGGCAATAAATATGTATGACGAGCGGGTGGCGGCAGCATTAATAACCCGGGATCGCAGCGTCGTCGTCGCGGGGACAGAGACCAGCCAGGAGAGATTCTAGCCCGGCTCGGCCATTCCTGTCCCCCGTGGACACAGTGTATATATAGACCCAGTGTATGCAAACAGAGGGGGTCACCTGTGCTGCAGGGTCCTTTACCCCTCTACCCTCAGCCTGGAAGTCAGCATGCCAGCATGCCTGTTGTTCATACACAATTTGTAAAGGCTGGTAGGAAGATACATACTGTGTGTGTGTGTGTGTGTGTGTGTGTGTGTGTTACACACTCCTGTGGTATGAACACAGGCTACTCTCATTGTGCAGACACACACACCCCTTAGAAAGACCCTGACACAGGGCCTCTCACAAGTGACACGTCTAGACAACCACACAGTCATCCTGTACATAGGCATACAAATACCATAGACACACACACACACACACACACACACACACACAGCTTCACACATCACGACAGACAGATTCCCCCAGGTAATCCAGGCACAAATGCACAGTGGACAGGCAGCCGCTGAGAGCAGATGGGACACACACAGCCTCCTCAGGCTGAGGTACATAGGCATACAAACACACACAACACACAGAGAATCAACACAGCCACACACACACACACACACACACACACACACATACACACAAACACACACACACAGAGACAGAGCCTTTGCAGACTGAATACGTGCAAGCCACCCCAGACAGAACACATGGACACATACACACAGCCCTTTCAGGATAACCACCACCCCAGGCTCACATGGAACTGCCTCTCCCAAGGGACTGGCAGGCAGCTGTCAGGGCCACACGCCCGGTGGTGTCTAGTGCGGGCTGACTGACACACTCTGACGCGCTCTGCTCCTCTCCCTCCCGCTCCCCGTGCCGGAGTGGCATCTCCATATTTCTTCCTCTCACTCTCCCGTCGCTCTCTCCCTGCTCCTTCACTCCCGGCCACCCCCTCTACACACACCCCAAGATAATTGATGGCCCGGCCCGGGCCCGGCCGCTCCCGCCTCTCGATCCATCTTGTATTAGCATCAGCGCTGTCTCCCAGATCCCCCAGCCACCTGAGACAGGCCAGCACCGTGGGCGGGCTGGGTGACTCCTCCAGCCTTTCCAACCCAAAGGGTTGGGGACAGGGGGAGTGCCCTTTTATTCTACAAGCTTCAACCCCTGGTCTGAGATTTTTCTCTGCTCAGTTGGTTCTTAGAGGCCCCTCCGGGAAGGAGGAAGTATAGAATGGAAATGGTCTCTACAAACGGCAGGAAGCTCTTCCTACCTCTTTACCCATACCGGGTGTTGGGGATGCACATGGGTCTCGGTTGGTTGTCAGGTCCATCACTGGGACCATTACAGGCCGGACAATCCAGAAAGTGCCCCTCCCTTTCCCCACCCACACCAAAGCTAGCTTTGTCTTTATGCCCACCCTGGAGCTCTGTGACAACCCTGGGCCCCTCAGATCACGGTCCAGGCATAGAAGCTACGGTCCAGATACACCAAATGACTTGACCAAAATCACAGAGCTTGAAAGGGCTTGAATGTCTGACCCCAGAACACACTCCTGAGCCACCGCTGTGGTTTGCCCAGGCCAGCGTCTCTCTCCTTTCTTCCCACACAGGCTGTCTGTGGCCAGATCGTGGAGTCCGGGAGGCCCCAATACCTGGACCTGCGTCCCGCCATGGCCGGAGGGGGCGCCCGCGGCCAGCAACTTCCAGCGCCCGCGTCTTCCGAGGGCCTGGGCACGGCGCGCTCCTGGAGCTGGGCTTGGCCGGCTAATCACACCGGGGCGCTGGCCAAGCCGGGGACAGCCGGTGGCCCGCCCGTGCCGCGCACCAAGAGGAAGCCATCCATTAAAGCGGCCCGCGCCAAGAAGATTTTCGGCTGGGGGGACTTTTACTTTCGTGTGCATACCCTCAAGTTCTCGCTGCTGGTGACCGGCAAGATCGTGGACCATGTGAACGGGACCTTCAGTGTGTACTTCCGTCACAATTCGTCCAGCCTGGGTAACCTAAGCGTCAGTATTGTGCCGCCCTCCAAGCGTGTGGAGTTCGGGGGCGTCTGGCTGCCCGGGCCTGCCCCGCACCCTCTACAGTCCACGCTGGCACTAGAAGGGGTGCTTCCAGGACTGGGCCCCCCTCTGGGGATGGCGGGGCAGGGGCTGGGGAGCAACCTCGGGGGCGCACTTGCCGGCCCACTCGGAGGCGCGCTGGGCGTTCCTGGGGCCAAAGAGTCGCGCGCTTTTAATTGCCACGTGGAATATGAGAAGACAAACCGCGCTCGCAAGCACCGCCCGTGCCTGTACGACCCGTCGCAGGTGTGCTTCACCGAGCACACGCAGAGCCAGGCCGCTTGGCTCTGCGCCAAGCCCTTCAAAGTCATCTGTATCTTCGTCTCCTTCCTCAGTTTTGACTACAAACTGGTGCAGAAGGTGTGCCCAGACTATAACTTCCAAAGCGAGCACCCCTACTTTGGATAACGCCCCTGTCCTGGGTCCCGGGCTTCCCACCAGATCGCAGTCTCACTAGGTGGGACCCCTCCCTATATACCCCATGCTCCTGTGACTGCCCCCACTTCTTCCACTATGGTGGAGAAAAACAGCCTTCCCCGGGACTATCAGCCAGTGTGGCCGGCCCTCCACTCCCTTGCGGTACCGAGTGTCCCTGAGGCTGGGGTGGTCTTTCCAAACGGTAATTTGCAGGGGCAAGAGCATAGCACCAGAGTAGGCGAGGCTTGAGGTTTTCTTAGGGTTCCCTACGAATACGTATTGCCCACGTCGCGGTATTAATGACGTCTGGCCTGGCACTCTTTCTTTCCCCAAGCCCTGGTCCTCCCTGCCCTAAGACTGTAAAAGTCTAAAAGCCCCAGCCCATCGAGTCCTCCCTCTCCCGTTCTGCGTGCCCCATGTCAGTCCCCCTTTCTCCCTAACCTTGCTAAAGCAAACGTCCGGATCAGGGGCCTCTGCCTGGCCCCTGTGCTCTGCCTACCCCTCCCTTCCGCGCCCCCAATCCGGCTACCCCTGCCCTCTCTGGCTGCCTCCTCTCGGTGATATTTTTTTTTCTACGCCCAAACAGACGGGAAGGGAACAAAATAAAGCGAAATCCAATACTCGCCTGTGTAAGACCTTTGTAGGAAGGGGGCGGGCAGGTGTGGGATTTTGTCTGGTAGAAGCCAGCCTGGACACCTCTCCTTGGTGCCCATTGGGGAAATCGAGGCAAAGACTAACAGACCCAGCACCTTGGCGTTCATTTCAGACCCCATCAAGGACTAACCAGTGGGTGAGAGTCTGCCCAGGTGGGGATTATTTTAGGTGGGAAGGCGCTAGTGGAGGCAGATAGGATGGGGGTTAGACCTGAGGTGGGACTTCCGGCAGTCTGTTTGGGAGACTTAGGGGAAAGGAGGTTTGAGACCTTGAGTGGGGTGGAGGAGCAGGGACAGCGTAGGCAGAGCGCTGACAACCTGGTAGGCTCCACCGGGCTGGAGGGGGGGGAACGGTGTTTGCGGCATCTGGAGTCATCGATCTTCCTTTTCCTTCCTAATTTCGTGGGCGCTGAGTTTGCAGACGGCCGAGGGAGGGAGCACTGGGACGAGGTGATGGGGGGAAGGGACCAGCGCAGGTTTGGAGGGCGGGGCTGAGTTCCTGCTGGTAGCCGCTAGCGAGCGAACAGCCCCCTTCAGCCAGCTGCCCACCCTTTCCACCCCCGCCTTCAGCTCCCTCCTGCAGCCTTGGCTGCTAATTTTATCCGCCCCCAACCCTGGCCTGGGCGTTAATTGGCTGCGGCTTCATTAGTAGTTCTCAGCTCGGCAGCCCCCCTCCCCTTGGGACCCCCTGACTGGGGCTGGGGGGGGGATTGCAGACAAGCTGAGGCACAGAGAGTCTCTTCCTCTTAAGCCTGACTTCATTGGAGTCCCTGGTAAAGATGCCCACAGGGAGAGAAGAGGGCAGTGTCCTCCACAGGACTGCCCACAGCTCCTTCTGTCTCTGAGTTAGAGATGGATGTGACCCCGTCATAAACATCTGGAGCTGCGGATGTAGCTCTTGCCTGCACAAGGCTTTAGGTTCAATACACAAACAGATGTGGGAAGGGTAAGGAGCCAGTTGGTGAGAGAGGAGAAGGAAGAGAAGGCAGTGGTTTCCTCATTGGGGCCTGTGGGGAGGAGCCGGGCTGTAAAGACAAGGCCGCTAGCATCAGGAGACACTCAGGCCTCCTGTGAGATCCGGGTGGGAATGCTGAAACCAGTGGATGTGGGCCTCACAACTCCTCAATAAAACAGGATACGCAGGGCCGGAGAGATGATGGCTCAGCGGTGAAGAGCACTGGCTGCCTTTCCAGAGGTCCTGAGTTCGATTCCCAACCACATGCTGGCTAACAACCATCTGTAATGGGATCCGATGCCCTCTTCTGATGTGTCCGAAGACAACGACATTGTACTCATATGCAAAGTACAATGTACAGTACATTATGCTCATATACATAAATAAATACGTCTTTTTTTTTTTTTTTAGTCAGGGTTTCTCTGTGTAGCCCTGGCTGTCCTGGAACTCACTCTGTAGACCAGGCTGGCCTTGAACTCAGAAATCCACCTGCCTCTGCCTCCTGAGTGCTGGGATTACAGGTGTGCGCCACCACGCCCGGCTCTAAATAAGTCTTTTTTTTTTTTTTTTTTTTTTTTTTTTTTGGTTTTTTTTCGAGACAGGGTTTCTCTGTGTAGTCCTGGCTGTCCTGGAACTCACTCTGTAGACCAGGCTGGCCTCGAACTCAGAAATCCGCCTGCCTCTGCCTCCCAAGTGCTGGGATTAAAGGCGTGCGCCACCACCGCCCGGCCCTCTAAATAAGTCTTTTAAACAACAACAACAAAACCCCAGCATACATCCACGAGCCTCTAGATTCTACCTTTAGCACTGAAATGGAAACAAAACAAAAACCTCACTGTGAGCATAGTGGTGGCACACCCCTTTAGTCCCAGCACTGAGGAGGCAGAGGCAGGCAGAGCTCTGTGAGTTCAAGGCCAGCCTGGTCTACAGAGAGAGTTCCAGGCCAGCTAGTGCTACACAGTGGAACCTTGTCTCCAAAAACCAAAACAACTCCCCCCCCCGCAAAACAAAAACAAAAACAAAAAACAAAACAAACAAACAAACAAAAAAAAAAAAACCCCACCAAACCTGACTTACAGTCTTTCTCCAAGGCTAAGTCTTCCTCCCTCCCCCTCATCTGGGTCTATGAGATCAAAGTAAAGTGTTCGATGCCCCTGTTTGACTATCAGTGAGTCCTGAGTCTCCAGGACTAAGACATGCCCAGCATGGCTCCAAGTCTATAAATGACTGAAGGTATAAGACAGCTAGGCGATCGGAAGCCAGTGATTCTCAAAACCACCGCTTACTGGAATACCTAAGAGGTTTGGCTGTGTGTCTTTGAGAACCATTGAAATAGAGGCCTTAAGAAGATGTCCCCAAGCCCAGCGCACACGCCTTTAATCCTAGCACCAGGGAGGCAGAGGCAGGTGGGTCTCTGAATTTGAGGCCAGCCTTGAGTGAGTTCCAGGATACACAGAGAACTTATAGAATGTATCTCTGTATTGAGGGAATTTGTTGCAGATGACTTAGCCTGTAGGCCAATTAACCCAACCAACATCTGTGAATGGAAGTCCAAGAATCTAGTAGTTGCTCAGTCCCACAAGTCGCAGCTGTTTCAGATGGTCTTCTGCAGAAGTAGCTTCCAACAGATGTGCTAGGACGTAAGAGCAAGCAGGTGAAGAAGAGCCAATCTTCCCTCTTCCAAGGTCCTGTGTAGGCCTCCAGTAGAAGGTGTGCCCTGGCTGACCTTGAATTTGTAGATCTTGCCTCAATCTCCTGAGATTAAAGGCGTGCCAGTCTCCTGGGATTAAAGGCATGTACGACTGTGCCTGGGCCTAAGCTTTTCATAGCGACTGTGCTTCAAGATCTCAATGCCAAGATCCAGGTCAGAAACTTGTGTCTTCCAGCCTCAAGATCTGGATCGCAGGCGAGCCCTCCAAATCCGGATTGCAGTTTATTCTAGATATAGTCAAGTTGACAACCAGAACCAGGAATAGCCATTACAACAAACCCTGTTTGGAAAAAAGCGAAACAAAACAAAAACAAACAAGCAAAACAAAAGATGTTTTCAGCTCATTTACTCCATTCTACAAGAGCTCTTTGTGTTGGAGAGGGCAAGGTCTGACAGGCTCATGCGGGGTCCACTGGCCTCTAACTTCACATGTAGCTGAGGCTAGCCTTGAACTCTCAATCTTCTGTCTCCACTTCCCTAGTGCAGAAGTGACAATGTCGTGGTTTCACAATCGAAGAAACAGAGGACCGAGGACCGGAGAGGCTGATGTACTCTAATCCCAAAGCAAGGATTTGGGTCTTTTACCCTTTCGGACTGTATTTGCTTCCACTGTGTATAGTTATTTACCTTCTAAATCAATCTTGACTCTCCCTGAGGACCCTATGCTGGGTACTTGATAGGCGTAAACCACACAAAAACAAACAATGAACAAACCAAAAAGCGCTTGTCTGGACAACCAGCAGGAAAAACAAAACAAAGTCAGAAGAGCTTCAAGGACATGAAAAAACTTTAAGTCTAGGCTGGGCAATGGTGGTGCTCGCCTTTTTTGTTTGTTTGTTGTTTGTTTTTCGAGACAGGGTTTCTCTGTGTAGTACTGGCTGTCCTGGAACTCACTCGGTAGACCAGGCTAGCCTTGAATTCAAAATCCACCTGCCTCTGCCTCCCAAGTGCTGGGATTACAGGCGTGCACCACCACCGCCGCCCGCTGGTGCACACCTTTAATCCCAGCACTTGGCAGGGGAATTTCTGAGTTCGAGGACCGCCTACTCTACAGACTGAGTTCCAGGACATCTAGGGCTACACAGAGAAACCCTGTCTCAAAAAACAAAACAAAACGCACGCACAAAAAAAAAAAAAAAAAAAAAAAAAAAGGAACTTTAAGTCTAAGAGCTTTTCAGGCAAAGCTCTCTAAACCAGGACGTGTATAGTTGAGAAAGATGACAAAGTAAAAAACTACAATTCCCAGAAGGCAACTTAAAAGATCAGTATTGCGCATGCGCGGGAAACGCCCCTTTCACTCGGACTTCACGGGGGTATTTTTCTCGCGCACGCGCTCTAAGAGCAGTCAGTTTTCGACCCCGGTACTGCTCTGGTACAGACTTAGTGGCTGGTCCTCCTGCTGTGGCCTCCGGTAGCGATGGTCCCCATCTCTTTGCTTCGGACCACTCGGGTAAGAACAGGGTTCCGTATACTGAATGCCCAGTGGAAAGGTCCGCCCAGAGTGGGGTTCCCCTGGCTTCTCGCCGCACGTGTTCTGGGGCCTCGGGGAACGGATGCTTAACCAGGAAATCCCGGAGACAGCGCACGTGCGGTGCCTGGGCCCCTAGTTCTGGCGACCAGACGCCCTAGGGTCTTGTAATCGCCTCGTCCACGCGGCCTCTTAAGGTCCGCAGAGGCTGTGTTGGCAATATCCTAGCGAACGAGTGGGGCTCCCGGCTTGGATGCGCTAGTTGAATTTTTCCCGCCAGCTCTGAGCTATGGAGATGATGCAACCGAACCTCAGTACTTTCATCACGCAAGGGTCCTGCTGCTGTGTGGGCAGGAAGGCGGTAGCGAGGCGCTGTGTGTGTGTGTGTGTGTGTGTGTGTGTGTGTGAGTGTGAGATAAAATTAAGATTTTGGCTTCCCTTTGGGCAAACACCTTCACCCTACCCCAACTCCCGCCAGTACACACCTCTTTCCAAGAACTGCTTAAAAGTCTGTCCTACTTTAGTTGCTTTGGAAACCACCCTTAAAAAGCCTGTGGTGGTAAACCCTGTTAACTTGGTATCTTCTCTCACTGAGGTATTCTTGTCTGGAGGCCCTGCAGGAAGGCCACCCCTTTATGTTTATGAATATTTTGACTGCACTGTATGTGCACCGTGCGCATGCCTGGGTACCCACAGAGGTCAGAAGAGGGCATCAGATCTCCTGGAACTGGAGTTACAGATGGTTGTTAGCTGCTTTGTGGGTGCTGGAAGATGAACTTCTGTCCTGTACAAGAGCAGCCAGGATCTTTTTTTTTTTTTTTTTCTTTTTTCTTTTTCTTTTTCTTTTTGGTTTTTCGAGACAGGGTTTCTCTGTGTAGCTCCGGCTGTCCTGGAACTCACTCTGTAGACCAGGCTGGCCTCGAACTCAGAAATCCGCCTGCCTCTGCCTCCCAAGTGCTGGGATTAAAGGCGTGCGCCACCACCGCCCGGCGGCAGCCAGGATCTTAGGATGGTCCTTTTGTTCCTGTGTGTGTGGGAGACGCTGCAGTCTCAGTGTGTCCCACCTGAATTGGAGGGACATGGGCTTCTGGAGCACAGGCTTTGCTCTGTGACTGCAGAGTCACCCAGGGTGATGTGGAGGGAGATTGGGGATGCGGTATGTTAGAGTTGGCCCAAACTGCCCTTTGGATAATGATCTGAACCTTTGACTCTAGA
Source organism: Apodemus agrarius (assembly GCA_964023405.1). NCBI lineage: Eukaryota > Metazoa > Chordata > Mammalia > Rodentia > Muridae > Apodemus > Apodemus agrarius. The sequence continues at coordinate 3,065,100 of OZ030026.1, forward strand.
ACTCGCTATTCAGGATGAAGGTGGGGGTGGAGAGAGCTGGCTGCTGGCTGGACCAGGCTGTGTACTTAGCCAGAGGGCTCTATGTACCCTGAGGGAGGGCAGTTGGGAGAGAGCTGGACAATTTTTAATTAATCCTGGCTTTTCTGCCCTGAGCGTCTGCAGAGATGTGGTCAGCTGGTCTGCATGGCTGCCCGGGCCCAGCACAGCAAGGTGGCCCAGACGCCGGCCGGGGAAGCAGCTGGAGGCTGGACAGGCCAGGAGAGTTTATCAGACAGTGACCCTGAGATGTGGAAGCTTCTGCAGATGGAGAAGGACAGGCAGTGTCGTGGCCTGGAGCTCATCGCCTCAGAGGTAGGACATGAGGATATGGGTCAAAGACCGAGCTGCCGTGTGTGCGTGCAGGGAACACCACGTCACCTGTGGTCACGGTAGTGACTTCGCCACGCCTCCCTGTCAGACTCAAGACCTTTCTCAGCCTTTTCTTCCCTCTCTCTGTACTGTCTTCTGAAGAATAAGGCAGGGCCGGTTTTGGGGGCTTGGGTGTTAGGGAGCTTCTAGTCACATAGCTTCCTCTCTTCCTTACTTCCTCCTCTTGTCAGAAGAGAGGGGGACCTGGGAACACAGGCTGAGTGGACAGGCAGCCCGACGGGGACCACCCACCATGTTGCTTCTAGTCCGGCCTCAGGCCCTCAGGCCCGGCGGGTAACAGAGCTCAGTATCCTGCCTCGCCCCTGCAACCCTGGGCTCTGGCAGGGGTGGGGCCGTGGGAGCCCAGGGGAAGGGAGGCTCATTGCCTTCTGACACTGCCCCCTCACCACCCCAGAACTTCTGCAGCCGAGCTGCGCTGGAGGCCCTGGGGTCCTGTCTCAACAACAAGTACTCGGAGGGTTACCCTGGCAAGAGGTGAGGCTAGACCAGACGGCTGGAGGGCAGCAGCAGGGATGGCACCCCCCAGTGGCGGAACCTTCCTGAGCCCCGTTAGTGCTGACGGAACAGCGGCTGCCCAGTCCTTTGCTGCTGGCCGGGGGGAGCGGGGGTGGCGGCGGTGGTACCACCGTCCCGCTGTCTCCACGGCAGATATTACGGAGGAGCGGAAGTCGTGGACGAGATCGAGCTGCTCTGCCAGCGCCGGGCCTTGGAAGCCTTTGACCTGGATCCCGCACAGTGGGGCGTCAATGTGCAGCCGTACTCGGGGTCCCCAGCCAATCTGGCTGTCTACACGGCCCTTCTGAAGCCTCATGATCGCATCATGGGGCTGGACCTGCCCGATGGGGGCCAGTGAGTATGGGTGGGGCTGGATGGCTCGGGTTTGCTGGGCAGTGGCAACCCAAGACAGGAGGTAGCAAGGGAATGAAATTAATACCTGCCTGGTCCCCGGAAAGATGGGCCACGCCCCCGGAAAGATGGGCCACGCCCCCGGAAAGATGGGCCACGCCCCCCGGAAAGATGGACCTCCCTGGTCCCACTTTACAGAGTACCCAGCATGGGGTGGGCAGAGCAGTGAGGGGTGAGGCAAGCTAGAACCAGTGTTTCCGGGACTGGCCAGCCGGGTGGCCGGTTAAGTCAGGCCACATCACTCTGAGATTCTCCCCTTCCTTCCAGCCTCACCCACGGCTACATGTCTGATGTCAAGCGGATCTCCGCCACATCCATTTTCTTCGAGTCTATGCCATACAAGCTCAATGTAAGTGTTCCAGGGACTGGGCTCCTGGCCAGTGTGAGGGGCTGGTGCCCCAGGCAGCCCCCAGCCTCCAGGAGCGCGAGCTGCCGCCACCTCTGGGCTCTAGCTGTGGGTCTGTCTGTCTGTCCAGCCCCAAACCGGCCTCATCGACTACGACCAGCTGGCGCTGACTTCTCGGCTCTTTCGACCGCGGCTCATCATCGCTGGCACGAGTGCCTATGCCCGACTCATTGACTATGCACGCATGAGAGAGGTTGGCAGGGGAACTGCCAATCAGAGGGGAGGGGGCGGGGTGGGGCGGGGCGGGGAGGACAGCTGCCCTTGTGTGTGCCTATCCCCGTCTTTCCCGGGCTGAGACCAGTCTCTCCACCTGCCCAGATCTGTGATGAGGTCAGGGCACACCTGCTGGCAGACATGGCCCATATCTGTGGCCTGGTGGCCGCCAAGGTGATCCCCTCACCTTTCAAGTACGCGGACGTCGTCACCACCACCACTCACAAGACACTTCGAGGGGCCAGGTCAGAATTCCCCGGGGTCAGACCTCCTCCCGCTGGAACCCAGTGCAGCCTCCCAGTTGAGGAGACCCGGGTCCCCCGCGTGCCTGAGCCAGCCAGCCAGCCATCTTCCCCTCTCCCCGTCACCTGCCCTCCCTTTTGGAGTCTGACCACACGTCTTCCCCACAGGTCAGGACTCATCTTTTACCGGAAGGGAGTGCGGACCGTAGATCCCAAGACTGGCCAGGAGATCCCTTACACTTTCGAGGACCGAATCAACTTCGCTGTGTTCCCATCCCTACAGGGGGGCCCCCACAACCACGCCATCGCTGCGGTAGCTGTGGCTCTCAAGCAGGTGTGGGGCGCCTTCCTTTGAGTCCGGGGCGCATCGGTCCGGAGGTTTTGCTTCCTTACCTTCTTGTGCCTCAAGCTGAGGCTGGCCCTGGGGTGACAGGAGCTACTGTCTCATCTGCAGGCCTGCACCCCAATGTTCCGGGAGTACTCCTTACAAGTGCTGAGGAACGCCCAGGCCATGGCCGATGCCCTGCTCAAGCGGGGATACTCCCTGGTGTCTGGTAAGCCAGGGGGTGGGTGAAGGCCTTTGTGGCCTCATGCAGAGGCTCAGGACACCCCAGTCCCCTGTCACTGTCCCCCCTCAGGTGGCACTGACACCCACCTGGTGCTGGTGGACCTGCGGCCCAAGGGCCTGGACGGAGCCCGGGCGGAGCGCGTGTTGGAGCTCGTCTCCATCACAGCCAACAAGAACACCTGTCCTGGAGACCGGAGCGCCATTACCCCGGGAGGCTTAAGGCTCGGTGAGACCTGGGCTCTGAGGAGGGAAGGGTTCCCACCCAGGGGTCGGCTCTGTCTTGCCTATGCTAAGTGTCTGTCTTCTTCTCCTCTCCCTCCCAGGGGCCCCAGCGCTGACCTCTCGCCAGTTCCGTGAGGATGACTTCCGCCGGGTCGTTGATTTTATCGACGAGGGAGTCAACATTGGCTTGGAGGTGAAGCGCAAGACCGGTGGTGAGTGACTCCGGAGGCCCCGCCCCGCGTGCCGGCTCCTGGCCCTGCCCAGCAAGCGGCCCCCTGACCGACTCTCCCACCCTTCTCAGCCAAGCTCCAGGATTTCAAATCCTTCCTGCTCAAGGACCCAGAAACAAGTCAGCGCCTGGCCAGGCTCCGGCAGCAGGTGGAACAGTTCGCCAGGGCCTTCCCGATGCCAGGCTTTGAGGAACGCTGAGGACACCTGGCAGTCCAAGCCCACAGACCGGAAGCTAGCCTTTCTTCCACAGAAGAGGCATCCCTCGTCTCTTTGGGTTTTAGTGGAGGGAGGGAGGCCTTCCATTAGGGCAAGAGCCAGGCATAAACGCCCCTCCAGAATTTGTAGCTGAGATTTCTGATTTGTAACCATGTCTATAAGAAGCACCCAATCCACATCTGGCTTGTTTTAGGGACGGGGTGGGGGAGGTGGGGGGGGTGGCACGTCTCACTTAGCTGAGACTGGCCTTGAAGTGACCCTCCTACCTCAATCTCCCAAGTGCTGGGGTCACAGGTATGCACGGTGACACCCAGCTTTCGGCCCTGACCCTCCGGAGACATCTCAGTGTTACGGACTTGCTTGGGGAAGGGGACTTGCTAGCTGAGCCAGAGGAAGGGGTGGGTAGCACCCTCCTTCCTGTTTTTATCTAATAAAATGCTAACCTGCCTAGAGTTCCTATTTCTGTGGGAAGGGTCCCCTGGGCCAGCCAGTGATTCTCAGCTCCCTCCGCCATGTATTTCTCCTTCCCTCCCACCACCACAAGGACCCCCGGGGCTGTAGCCTCCTCTCTGATCAGAGCCGACACCAGACGTGATTAGCAGGCGCAGCAAATTCAATTTGTTAAATGAAATTGTATTTTGCCCACGGCTGCTTCTGTTTGATCCCCAGGGACAGAGAAGCAAGGGGAGGGGGGGGGAGGCACGGGACTGCCCAGGTGCAGGGCGGGAGGGGTGTCCTTGATGGGAGGCTGCGGGCTTGGGCTGGAGAGAAGCCCACTGCACGGTAGAGGTGCCCCGTCCTAGGCAGGCTGGGTACCCAGGCCGAGCCCAGTCGAGCCTGGGCAGATGCCGCCCTGAACCCTGCTCAGAACAAGCACTAACGGGGCCTGCCACGTCGCTGCCACTCAGGCCCCTGCTTGCCGCTGGCACACGTAGGACACGCTCTACACGTAGCCTGTGCCACGCCCAATCAGGCACGGGGAGGGGCAGGAGGAGAGGGGGACTGGCTTGGGCCTTTTGGGTCAATCCCAACTGTTGCCTGCGGTGGAGTCCCCTCCCCCACGTGGGACTCAAGCTGAGGGTCAGAGGCTTTTCCTCTCCTGGGAGCAAGGGAGGAGGGTGGGGGTGGGGCCGCCTCCCCTCTGCGTGGGAACCCAGCCCGAGTAAGCAGAAGCTGGGCCGTGCAGCTAGACTGACGCCCTAGGGTCTGGGGCAGGGAGTGGAGAGAGTGATTTACGCGGAATCCTCCCGCCCTGGCTTAGAAGTCTGGCCGGTCCTTCTTCAGCTTCTTGTAGTCCGTGGAAACAGCAAGGAACTGTGGAGGGAGAAGCGAGTTGAAAGAGCTCTTGCCTGCCGGGCTTGTGTGTGGTGCCGACTTAGGGGCTAGGAGGGAGGGGAGAGGGCAGCAGTGCGTCCACAGTCACCTTGTACTGGTCATTGGGACTCAGGCGGTTCCAGGGCTCCGGGTTGTTCTTCCTGTCCCAGCTGTGAACGGGGCAGGAGGGTTAAAGTTTCTTTTCTGGGAACCAGGACTTTGGCATTAAACATGACCTCAGTATCACCACCCCTGGTTCCCTACCCCGAGGAGGGGAGCACATTTCCTAAAGACTGACAGAGAAGGGGGGCATGTCGGCAGTGCTGGGAAGCAGCATGGCAGCTGATGGCTAGACACAATCTAGCCTGTAGACCGCCAGGGTTCCTGCCTCCCTCGCCTCCCGCTCAGAGCAGGGTCCTGGGAGTCAGGCGGAAATCCTGAAGGACAGCACTCAGTGCTGTGCCTCGGACCCCAGGATCAGAGTGGGTGGGCGCTTTGGCCTTCTGCTTGTCAAAAGGACCCCGGATGCCTCTGGAGTCCCACACTGCCAGACCTCCAGCACTTCGGTCAGGCACAGGTACCTGAAAGCCAGACAAGGCCTGTAGAGCTGTGTCGCCATGGCAACCCTGTGGCGAGCCGCTGGGATCCCAGCTGCCCCACGTGGCTAGCCACTGACAGCCACCAGGAGGCCCAGATGGGAGGCGAGGGTCTCTGGGGTCAGGGGCCACTCCAACCCTCGGAAGTGCTGAGTGGCGGTGGAGAGGACGGGCACAGGCCGAGGGTCCTTCTAGGGTCACACCTTAGACCCGTCCATTTTCTCCCGCCCCTGCCCCCGTGCCTCCCAAGATGTGTTGTTACCAGACATCGGGGCTGCGCAGGGCGAGTCGCAGCAAGTAGAGTCCAGCACTGCCCATGCCCAAGCAGATGAAGCCGATCATGGGGATGAGCTGCAGAGAGAGCAGGCACTCTCAGGCTCACTCACTCGTCCCAGGTTTCTGTCCCTTTATCTTCACTAAAGGTCTGATGCCACCGTCCCTTTGGGAGTGGGGCCTGAAACCTACAGCCACATCTGCAGCACTCTGTCCAAGGCAGGTTGCAGGGACATCCAGTATATTGCAGAGAGAGGAAGGACATGGAATGTCCCTAGGAAAACTTGGGAACATTAAGGAAACCGGACAGGAAGCAGGATTTGGGGTGGGGAGGGGCTCGAGAAGCAGGGTGACGGGAGGGGGATTAGATCTGGGGACCAAACTCACCCCAGGGTGCCTTTTTATCTGCCGGTAGAAGCGGGCCCCTAGACTGTCTCCTGCCATCTTGTCCCAGTGTCTGGTCTTGTCGGTGATTCTGTTCAATTCCTCCCCCTGGGGTCCCGCCCCCCATCGGGGAGGGGTCAGCCTAGCCCCGCCAGCCGCACCCAGCTTGCTGTCTCCCTGCAGTTCCAGGTCCAAAACAGGCTGGAAGTTGTTGGGGGAGCCTTGAGGTTCCTCCCCATAGCTTGCTCTCTCTTTACTGAGAGGAAAATCCTGGCCTTCGAGACACCATAATATTTGGGGAGGAGGAACCAGATGTGGGACAGACAAGCAGACAGCCTTTTAACAAAGTGGGGGTGTGGGGTGTCCCCCGCAGGGAGCAGGGGACAGTGGGGGCACGCACGGCACCTGGTCCGCTCTCCTGGAGCCAGCAAGCCTTGCGAGTGAGCACGGCCAGTGCGGCCAGCCCCTCTGGGTCTGGGCAGTCTTGCTGGCTTGTGCTTGGCTTGGAGTGGTCAGCGGTGGAGGATGCAGGTGTATGAGTCTGCCCCGCTCAGGCATAAGACAACAGTTGTAGCCGCTCAGGGGCTTGGGATGGGGGAAGTGGAGGAGGCCACCATACTCGGCTCTGGCTTTGGAGCTAGAGGAAGCGCTCTGAAAGAAGGAAGCAGCCATGGAAAGCTAGAAGAGATGTCACAATGGGCTGGGGGTGGGAGGGATCAGGAATATGCTATATTGCCTGGGCAAGAAGTTTGCCCCATCCGCCTGCCATCGACTTTGGAGGACTGGTTTTGGGGACACAGGAAGTGAACCTCGTCTCCTTCTCCTCACTCCCATGTTAGTTTCTACCACCCCCTCTCACTTCGCTCCCGCCGCTGGATCCTGCCATGCTCCCCCATGTCTCCCCTAAAGAACTTGTACTATGGTGGGCCCCTGCTGGGATGAGCTGTGTACCCCGCCACTGCCTCCCAGGGGTACAGGGAGGGAGACAACCCTTTCCGAGGGGCCCCTCCCTTCCTTACACACCGGTACCTCGCCCGCCCCTCAGCTGACAAGCTCTGCAGTAATTAGGCTGCAGGGTCCGGGCTCTCCGCCTCCCTCCGGCGGATAATGAGATAAAGTGTCAGAGACGTGGCGAGAACAAAGAGACAGAGACTCACTGAGACGTGTGTGGGGGAGGGGGTGGGTGTAGAGGAGGGGGCTGATGGGTTGTCAGCCTGGAGCAGAACAGGGCCCTTCCCGAGTGTCCCCACCTCTAGGGCCGGGCCAGGGAGGGTGTGTCCTGTCACCAGCGTCCCAAAGCCTGGACTGCCACAGGGGTGGTTTGGTGGTGCTAAATACCAATCTTGGAGCTCAAGCTCCAGCAGCTGCCCAGCTGGGCTGCACATCTGGTGCTCTGTGGCACAGCTGGGGAGCCAGGACTCTGGGAGGGACATCTGGCCCTTGCTTTATGCTCCTTTGCTCTTGGCCCTCGCTTGCCTGGTTCTGGTGACCGGGACCCAGAGCCTTCCTGTTCTGGAGCCTCCACCGTTCCTCCTCCCTTAGGTCTCCAGACCGCTCTTAAGCTCAGCTATTACCCTGTCGCTTCTGCTCTTGCCTTTCCACGAATTCTCGTCGCTTTGCATGCTCCCGATCCGGGGGCGTCCCTGTGGGCCCGTCTGTGAGACCCCCCCTCCCGTCCTGTGTTCCCATGTTTGGATCGTGGTCTTTGGGGTTCCAGGTCTCATCCCCACCTCCTTCCTTGCACTTTCCCCCTACGTAACTCAGGCCATGCTGGCCCAGTAGGTGAGGGACAGCGGGAGTCGTTAGCCGAGGATTAGGCGCGACCCGTGGTCCCAAGGGGACCAGACTCTTCAACTCTAAACCGCTCCAGGATACTAATCCGCGTGGCTGGCGGCGCAGCAAGTCAAATGCAGCTGTGCTCTCCGGGGTGAGCTGATTACGGCGGTCCGTGGGTGCCGGCGCCCTCTGGAGGCCGAGCCGCTCCCAGGCTCGGGGAAGAGGTCTCGGGTTCCCCCTGTCGGCCAGCGCCTGCTCTGCATTTCCAGGGTTTGTTCAAGTTTAAGTCTGGAGTGTGCACACAGGTCTGTGCCTGGTGTGGCTCGCTCGCTCATGCAATCAAGGTAGTGGAGTCTCTCAGCCTCCTCTTCTGGCGTGGCCAGACGACATAGACGGGAGGAGGAAGACTCCATCTCGCCAGGCGCCGACGGCATGCATGTTCAGGCTGGAGCCTCACACACCTGGGGCTTTCTCTCTGTCCTAGCACTACCGGGACTTCCCTCTGACTTGGCCTCCCCTAAGCCCCCTGGTTCTTCCTGCTCAGACTGTGTGTAGCTTCGTGTCTTCAGGTTTGTCTGTGCCGCTCTGGCACTCCGCTCACAACCTAGCTTAGTCCTCCCGCCTCTGTGTCGGGTCTCTTGTCTGTCTCTTTCTCCTTCCCTCTCCACCTCTCCCTGGCTGTGGTCTCTGCAACTCTCTCTCTCTCTCTCTCTCTCTCTCTCTCTCTCTCTCCCCTTTAGCTCCATTTCTATTCTGTGGCTTAGTTCCTTAGTCCCCAGGGAAGGGAGCTGCAGCAAGCCAACAGAACAGCCCGCGGACACCTTGGGGCGCTGCTCAGGGTCCCTCCCATCTCTTCCACATTCCTGTCACCTGGCAGCGGCCTCTTCTTCCCGCTGCAGCTGAGGTACTGGAGAGGGCGCCCGAGAGGCAAGCCACAGTGCCCTGCATCTGCTCAGGAGCCCCCCGGGCCCTTGACCCCCGCTGCCACTATTAAGGGCGCTGGGTCCCGAGGCTCTGAGATGATCATGATTGCATCAGCCAGACACAAGTGGAGCCAGGAGCCTGGCGGCAAGCAGGCTAGCGAGCGAGACAAAGACGCCGCGCCATCTGTTTATGCAAAGCGCTCACCGCCAGGGACCCTGGTGTCCCGGTGCCTTGCCCAGACTGGGGCACAGGGTCATGAACCCACTTCTGCCCAGGGCTCCCGCTACGCCTGGGCATCCCCTCCTCCCCGGCAGCCACAGGGGCCACGGGGCGAGCAGAACAGGGAGGGGGCGGGGTGTTGATGTGATTGGAGAGGACGCGGCTGTTTCTTCAATAATGGATGGAGATGATGCGGACGGCGAGCCGGCCGGGAAAGGAGAGAGGAATAAAAATGGGGAGAGAAAGAAGCGGGGGCGGGAGACTCAATCAGAGGCTCTCGCGCACGGGAACGCGCGCGGGCGCGGGCGTCACACTGTCATTCGGGTACTTGCTGCCGCGCAGCTCACACCCAGGCACACGCCCACGCACTGTCACCGAGACACACACACCTGCAAGCAGGCACCAGAGCAGCGCGCGCACACGCAAGCCTCTCTCTCTCTCTCTCTCTCTCTCTCTCTCACACACACACACACACACACACACACACAGGCTCTCACACACAAACACACAGCAGTGGCTCTAGATTTTCACACATACGTTCATTCCTGGAGGCAGTGGTGCCCGCACACAGGGACACATCCAGACTCAGAGAGTGCACAGACAGATTGACATGCGTGTCAAAGCATGTTTGGAAGAACGCTCCACACACCTAGCCACCCTGAGACTTATAAACAGAAATCATGGAAATGGGGGGTGGGTAGACAAACCAGGCAGTATAGACCCAGAGGCACTGACAAAATGGAAGCACATACAGGAACATCTGGAGTTGGGATGTAGACACACACCACACCCCCAGTCACACATAGACCATAGACTGGTGGCGCAGAGGAGGAGACCCTTTCACATCCACTCAAGGGGCTGCCGTTTGTGCCCTGAGGGGTTGAGCGTGTGAGAGAAGTCGCTGGGTCTCCCAGCAAGCCTCGTTAGCCCACATTAGCCTAGCAGTGTCGTGAGGGGGTGGTGACAGGAGCTGCCTGGGGCTGTGGACTCAGAGGCCTGTGGCTCTGGCTTGATTGGCCCACAAGCTTCCTTCCCAGACTTTCAGGTACAGACCCCCTCCGTCCCTGCTGCAGCACCCCCATCAGGCCCCGGCGACCCCTACTTAAGCCTTTGGAAGGGAGAGCGGTGGCTGGGCCATCAAGAGATTCCCCGGGAGTCCCAGCTGAGGTGAGGAGAAGGTTGAAGACACTGAAGACAGGGTCAGTCAGTCCGTCCCTCACCTTTTCAGGCATGCTGCCACACCGGAGAAGGAGAACCTCTCTCTCTCTCTCTCTCTCTCTCTCTCTCTCTGCAATAGTAATAAGGGCCTGGGGGAGGGGAGTGCACTGTATCCCAGACCCTGTACACCCCCTTCCTCTGATCTATTTTCCATTCCGTCTGCTCCTTGGCCTAGACTTATGACCTTTGCAGAGTGTGGCAACGCCATCCATCACCGGGCAGCTGGCTTGTGGGAGTGGGAGGCACCGGGGGGCAAACAGTGTCCCTGTCATACCTCCTGCCCTCTCTCGGGACTGGTCAGGGCCCCACCGGGCTCAGCCAAGACAGTGTCCTCCGATCCCAGGACCCCAGCACCCCTCCTTCCAGTTAAGCACAGCCTGCGTCTCCTGGCTCCTCCCGCCTCCCTTCTCCCGGGCCCTTTGCTTAATTTCCTATTAACTGCTGATAAATCCAATTAAACCGCCGCTCTAATTAGGGACAGCTGCCGGCTCGGTAAGGCGAGGGAGAGGGGGGGTGTGCCCTGAAGTGTAGGGAGAGAACAGCCGCTCTCGCTGCTCCTCGACACCCCTACATCAACACTGCCGCCCAATGAGCCAGTAAATTGGTTTTGCTTCAGTATTTTTGGGGGGCTCTTGACAGTCGGGGGGGGGGCTTAGACCGGGAATTCCTCAGCCCTCTTGATGACTCCAGGCAGCATCCTTGTCTTCCCTCACCTGCCTGTGGTAGGCAGATTCCCAGGAGGGATGGGGCAAAAGGTTGACTGTGTGTTTTGGGGGTGTACGCCTATGATCTACTGTTCCAATCCAGTCACGATAAAAAGGGGGACCGTCGACGGCCCGAGTGTTCCTCTAAGGTCCTGGCTCCCCGCATCGCTAGGCTTTGAGTGTGACGGCCAAGGGCGAAGGGAACAAGACTGAAGCGGGTTTTTGCATCGAGTTTTGTTGTGTGCTTCCCTACCCCCAGCACACCTCATCGTTCTGTACGGAAGGGGAGGGGGTGCCCGTCCCGGGGCCCTCCTCTTCCCAGCCCAGCTGAGCCTCTGCCCTCCCCCCTTCTCCAGCAGCAGATGGTGCCCGGGCTCCCGCTGCCAACCTTGCCAGGCGGTGCCAACCTCAGTCCTGGCAGACAACCCATAGAGTAGAAGAGGAGCTTCTGGCTGGCCAGGCCGACCCTCCCCCACCCGCTATCAAACCCAAGACCCCCCCACCGCCCCACTCCAGCGACCACCCCAAGCCGCTTCTCAATGGTCCGCTCCTAGGTCCCTAAACTCCTCATCTCCTTCTGCTCCCTTCCGCACACCTTCCCGCTCCTCACCACCTGCCGCCCTGACCAGGGCCGGAACATTTGCATATTTGCATATGCAAATAATAACATTTGCATACGGCGCGCCGCAGGGGGGTCTCCGCTAGAACCCGTTAGCTGTCTGCCAGGCGTCCTCTCCGTACCTGTCGGGAAAGGGCTGGGGCAGGGGCGGTGCGGGAGGGGTTAGGCCCCCCGGCCTCGCTAGCTCCATTCCCGGAGGACTGGAGGAAGTGTTGCCATGGAGACGGCACGCACTCCACCCCCTCCCAGGCCTAGGGTCTCAGGCTTGGTGTCTCCGGTTCTCTCCCCTTAGCCACCCCTTCAGCCCCTCCCCATCCCTCTCTCTCCAACTGAGATCTTGCATCGCCCCCTGGTGGCCAAGCTGGGCTCTGAGCCAGGTTCAGAATTGCAAGGGCTAAACGGGCACGGTCTAGCGGAGGAACCTGCTCCTGCCGTGCTGTTCTCCCAACCACGGGGGCACTGGGCTGGAGATTCCAGTCCGGCTTTTTCTTCACTTCCGGCAGGAGCCTAGTCTAGGGGTGGCAAGTCTGACTACTCACACCAGCCTCGGATTTCCCAAACCTGACAATTTGGTGGGGCATCCTTCTCTCTCCCTCCCTCCGCAGGCCTTATCTTCGTCCGCAGTTAAAACAAACAAACAAACAAACAAAAAAACCAAACTTTTCCAACTTTTGTTAAAACTTTAATAAATTTGAAACATTTGACCGTTCTATCCCTCCTTATGCAGATGCTTCCCCACCCACCCCCAAGCTCTTGAAGGTTGGATGGAGACGAAGTGTGGGCCTTGTCGGTACAGGCTGCTCAGCGCACCAGGTATCCGAAGCCCTAGGCAAGGAAGAGAGGCGGGAACCAGACCCTCCCCAGAAACGTCACTGTGCTCTGGTGGGCTTTTCTGACCCTCCTCGTCCGGTACTCCTCCTGCCCCTTCCCTCCCCAGCCCGCACTGGGCCCCGCCCAAAACGAGGCGTGGGTGTCTCCCGCCAGCCTGCGCCGGTACACCTAGATCTCCTCCAGGAAGTCGGTGGGAAACAGCCCCACCTTGCGGCCGGTGTAGACCTTGACGTAGCCACCGGCTTCATCTCCTTTCTGCACTACGATCTAGGGATGTAAAGGATTGAGGAACAGGAAAAAAATAAATAAATAAAGGACAGAAGATGAGTGTAGGGACGCTGGGGAGGGTCGTTTACACTGACGGGTTGGGGTGTGTGGATAGAGAGATGCGACCAGGCCTCGGATTGGGTTAAGGTACCCGAGATACCTGGTCCTTCTTGAGAGTGATCTGCCCGATCTCGCGGTTCCCCACGAAGGATCTGGTTACGCGGTGCACTCGTTCTCCAGCCCGGACCCGAATGATGAAGTTTGGAGGGAAGAATCCGACCTTCTCTCCGATTTTCCCCTAGAGAAGGCGGTGGGTACGCTGGAGATCTCAGGTTCTAGACTACCATCTTCCACCTTAGCAGTGGCCACGCCTTACCCGCCCACCTTAGCGGTGGCCACGGCTTACCCTCCACCACTCCTCATTGGAGTCATCAATGACTGTGATCTTCTCCCCTGGCCTGAAATAGGACGGAGATCTTCTCTGTGCTTTACATTCGCACGCCCGTGCCTGGCTCTGCTGCCGGGTACCCGCCCATTCCCTCTGAGAGCTCATCTCTTACTCCTCGGTGCTCCCCACACTCCCGCCTCCCTTGAAGGCTCCTCACGGGAAATCCAGATCATCCTTCTCCAGGGCTTTGAACCGATAGAGAGCCACAAAGCAATGAGACTGCTGGAAACCGGGCTGCTTGTGCTGCGGGTGCAAGAGAGCGACGAGTTACCAGACTCCGATTTACCTCTTCCTGGAGGGGGTGGGTCGGGTTGTGTGTCTGTCTCAGTGTGGAGAGTGGGGGTGACGGGGAGAGCTGTGAGTGATGTCAGACCTTGGCTGGGAAGAGGACCAGGGCCTACAGGGAGGAGAGACTTACTTTGTCATCAGGAGTTTTCTTCTCAGCCTTCTTGTCCTTTTCCGCATTGCTTCCTTGGATGGGAAAAACAGACAAATTGCCTCTGTCTCCAGGAGAGCATCCATTACTACCCCCACGTGGGTGGGCAGACCTTTCTCACCCTGGGTTCAGCCTTTCCCTCTCCTGATATGCAGCAGCTGAACCCCAGACTCCACCCCATCCCACCTCTGTGGAGGCAGACCGAGTCACACTCACCATCCTGGGACTTGCCCTCCTCTGGCCTGGCTGACTCTGGCTCCTCCTCCATCATGGCTGCCAGAGGCTGCAGGGGAACACTGCGTTAGAGACAGGCTGTCGTCTTGGGATCCTGTGCTTTCTCTGCCTCTCCAGGCAGGCCAGAGAGAAGTAGAGCAATAGTGCTGTTTGTTTGTTTGTTTGCTTTTTGAGACAGGGTTTCTCTGTGTAGCCTTGGCTGTCTGGAACTCACTCTATAGACCAGGCTAGCCTTGAACTCAGAAATCTGCCTGCCTCTGCCTTCCAAGTGCTGGGATTACAGGCGTGCGCCACCACTGCCTTGCCACCAGTAATTTTTAGTCCCTAAGATGCAGATTTCAGGCCCTTCATTATACTGTCTGCTTAAAAATACTCCAGTGTGGGGCTGGAGAGATGGCTCAGTGGTTATAAAAACACTGACTGCTCTTCCAGAGGTCCTGAGTTCAATCTCCAGCCACCACATGGTGGCTCACAACCATCTGTAAGGGGATCTGATGCCCTCTTCTGGTGTGTCTGGAGACAGCGACAGGGTACTCACATGAAATAAATAAATACATCTTTAAAAAATTATATTCCAGTGTGTAAGAAAAGGTGTGGGTGTGGGGCAGCCCAGTTTTCTCCCTTTCCTCTTGGCTGTTTTGAGACAGTCTCATCAGCTCAGCCGTCTGGCCCCCAGCTCCCCAGGGCTGGGACGACAGGCAAGCCTCACCTCACCTATCTGGCAACAACTTTTCACATTTCCTTGTTGAGAACAGGATCTAAGAATACAGGCGCTTGTCCTGAAACAGCCTAGTAACTCATAGTTAACTGACTGAAACTTGTTCCCCGTGCCTAAGCTTTATATCAACTATTCTGAAGTCAGACCTTTAGCTTTGTTTCTGGGAAGTTCCCCTCCCCCATCCGAGGAGAGTAAATTCTCTCTTATGAGGTCTTGAGTTATTAAAGCTGGACAGAGTGGTGCATGACTGATTCCGGCCCCGGGAGGCTGAGACAGACGGGAAGGTCACGAGTTCAAGGCCATGTCTGTATAGCAAGACCCTCAGAGAAGATAGAACAGGATTGTGTACTAGAGATGTAGTTTTCTTGGTAGAATGCTTGCCCAGAACACATGATGCCCTGGTTTTGATCCCCATGATCACACAAAGCAGGCATGGTGACATTGGTGACATTGGGGAGTGAAGGCCAGAGGACCAGAGGACATTCAAGATCATGGTCACTTACAAGGAGACTTGTCTCCATTAAAAAGAAGGGAGGGGCTTGGTGGAGGGCGGTGATACATGCTTGCTGCTCTCCCCCTAAGATTTAATTTTCATTTTATGCGTACGCGTGCTTTGCCTGCACCGGCTTCTGTATACCACGTGCATGCCTGGTGCCCACAGAGATCCCAGAACTGGAATTGCCTTAACGAACACCATTCATATTAGTTCATAAGGTTGTCCAGGGAGAAATTAATCGCTGGCCCAGGCAAACACATTTCTGGCATCACCAAGCTCGAAAGTCTTTCCTAACAGTCAGCGAGGCTGCCCTTGAGCCGTGGCTTTGTACCTCGGTCTCATCCCCGAGATGGGCACTCATATCCCAAGTTCTTCACGGACACCTGCTGGCTCTACAGTCCTTTCCTTACTTAGAATGACCAATTCTCTCCTCCAGATGTAAAAAGCACAGGTCTTGCCTGACTGGTATTAAACCAGGATGCCTTGCGTGCACGCACGAGACAAGTACCCCACCACTGATCTACATTCTCAGCCCTATGGCAGGAATTCTCATGCAGAGGTCCACAGTGAGGTGTGCACTATTTCTGTCTGGTGACGCTGCACCGGTTGGGGGCAGAGGACCCACAGCTTCTGTCGGTTCTCCTGAGGGGGAGATGATCTGACCCACAGAGCCTCAGCGGGGCACATGATGCTTACGCTCTTCTTATCCGCCTGCCCCTTCTTCCGTTCCTTGTTTGCCATGATCACCCCGACGCGCAGAGTTTCAAACACGGGGTCATTGCGATTGGCAGCAGCTGGTGGGATGTGGGGAGGAAAGAGACATTACCAGGAAGGACGAGGAGGGGTTGGAGGAGAGACCTTTCAGAGGGGTGTCTGGATTCAGCCGGTGCTCCCAGGGCGTGTTGGGGGCTGGAGATGGAGGGGAGAGGGAAGGGCCGGCTGTGTAACACCTAGGTCACCGGTCTGTAAGGGTTCTAAACCACCACCGGGAATGCCTTGTGATGGGGACCCCTTCCAGGCAGTACAAACAGTGTTGGAAGGAAGGCGTTGGTAAATGTCTTGGGAGTCGGGACATGCTGGGATCACTACTATGCCGCTGCTTCTCTTTGGTTATGTGGCGTGTGCGCAAGCCTGCCGTGCTCCTGCCGGCGCGTTCTTTTGTGCCCACACTCTTCTCAGAATCTGGCTTCTCTGCCACATACATTTGAGCATTTCCAGCCGCCACGCCCACCGAGTGTCCAAAAGAAACGTGGCTTCCAACATAGGCCTGTCACTGTATTTCCTTTTCTGAGACAGCATGGCTCTGCTGCCCTGGCTGTATATGGAAGTCAGAGAGATCTGCCTGTCTCTGCCTTGTGAGTGCTGGATGCAAGGCTTGTACCATCAGTGCAACCTGAAGGAATACACTTTTAAGGGATGCCAGATTAGGAACTTGTCCAGGGGGCTATCCATAGCTCATGAGCTGGCCCCAGATGTGGCATCACTCTGTAACCGGGTAAAGAATAGCCTAAATCCTCGATCTTGCTTAGAAACGGTTTAAAGGGAGCAGACCAAGGTTCCGTCCTTGTCTCTACCTCTGGCCTGCTCACTCACGGCTCTCTCGGCTATAAACCAAGAGACTAACCTGCTGTATCCAGAAATGGCTCTAAGAAGAAGTCTAGACTGAGGGAGAGCTCTGGAGACAGAATGACCCCACTTCAGAATCTGTTTTCCTGAGGGGGAAATGACACCACCTCGGAGGCCTGCCCCCCCCCACCCCAGTCATTCATGGGCACTTACAGAGATCTTTGACACAAGCGTACTGCTGGTTGCTGTAGAGTGGGGAGCTATAGGCCCGATGGAAACCAGGCGGCTGTAGGGTGGGATGGGGAGAGCATTAGGAGCAGCAAGGTGGGGCCCGGGACCCCACCCCCACGAGTGAGTGCTCTGCCCCTCTTAGAGTAAGGGAGAGCGGAGGTGAGGACCGGCTTGACGGCCTGTGCCCCCTTCCACCCCACTACTCACGATCTTGCCGAAGCATCTCTGCATCTCCACGTAGGACTGGCAGTGCTCGTGGATGTTGGTTTTGCAGTTCTTACAGCGGAGTCCAAACTTGTTATTGACTTTAAGGGGGAGAACACTTGAGTGAGGCTCCGGATGCCCCCTTTCATTTTACCTCTGGCCTGCCTGCCTTCTACTGCCAACCTCCGTGTGTTCACAGGGTGGATCTTGCCACAGCCTGTCTACGCAGACGCATATCTCCCAGGCCCTGCCCCTCCCCCGTGCATCCTCCATCGTCCGGTCTCTGCTCCCCTTCGAGACTCACGCACAATCATCCGGGCGCAGACATCACAGAACTTGGGCTTCTTGAAGAAGTGGTCTTTGAACTTGTGGGGTTTGTCATTGACAAGCTTAGGAGGTTCTGGGGGAGGTTCCTCCTCTTCCTCCTCCTCCTCCTCTTCCTCATAGATGTAGTAGATGGGCCCACCCCCAGGCCCCACTGCCTCTCCATTGGCCTGGGGCTCTGGGGGAGGCTCGGTCTCTGCTGTCTCCGGAGAACCCTTCTTGAATAGCTGCTTTAGTCGCTGTAGCTGAGGGAGGGGCGAAGGAAACCCAACATTAAATGACAGACACATTCTCATTTTTCAGTGATGGGACAGCGACGTCCCTGGGATTGGGGGGCTGGGTGTTGCAGGTGTTGGCTGGCCCAAATAATAAATGTCGCACACAAGTGGAATCAATCCAAGCAGGTGTCTGCAGGTGCTCTGATGGCTTCCCAGCCCTTTGGACCCCTCCCCCAACCGTGGACATAGGTCTAGACTCACCCCACTCTGCGGAGTCTCTCCTGGAAAGGGGGGCTGAGGGGACTCCACCACCTCCTTTTCTGTCATCCTACCAGAGGTTGGACCCCCACTCTGAGAGCCGTTTCTAGATTAGGTCTGCTGTTCTTCTATCCTGGCACTCCTGTTGCACACAGTAGGGTGGCCCTTGAAGAGGAGGCTTTGGGAGATGCCTTGGTTAGACAGCTTGGTCAGAGCTTAGGAACATTCTATGGAGGTCCCCCCCGCCCCCCAGAAATGTCCAACAGAGGAAAGACTTCCCAACCAGTTCCTTAAACTGATACTTTCCAGAGTCTACCAATCCGATATGCTGCTTGAGGCCATTGGCTTCTAGGTCCTCCTATAGCAGTGGTTCTCAGCCTTCCTAATGCTGTGGCCCTATGCTGAGGTACCTGTGGTGGTGACCCACACAACCATCTCACTGCTCCTTCACAACTGCAGTTTTTCTGTTAGGGATTGTAATGTAAATGTCTGACATGCGGGATATCTGCTGTGCTACCCACAGGTTGAGAACGGCTGTCCTACAGATAGTTCTGATTGATGGTATACATCTTCTCATGGCGTCAGGAGGTTTAACCTGGTTAGCACCGTTAACCTGTCTGCGTGTATGAAGGCGTGTCCTGAGATCTGCCCTCTCCTGAGCCGCGGGGGCCTGTGCCTAGTTCTTTCCTGGCCTGCCTTAGGCCTCAGCTATTTTAGGTTTTCAGAGTAATTTGAGCCTTCCCTTCCCTTACTACTCTATTCCCTGGACCCCACCACACCCTACCCCCTCGTCCTCCAATCTTGGCTCTTCCTGAACTAGGACAATTTCACTTCCAAACCCCAAACTACTCACAGAGAGAGAGAGAGAGAGAGAGAGAGAGAGAGAGAGAGAGAGAGAGAGAGAGAGAGAGAGAGACGACGCTGACCAACAGACTCGGGGTAGGAGAAATGAGAGGATAATGAAGAGACCACTTACTTCTGAGATTCCCTAAGTCAGTTCGCTGTGGACCTCAGTGGCACTGCTGGGGAGGGCTGGCCCTCTCCCTTCAGGGTAAGCCCCCCTTCTGGTACCTTCTGGACCCACACCAGCTACCCAGACAGGATTAGTAGGTAGGCCCTGGAGCCTCTCACGGTGGTGGCAGAGCTGAAGTGACAGGGCTGGAGGACAGTGGACAGCTGAGAGCACAGCTGACAGGCAGAAATTGGAACCAGGAGGTCTGGGGCAGGGCTCGACCCTGACTCCTCCCATCCCCCCAGAGCAGCTCTTCTCCGAGTGTTTGCACAGAGCAGGTCAGTACGGGCTTATCAGGAAGGGGCGTTTTCTACCCAGTACTGTACCATCCCACCCCAAGTACCAGGGATTGAACCCAGAGCTTTGCCACGCTATGTGCTGGACCGCCAAGCCATACCCACGGCAGGAAAAGAACTTCTGTTCAAGACAGTCACATGATGGGACTTTAGATCTGACAATGAAGTCCCCCAAACTCTCCCCCTTAAGGTTCAAATAACCGTTCCAATTCTACTCTCCCTGGGCTTATTTCAATCACATACTTGGATTTTATTTCCTGCCTCCCCCAATCCTGACAGGGCTTCTCTGTGTGGCCCTGGCTGTCCCGGAACTTGCTCTGTAGACCAGGCCGGCCTTGAACTCAAGAGATCAGTGTGCCTGTCTCCTGAGTGCTGCTATTAAAGGTGTGTGCCACCACGCCTAGCCAACACCAGGTCGGGAGCTGAGAGGAGGGTGTGACTCAGAATCCTGTCAACCACGCAAGACTTTCTCACCTGCAGCTGATCAAAAAGTATGCAGTGCTTTCTGAAGTACACAGGTGCATTTTTCTCCCCATTCCTCTAAAATTCTGTCCTTAAGGTGAAGAGAATATATGTTAATGAAAGAGATGGTTGCAAAACCCAAAAGCTATTGGGCTGGAGAGATGGCACAGCTCCTCTTGCAGTAGACTTGGGTTCAGCTCCCGGCCCCACATGGCCGCTTACAGCTCTGTGGTTCTAGTTCCAGAGGACCTACACCCTCTTCTGGTCTCTAAGCATCAGGCAGATGCTCTGTGTATATAAATACATATACAAACCACTTACACACATAAAAGAAAAATAAACCTTTAAAATAAAAGACTCAGGCAGATGGGCAGTGGCGGCGCGCGCCTTTAATTCCAGCACTTGGGAGGCAGAGACAGGCTATACAGAAACCTTGTCTTGAAAAACCAAAACCAAACCAAACCAAACCCAGTCAGGTTGGTCCCAGTGAGCTAAGGAGCAGATGAGCGTAGTTAACCCTGGAAAGGTTACAGCTGCCTGTGTCCTCTCTCTTCTTGTCTGTCTGGACTGGGCTCAGGGCGCCAGGCCTACACACAGGCCCCGCTGCTGTTAACCAGTCTTGCCGGCCCACAGCTGCCTTCTATAGCGAGGCTTATTCCTAAGAACACACTTGCTTATCGTTTAGGCTACGTGTATGTACTAACTGGAGCGTGCCCTCAATTGTGTGGCCGAAGGACAGCATCCCAGAGTCCGCTCCCTCCTTCCTCTACGCATCTTGGGATCAAACTCGGGTTTTCAGGCTTGGCGGCGAGCATTTACCCACGGAGCACCTTGCTGGCCATGTGGTGAGCGTCTGTCACGTTTGTCACCTGTAAAGAATGCGCTTCCCACAAGCACCGTGAACGGTGGGGGTAGCTAGCCGACTGTAGTCTGTACCCATTGTAACCACTTCCACCTCTCACTCACTCGGACTGCCTAGCGCAGGAGTGGAGAGGCCGAGGGGGCGGCTGCATTCTCGGGAGACGCAGCCTTCTCTAGTCTGCAGGTTGTCTGAAGGTTATGCTGTGTGTGGACTCTGCTTGGTTTTGGGAAGGTCTTATTAAATAGCCCTGGTTGTCCTGGAATGTGGTGTTCACGCTGGCCTGAACTCCGAGGTCTGCTCGTCTGGGTGCTGACACAGGCTGCACGCCGAGGCAGCCTGGCAACTCCTCCAGATGACTCTACCTTGCAAGTGGTGGTCTGCAATTCTCAGGTCTGTCAACTGCAGGGGACAGGGGCAGGGCAGGAGCAGAGGCGGGGACAGGCGAGTGACCATCTTGGCAGGCAAGTTCAGGTGGTTTTCTTATGAGCAACGCCATTTGTGCTTCTGCCAAGAAGCCAGCCCTGTGCTTTTAAGGATTAAAGGTGCAAGTTCTCCATCCCTGAAGCTTTCCTGAAGATCAGATGGACAGAGTGAGGTCAGCATCCCGACCCAGTTCTGGCCTGGGCCTGCTCAGCTCGGTAGGCAGGCTATAATGAATATTAGAATTAATGAGCAGAAGGAGCCTCTGATGCAGACACAAAGGCCCAGGGCTGAGGAGCAGCTTGCAGAGTTTGAGAACCACAGACCACAATTCCAGAGACTCAGCCGCCGCCGTTGAGAATTGTGTACAGGGAGAGGAGAGGCCAGAGGAAGAGGTTAGAAAAACACGTGCGCATGCTAGGGAAATTTTCCCAACCTATGAGAACCCTCTTAGCAGTCGTGGAACTGGGCCTACTGCGAGCTTCTAACCTAGCCCATACCAACAGAGAGACAGTGAAAAAAACAGCAATTGATGGCCGGTGACAGGGTTTTGCTTTTTTTATATTCATAAACAAAACCAACCTCCCCCCAAGTAACTCCCCAAACAAACAAAAAACCAGATTAAATAAAATTTACAGTGAACCCAGCAAACGTCTGTATGTGCAATTAAATACTGTGTCTGTTACTGTGGCACAAACCTCAAACAAACAATATACAAGTGTTCTGGGGATGGATTCGGGGTGAGGGGAGTCCCAAGTTTTAACTTTGTGGGGTTTGGGGAGACAAGATGGGGGAAGTGAACGAATGGGGAAATCAATTTATTTTTCTTAATTCTGTCCATATAAATATATTCATGAAGACCAAAGGGGAAGGGAGGTTGGGCTGGTGATGAAGTGGGAGAAGGGGAGGGCGAGGCCTCTCAATTCTACTCGGCCAAAAATATGAAAGAAATTAATTTCATGGTGGGAGAAGAGATTTAAAAAATGATAGAAGATGGGAAGGAGGGGGAGACAGAAGGGGACCGACCAGGGAAAAGGGGGACCCATGGCAAGGAGTGAGTCCCATGCGGTGGGTGTGAGAATCTGTCTGCTTCTCTCCTCAGCCATCCGCGGCAGGCTCGGCTCGGCTCGGCGTCATCGTCAGTCCGGCTCCCTGTGCTTGGCCTTCGCTCCTGCTGGGCCAGCCCCTCCCCTCCCCCAGCTATTGCGAGCTGGCCCGCTCCAGGATCCTCAGGTCATAGTTCTTTTTAGCCACGCGAAGTTTGAAGCGACTCACAGAGTTGTTGAGGCGGAGGGAGGCGTTCTGGGCGGCCAGGGGGCTGGGGAACACGGCCACTATCGTGTACAAGGCAGCGAGGTCCGAGTGTCGGCCATTCTCAGCAGTCCCACCGTTGTCCCCCCCACCCGCACCAGGCAGCCCCTGAGCGTCCTTAAGCCACTGAATCTTGGCACCAGACATGGCGAGCTGGGTGAAGAGCTTGTCTGCCTCCGTTCGGGTGATCCCTTCAGGCAGGTCAGTCACCTCCAGCACCCTTCCCAGCACTGAAAGGGGAGGGGAGACAAAGGGCTGTGTGAGGACTGGACAGCGGTCTGTGTCACTGACCAAGCCGGGCAGTGGTGGCGCACGCCTTTAATCCCAGCACTTGGGAGGCAGAAGCAGGCGGATTTCTGAGTTCAAGGCCAGCCTGGTCTACAGAGTGAGTTCCAGGACAGCCAGGGCTACACAGAGAAACCCTGTCTCGAAACAACAACAACAACAACAAAAGCCCTCAAAAGTCCTACCTTTCTTTCCCTCTTAGCCTCCCTAGATGAACTAACAACCCCATCTAGTTAGGTGGGTAGAGGGTAGCCAGAAACATACAAGGGACCTTCCTTCCCCTTGACCCGGAGCTGTAAGTGAGAAGGGGCTGGGAACAGCTCTGATCCGCACCTACAACTCCACCCTTCACAGGGAGCCACTGCTGGGAGACGGACCTTCCTTAGTGACCCTCGGTGAGCTCAGTGGCTCAGCCTGAAGTATGGTCTGTAGTTCCTGGGCCCCCCAGAGGCTGGGCCAGACAGACTTCCTTCCTTTCTCCTTCCCACCCTCGCCAGCCCTGTTTACTGTGTGCCCAGCACAGAGCCTGAGGAAGAAAGCCCCTTTCCTGTCCTCCCACATCAGTCTAGGATGACCAAGGGGAGAGGCCCTAGATTAGGGACAGGAGGGCTTCTAGGAGACTGCAGATTAACAAGAGGCTTAGCCACCCACAGTGTGTTATTCAAGGTGTCCAAGAGTCTCTACCTCCAGACCCTGCGTGACTGGCTCAGGGAAAGACTCTTCATCTCTCTACCTCTGGCTGCTCTAGGGCAAGGAAGACTGCACCTCTCCCACCCTCGGCTGGCTTTATTTCCCTTGTGGGTTGGGTCCCCGCTCCTTACCGACATCTGCAGTGCCCAGGTCCGTGGAGGCAGATTTGAGCGCTTGTCTCTTGGCCCGGTTTCCATGCTTCAATCCACTCTGTCCCTTCAACATCCAATATAACCCTCAGCCGCGTGAACAACACAGGGCGCCGTGTAGCACCCCGCCCTGGGCCCACCCAGCCAGGCAGTTACATTTCCCAGGGAGGGGGACTTCAAGCCTTTCCTTCTGGGCAGCGAGGTGGACTCAGGAGCACAGGAACAGGGCAAAACTGCGGTTGGTGCATGTGGTCCCCCCGTGCTCACTCAGGGGCAGGCAGGGCCGAGAGGAGGAGGGGAGTCTGGGCCCAGGACGGAAGGGGAAGATGCTTACCTGGTGCACCGTGTAAGTGGACTGGCCATGGAGCAAGGGAGGGCAGATGGACAGATTGTACTGTAATGGCTGACCCAGGAGCGAGTAGCGCCCATCACCTGAGGGGTAAGAAGGGATGGTTCTTCAGGAGCCTGAGCCTCACGGGAGGTCTACTAGGAGACTTTGTGGCTCTGGAGATAAATAGCAATGCATCCTATTCTGACCTCTGCTATGATGGGAGTGCCTATGTAACTGATTTAAGAGTTCTATTTCTACGTGGTGGCACAAACTTTAGTCCCAGCATTCAGCAGAGGCAGGCAGATCTCTGCAGGTTCAAGGTCAGCCTAGTCTACATTGAGAGTTCAAGGACAGCCATAGCTACATAGTAAGACCCCGCCTCAGAAAAACAAAACGAAACAAACAGACAGAAAAATGAGTTCTAAACTCCAAGCAGGACTATCAGACCCTATGAGTTCTTTCCATTGTCGGCCCTATGTGGATTGCCAGGGAGTAGTTCAGTGTACATTCCTGCTATTCTAACACCTGGGAGGCTGAAGCAGGAGGACTGCTATGAGTTTGAGGCCAGCCTGGACTACACAGTGAATTCCAAGCCTGTCTGGGATACAACGTGAGATTTAGTCTCAGGAAAACAAGAAAAGGAAAACGACCAGGGAAGAACCTCGAGCTTTATGAGTGTCCCTCGTCTCCTCAGGGATGCTCCTCACTTCCTGGGGATGCTCTCATCTCCTTGGGGATGCTCCTCACCTCCTTGGGGATGCTCTCACCTCCTTGGGGATGCTCTCATCTCCTTGGGGATGCTCCTCACCTCCTTGGGGATGCTCTCACCTCCTTGGGGATGCTCTCCTCACCTCCTTGGGGATGCTCTCACCTCCTTGGGGATGCTCCTCACTTCCTGGGGATGCTCCTCACCTCCTTGGGGATGCTCTCATCTCCTTGGGGATGCTCCTCACTTCCTGGGGATGCTCCTCACCTCCTTGGGGATGGTCCTCACCTCCTCAGGGATGGTCCTCACCTCCTCAGGGATGGTCCTCACCTCTTTGGGGATGCTCCTCACCTCCTTGGGGATGCTCTCGTCTCTAACCCTCAAGTTCCTGACTCATGAGAGAGGCAGTCCCGCGTGGACAAGAGCAGGCTGGGAGCCTGATGCCCAGTCAGAAATGCTGGCTGCGTGACTGCAAACACAATGCTGGGGGAGTCCCCACGTGGTACTGTGGGACGGCCAATGAACACAGTCTGTAAAGCACTTGGAGCAACACCTGGACAGACTAAGTACTGTGTAACTTACTACTCAAAGTTTTTTTTTTTTTTTTTTTTTTTTTTTTGGTTTTTTCAAGACAGGGTTTCTCTGTGTAGCCCCGGCTTCCTGGAACTCACTCTGTAGACCAGGCTGGCCTCGAACTCAGAAATCCGCCTGCCTCTGCCTCCCAGTGCTGGGATTACAGGCGTGCACCACCATGCCCAGCTGTTGCCTGTTTAGAAATCACATCTTCTGGAAGCTGGAGAGGTGCTCATCAGCTAAGAGCACTGAGCTCCTGCAGAGCACCTGGGCCATCCCAGCACTCACATCAGCGTCTCACAATTGCGTACGAATCCAGTTCAAAATACATATAAACTTAAGAGAGGGACATGCACATAAATTATATATGAATGAGATACCCTTCCCCCCAAGACAGGATTTCTCTGTGTAGCAGCCCTAGTTGTCCAAGCTGGTATACAAACTCACAGAGATCCTCCTGCCTCTGCCTCCTAAGGCATGCCTAGTGAAACAATCTTAAAGAAAGCCCACACTGTTCTGACACAGCCTCCCATTCCCTAGCTGATACCAAGTCTGTGAGGGAGGGCTGGGGTCAGTTACAGAAGAGCAGCAGGAGAGGCGGGAGCCCCCTGCCTCAGCAGGTGTGGGAGGACGTTTTCCTCACTCTGTGTCTTCCCCTTTCTAAAGGACTGTGAATGTGGAGCCCAGAGCGGCCTGCCTTCACCTGGCTGCCTACCCTGTGCGGGCCCTCCAGGCCGGGGGAATGGTGTGAGGACAGGCAGGGGGCTGAGTCCAGTGCAGACGCTGCTGAGGCTCGTGACAGGAGAGGGCGCTGGAGACTGGGTAGGCGATGTGACGGGGCTGTTGCCCATTTGTGCATTGGCCTGTGAAGGAGAAGAGCACATATCACAAACACACATTATCCTTGCATGTTCCCACGGCTTCCAAGTCACAAGTGTCAAGAAACAAAGAGCCCTCGTAGGCCCAGCCCTGCCCCAGTCGGACTGCTGCTTCCAGCCGCCTTCTTGCTCCCTAATCAGCTTGTGCTGATTATACACTGTTCTTACTTCAGTACTTGGGATCAAACCCAGGGCTTTGTGTATGCGGGGCAAGCAGTGAACCACTCACCTATCCTGACAGCCCTAACCTGTATTTGGTGTGTGTGTGTGTGTGTGTGTGTGTGTGTGTGTGTGTTTAGAAGGCACAGCTTGGAGAAGGCACTGGAGGACCAGCCTGGGTAAAGGCCTATTCTCTTCAAGGGGTTTAGAAAATGACTGATGCTTGGTCTCCCAGAAGGCTGGAGTGGGTGTTGTCTGACGACCCCATGACCTCTGTTATCTATGGAGGCATCCTTCTTGAATCTCCCACATCCTGTGTCTCCACGCGGATGGCAGCCGCCCTTTTGAAGGAGTCCTTCAACAGAACCCATCTGTGGTGGTTTGCAGATGCTCGGCCCACGGACTGGCACCACTGGAAGGTGTGGCCCTGTTGGAGTCTGTGTACCATTGTGGGGTGGCCTTAAGACCCTCATCCTGGCTGCCTGAAAGGGAGTCTCCTCATAGCAGCCTTCAGATGAAGACACAGACCCCTCAGCTCCTCCTGCACCATGCCTGCCTGGATGCTGTCATGCTCCCACCTTGATGATAATGGACTCTGAACCTCTAAGCCAGCTCCAATTAAATGTTGCCTTTATAAGAGTTGCCTAGGTCACGGTGTCTGCTCACAGCAGTGAACCCTACCTAAGACACCAGCCTTAAATTCACTACAGTCCTTCCTTCTTGGGCCCTATTTATTAGTCAGTAGAACTCATTCTTTTTTTTTTTTTTTTTTTTTTTTAAAGATTTATTTATTTATTTACTTACTTACTCATTTATTGTTATATGTAAGTACACTATAGCTGTCTTCAGACACTCCAGGAAAGGGCGTCAGATTTCATTACGGATGGTTGTGAGCTACCATGTAGTTGCTGGGATTTGAACTCAGGATATTCAGAAAAGCAGTCAGTGCTCTTAACCACTGAGCCATCTCCCCAGCCCGAGTGGTGGTGGTGGTGGTGGTGGTGGTGGTAGTAGAAGAAGAAGAAGAACTAATTCTTATTGTTAAGGCTACAGATATTTTGCTATTTTGCTAGGGAGTTTCTATGTAGCTATGCCTAAAGCTCTGTTGTGATAATTGACACAATTTTACTGTGTTTCAATGTGCAAGAAAAATAAACCTTGGGTCACACTCTGGAGTCCCCGACGTGTGTGTACATGATGTGGAGGACAGAGGTCACCCTGGGCTCTAGGGAGGCCCTCTGCTCCAGCCCAGAGCCTGTGATCTGCTGCTGAGCACCAGTCATCCCTGGGCCAGGGAGGGTCTGCTCTGAGCATGCCTCAACTGGGTTCCTTGAGGACTCACTTTTTGTTATTTTCATGTTTCTCCCTTAAAACATCTGGAGAAAGGTGTGTAAGAGGCTGCTCGGTTGATGGCATGAAGATTTCTTCCTGACAAGAATCTGGACCTGCAAGGGTTGAGCTGGGAATAGTGACCCGGCCCTTGAATCCCAGCACCCGGGAAGCAGAGGCAGGTGGATCTCTGTGAGTTTGAACGTTTGAGGTCGGCCTGGTTTACATAATGAGTTCCAGGACAGCCAAAGCTACATAGTGAGACACTGTCTCAAAATAAAACCAAACCAAACAGATGACAAGGGTTGGACCTACCTGGGGGTTACCATCAGGGCTGTACAGGTCTCCAGGCTTCTGACCACGCTGGTCCACACTGTAGTATTTGCAGTGACTCCACTGGACCATGGATGGATTCTGGGGGGCCTGGGGTCCATTAGGGACATTCAGTTGCATGACCACCACACCTGGTCCAGAAGGTGACACTCCTGAGTAGCAGGAGGAAAGCAATTGTTGGGAATTCAAACTATTTTGGATGTAGAGTTATCTATGAATGGAAAAGCCAGCAAGCAAATCCACCCACTTGTTTCAGGGCCATTTTAACTGTGTCCTGCCAAAAATCTGAAATGGCTGCTGATTTGGCCTCTGATTCTCACCCCCCAGCACCACCCCTGCCCAGTGGAGGTTTGAGTGGAGAAGAGTTGGGGCCAGTTGCCAGCCCTCTCCTGTCCTTCACCTGCTGAGAGGCATTTTGTTATAATTGGCAGAAAAACTACTTCATTCTGTCCAAATTGAGTATTACCAAATACCCAGGTCAGGTTGCTGAAATGTCTGGTCTGATCTATGTCTGGGTTTGAGTCACGGGCCAGGGCTGGAGGTGTGTGCAAGTTTCTGTGGGAAGGATTGCAGGCAATGACAGCAGAATCTCCCGTTCTGGAGAAGAGGGCAGCTCACAGCTTTGCTCGAGCACCTTACCAAGCACTGCTTGTCACCAGTTGGCTAAGTGGGGGAACAGCTCGAGCAGAGGGCACAAGTCATATTCAGAAGATTAAAAATAGTTCTGAGGCCAGGCGTGGTGGCACACACCTGTAATCCCAGCACTTGG
Source organism: Apodemus agrarius (assembly GCA_964023405.1). Classification (NCBI taxonomy): domain Eukaryota; kingdom Metazoa; phylum Chordata; class Mammalia; order Rodentia; family Muridae; genus Apodemus; species Apodemus agrarius. The sequence goes on from OZ030026.1 coordinate 3,093,356, forward strand.
GAGGCAGAGGCAGGCGGATTTCTGAGTTCGAGGCCAGCCTGGTCTACAGAGTGAGTTCCAGGACAGCCAGGGCTACACAGAGAAACCCTGTCTCGAAACAAAACAAAACAAAACAAAACCAACAAAAACAAAACCCCAATAAACAAACAAACAAACAAATAGTTCTGAGGTGCTAAAATATAACCATACTGTGGGAAAAACTCTTAAGAGAGAAGAAGCGTATTTAATAAACATTCATTCCATGTTCACTATGTGCCAGTACTCACGCTGGACACTGAGTGTAGCACAAACAAGCCTGGACTGTGCCTGGAGACGCTGGGATAGGACCAGTGTTCTGTGGAGCCCACCTTGTACATGCACTGGCTAAGCAAACAGGGTGATGGAGGGAGGGTCCAGTGGTAGGAAGACTGAAGCAGGAGGTTCTGAAGAAGGTAGCTGGAAGGACAATGGCCTTACTGAAGGCTAAGGCTGGCAGACTCCAGGGCCCAAGTGGATATGACTGTGAGGTTTGGTGCTGGCGGCCATTGCTACTTCCTCTACTCAGCCGGTGGAGGAGGAAGAGGGCACAAAGAGGAGGGACGTCAGGGGGAAGTGGCTTGATGGGCAGTCCCTGCTGGGAGGAACAGGTCGGGCTCTGCCTGCACACTGGGACAGGACAGCTCGAGTGCCGGCTCTGACCTGCCAGGTAGGCAGGGGTAGGGCTGCTGAGGTAGGGCTGGTGTGTGGTCGTGGAGAAACGGGAGCTGGGGTTACTATCTCAAAAGCTTGCTGCAGTGCTACTGTTTTCACGCAGTGCTCTGTGGTTGCACTGCTGCTGCTACCACACTTGCTGCTATGATGGGAAGGCGCGGCATTTGGACAACAGTCAGGCTGAGTGAGTGTTCACTCAGGTAGGTCTGGTCATAGCAAAGTAAAAGAAGACTTCGCTCAGGAGGCAGGAAGGTACCTGGCCTACGCTCCGGCCCATCGCGTACTCTACCCCTCTAGGGTTTACCAAACCAGACAGCACAAATACGCAGTTCAATAGGCTGGTATCTTGCCATCCCCTGCACTAGAGGGGAAGGGCATCCATCAGTGTGGCTTACAGAAAGGGCCACATGAAACTGCACAGCACACAAACTGCACAGCTCCGGTGTGCTGTGCATCCATGACAACACTCTGCTTCCTAGAGTGGCTCCAGGCATGTTACTTCCCATCCTAACAGCTCTACCCACTCCGACATCCTCTGCCAACAACACTGCAATTGACCTTATTCAAACTCCTCATTGCAACCCCCAGGGCCCAGCGAGAAAATAATCAAATCTACAGCTTTTCTGGAAGGCAGCTCATAATTGGAGCCTAACACCCTGAGCTGGGGAGGTGGGGCATGTGCCAGGGTCTGTGCGATGAGAGAGCAAGCAGGACAGAGGAAACATCTCCTAATACCACCGTGCACCCACAGGAACTACTGGAGGCTGCACGGGAGGGAGAAAAAGCACAGAGTCCTCAGATTACTTCCTCCATCTCCAACTACCATAATAAAGCCAGGACTCCTGGTTGCAGTCCCTGTTCTGAGCTCCTCCCCCGATGGCCTGGAGCACTGCTCCTTCACTCAACCAAGGACACAGACACCACTCAACTGATGAGCTGCTTTTATGCTTCTCTTCCGAGCCATAAGCAGGTGGCGTCTGTTAACAGCGGAATTGTCCCTAGGTCTTAATGGACATGCCAATTAAAAAAAAAACCCACTGCCCAAGGATGACACCTCCTTCTCCTCAGGGCTGAGAGCGGTGGTAAGAGGGAGAAGGGGGCTGAGGAAGGGAATCAATTTCAGCTTGAGAGCTAAGAAAGGAGAGGGACGGGGGAATGGCTTTTTAAGTGGCATCATTAAACCTGGGCAGAAAGGTCGATGGGGCAGAGTAAACTACATAAATACAAGCAGATGACATTTATGTCTGGCAGAATTGGTTTTCATTTCTTGTTTAGATTTTTTTTTTTTTAAGATCATTGAGAGAGAAAACTGATAGGGATTCTTCCTCACCAGCAGGGACCAAATCTATGAAAAAGAAATGAAGCTAAAATTACAGGACAGAAATCAGTATCTTGGCTCCCTTTTTGGGAGGGGAGAGGAAGATCTTCCTAAAGTAGAAGAGAATATTCTCGGTCCTGAAAAACCTTAGAGCTGAGCCAGTGAGTGAGGGGGGCTCTTCCTGTGTGCACAGTGCATGCACCGCGGAGCTGCTGGAGTCTGTGCACAGTGTCACTGTCACTTCATGTCTGTGTGCACTTTCCCCAAACAGGAGTCCCATGTGACCTCAGGAGACCTGTAACCCATCATTTTAGGGAACACAAAGTATTTCCTGGAGTTAAAGTTCTATGTAGTATTATAACTGGAGACTCAAGGTTCAGACAACTGGGCAACTACAAAACGGTATTAATAAACCACAGCAGTTGTTCCAGGAGCGGCCAATCCTAATCCCTGCCTTTATTTTTGGAAAAGTGACCATGTTGCTCCGTGAGAGGAGAGCGGGGTGACTGTCCTCTGAAGGTGAGCGTGGCCTTTGTAGGCCACCCCTGCCATCTATCTTCCGAGTTAACAGTAAACCGGAAAGGAAGGTGTTTCTTTTTAAAAATGTCTTTGCTTCCTGTGAGTAGACAGTAAACATTTAAACATCAGTGGTTATGTGAACATCATGTCGTAAGTTAGGATGTGTAGGACTGGGGGAAGGCACAAGACTGTCAGAAGTGTGGGGTCAGTTTAGGGAAGAAAGAAGATGTAACTGGGAGAAATCCCTAAGCCGAAGAACAGACATGGAGAGCGCTTCCTTGTTTCTGTGATCTGGGAAGTCGAACTACTTCCTTCTTTCTTTCACCCTGAGCCTGGATCTCTAGTGCTGCTGGTCTCCAGAGCAAAACATGCTTTAGTTGGCTTAGTACTAGACCAAGTAAGCAATACAATTATTTCCTATGGCTTTGCTTTTGATCCAAGACCTTTTTATATTGAACAATAGATACCAGAGATCAAAGAGATACTGATGTATCACAAAGGAGGTCAACACACACACACAAGCACGTCCTTACGTGCATGCACACACACAAGCACATCCTTATGCGCGTGCACACAGACATACACACACACAAGCACGTCCTTACGTGCGTGCACACACACACACACACACACACACACACACACACAAGCACATCCTTACGTGCATGCACACAGACATACACACACACAAGCACATCCTTACGTGCATGCACACACACAAGCACATCCTTATGCGCGTGCACACACACACACACACACACACAAGCACATCCTTACGTGCGTGCACACACACACAAGCACGTCCTTACGTGCATGCACACACACAAGCACATCCGTAACGCGTGTGCACACAGACATACACACACACAAGCACATCCTTACGCGCGTGCACACACACACAAGCACGTCCTTACGTGCGTGCACACACACAAGCACATCCTTACGCACGTGCACACAGACATAAGCACATCCTTATGCATATGCACACACTGATCTTAACAGGAAAGAAAATGTATGTGGTGCCAAGCACCAGCACAGTATACAGCAATTTTAGAGCTAGTTTCTACAATTTCCATATTCCACTGGGACATTAAAGGCCAAGTGCCCTTGGCAGCCAGAGAGCTCACTCACGTAATACAAGGGTGGATGGATTTAAAACCTTAGCTTGTGAGAGATCTCCATTAGGTCTAGATGAAACCAGAAAGAAGTCATTTCACCTTAAAGGTGAAATATATCTTATGAGAAAGATTAATTCTGTAATTGCCCCAAAGCATCTAAAAGCAAAGTACAAAACATCTCAGATGAAAGCACTTCATTCTAAATGGGAAAATGGGAAAATCAGCCAATGGCTCTCTGTCACCAAAAGAGGAGAAGATCTATCCACACATCCCAACACCCAACAGAGCGGAATGGGGGTGCCCTGAGGGGGAACTTATATTTCTCCTCCAAAGCCCTGACGTTTCTTTAACCGTACCGTGTGGCTCTGTGGGAGTGCGGGGAGAGAAGCAGACAAAGGCGGCTGCCCTTGGCATGCTGGGGGCAGACAGTTAGGGGCCACAGGCCTTGTGTATTCACAGGGCACGGCCGGCTCCTCTGAAGAGTCCTATAGCTGTTTAACATAAAGCCGTTTCCTTCCGGAACAGGAAGGGATAGAGCATAGTCTCCTGAAGCCCTGACTGACGATGCAGCTCACAGGGTGCACAAAGTCAAAAGCCCGAAGTTCCAGTCCTGGGACCATGACAATCTCCAGTACAAATTTACTTAGATGTCGTTATGAGTTTATCAGAATAAGGACATCACAGTGCATGAGCACTCACCGACACCTGTCAAACAGACCTTTACAAAGTGTTTTTCACCTTTGCTTTAACATTCTCAAGAGAAAGAGAAAAGCCATCTAAAGGATAAAGAGTACAAGAGACAGAGGTGTTTCTGACAGTGAGTACATGCACACAGGCATCAACGGACACACAAGGAACCAGGACCTTTCTGTTTCCACCTTCCGAGTGGGAGGACCAAGGCGTGTACTCCCTGTATAGTCAAGACTTAGGCCTTTGTGGGGAGACCACAGCACCCTCTGACCCCTTCTTCAGAAGTGCATGCCCTGGCAGTGCCCCAGCCCACCCCATTCTTTACGCTCTTACCTGAGAACTGCTGGGGCATCTGTGGTGGGCTGCAGGGAGAGGGAGACTGAGGCATCTGGTACTGCTCGGAGCCAGGAGGCTGCAGAAACCCCACAGAAGGACTGGGAGGGGAGAAGAAAGAAGTGGTAACGGACGGATGGATGGAGGGAGGGAGAAACATGGCTCCTGACAAGCAGCTGCTGCTTCCTAGGCCTCCCCTGTGGAAGCAGAGGCAGCCACAAGCCATTCCCAGACCAATTTACCAGGCAATTTCTAAAATCACTCATCAGTTGAAACTTAATTATATATATTTGTACTTGATCATCTTTCAATTAGGAAGCTGCTAATCTGACTAAATATGGAATGTAAGCAGCACTTACTCTTCATAACAATATGGAACATCAAACACAAACATGTGAGGGTTTAAAACACATACACAGAGGCTTTAAAGACAAAGATGCACTAAATCAAATCAGGACCCCACCAGTGCTAGAAGGAAGGAGTAAAAAGAACTAAAGGGTAAATGACTGAGGGTGTATACAGAGTGGTCAATACTGGGGATCCCTTCAAGACAAACAAGAGAAAAACACTGCCGGATTAAAAACAACATGGATACATACACATAAACAGACAGGTAAGCACACACTGGAGATGCACACACAGATACAGTTAGACCTACAGTGATTGTAGTTCAGGTGTACTTCTATACAACTCTGGGACTTTGGGAGGTTTGTAAGATTCCTAGCTTGAATTTCATTTTAAAAAAAGTGGGTGTGAAGCCGGGCGTGGTGGCGCACGCCTGTAATCCCAGCACTTGGGAGGCAGAGGCAGGCGGATTTCTGAGTTCGAGGCCAGCCTGGTCTACAGAGTGAGTTCCAGGACAGCCAGGACTACACGGAGAAACCCTGTCTCAAAAAACCAAAAAAAAAAAAAAAAAAAAAGAAAAAAAAAAGGGTGTGGTTATATATGCCTTTAATCCTAGTACCCAGGAGGTGGATCTCTAAGTTCGAGGCCATCATAGTCTATAAATAAGAGTTTCAGGACAGCCAGGGCTACACAGAGAAACCCTGTCTCAAAAAAACTGAACAAAACCCAAAGGAAAATAAACAAACAAAAAGCAAACCCACCCAACCTATCCTCTAACCCAGTGAGAGGGCTGAAGAGATCACTCTGTGGCTAATAGCACTTTGGTCTTTCAGAAGCCCCCACCACAGTGCACACCCACCTGCAACTCTAGTTCTATGGGACCCAACATCTACCTCTGCCTTTTGAGTATGCCACCACCCCATGACAGATACTCACATGAGCACATATAATCTACAGTAAGATTATATATGTATATTGTAAAATTTGTTGTTTTAATGGTGATCAGTCTCTATCTTGCAGTCCTGAGTTTGGCTAACTAACAAACACTGGGTTCATTCTAGCCGGTGTCTTGCAAGCAGACAGTTCTTGCTGCAAAGCTCTATGTAAATATCAAATCAACGAGGAGAAAGAGGATGACCCCTACACAAACACTTATGAGCCTGGATTTCACCAGGCTGGTCTTAAAGCTTGTGACCCTCATGTATTAGCCTCTCAAGTGCTGCTGGGATTGTATGCATGCACTGTGCCGGGAGACTGGCTGGGGCTAATATTGGGTTTCTTAGACCAGTGGAGACAAAAGCACGGTGTGGCCATTGCACACCATGGAAATATATAACCATGGGAAACGTGCCCCAGCTTTCCAGCAGTCCTCACCTCGTACCGTTCTGCTGAGCTGGTGGGATCATGCTGTAGTACACAGGCACACCTCCTGCTGGGAGGCCTCCTTGAACAGACTGGCTGGCAGGGACCAGCATGGGCTGCTGGAAAGGCGGCTGGACCACGTTTTGTGAGTCACTGCCCACTGGGACCTGGTGGAGAAGAGCATGGGCAGGGTCATCTTACCGAGCTCTCCCCTAGGTGCTCATCACCAGGCCAGCATACTTCTTAGGAGTCTCTTCGGCAGACCTCATCTGCCCAAAGCAAACAGTCACAAAGCCATCTCAATCTCTCCCCCTAAACACCACCCTGATATATCGGACACAAGGAAGGAGCTGTGACTTCCTCTCAACTGTTTCCTGGGCATACTGTTTCACTTATATGACTGTATAAAAACCACAATTTAAATTTTTCCAAACTCTCTGGGCTTGCTTTGAGAAGAAAATGCCCAGAGAGGTTCTAGGGGAAACAGATGCCATCTCAGTACTGGAATCTTTGAGGCTGCACGACTGAGGGGGGGCTATCCTTTTGACTTCACAAGGACTCAGGGGTCATCCCTAACAGAGCACACCCACTTGGTAAGAGGGCAGCGGCGTGTACTGGACCACCAGGCCCTGCACCTGGCCTCCCACGCTGTTCCTCTGGCTGCTGAGCAGGCCCTGGTTCTGAGGCTGCTGGACCCCAAGCATGCCTTGGTAAGCCGTCTGCTGCTGGTTAGACATCATGGGCTGTAAGCCTAAGGAAGGACAAGGCACAGAAAATGTCAGTACGAATGTGTAGAAGGCCACCCCACAGCTCTAAACTGCTATTCCTTCTTCACTCTTACTTTTTCCCCCATAGATCCTGGACCCTTCTTAGAAAGCTAATAGTTCCTACTCTCCGCCTCCCCTTGAGCTCCCCAGGTGGGAAGCACTTCTCCCAGGTCTGCCCTCCTTGGGCACCGCTGTCGTACGGCAGCACCCCTCCTTACCAGGCTGCTGGGATGCTTGAGGCAGCTGTTGACCACGCTGGGGGCTATAGGCCACCGGGTGAGACAGAGGTCGATATTGCTGGTTAGAATTAGGATACTGTCCAGGAGAGTAGTAAGAAACCTGGATCTTTGAGAGGAAACAGATGTAAGAAGTCTCTCTAATCCAGCCATAACTCTTGCAAATTTACTAAATGCCTCAAGGACTGATAATCAGAAATTTGTAAACAGACATAGTTTGGGTTCACAACTACAGGATGGCTATACGAAAGTCTGAAATACAACATTTGTTTTGTGCGGAAAGGAGACTGTCTGCAGAATGATAACTGTACAAAGCAGACAACAAGAATACCGTTCTTCCGGTTGTCTAGACTAAAGGAAAAACGGGCTGAGATATGGGACAGCTGAGGCACTGACTAACAGCTGGGGAAGGGGCTGTTTACCTGTTGAGGGGGCTGCATGTAGCCTTGGGGTGGCAGGACTTGCTGGGTAGCTGGAGCATGGCTAGAAGTGGAATAGTTGGAAGTAGGAAGGGGCTGTCCTCCAGAAGCCACGATGAAACCAGCTTGCTGAGGGTGCTGGGAGATAAGCGGGGGCTGGAACAAAGCTGAGGAGGGGTCAGCAGCTTCAGTAGAACCTTGGCGGCTAAGGCTCATTTGTCCAAAGGGGTTGCTGAGGTCTTCTGCCTGCTGAGAGAGCAGGGGACTGAGACCGAGGCTGTGTTAAGCATCATGCATTTGGCTTCAATACATAAAGACAGACAGAGCTGGATGGGGTGGCACACGCTTGTAATCTCAGCACTTGGGAGGTAGAGGTTGGAGGATCATGAGTTCAAGATTAGCATCAGCTACATACTAAGTTCTATGCCAGCCTGGGCTACATAGGTCTTGTCTCAAATATACTAATAACCAAAACCAGGAACAGAAAGACAGAAATAGCAGTGCTTTGCAGCAGAAGTTTTCAACTTTCCTAATGCTGCTACCCTTTAATAACATTTTGTCATGGTATGGTGACCACCCCCAATGAAATTGCTTTCATTGCCTCCTCATAATTTTGAAACTTTACTACTGTTATGAATTGTAATGCAAGTTTTTCAATGGTCTTAGGCAACCCCTGAGAAAGGGTCATTTGACATCACCCCCAAAAGGTCTCAACTCACAGATTGAGAACCACTGCTCTATAGCATTCTTTCAACCATTTGGGATAGTCTGGTTTCTGTACCTTGAGAAATGCATTTTAACCTCAAGACTATGCCATAGTATTTTAAACAGATAGTTGTGCGAAGCCTAAATCCAGAAACACAGTATCTCTGTGAAATGGTAACAATGGCTGCCCTGATCTCAGCTGTTAGTTACTATGGTTATTAGAAACAGTTTCTCTGTGAAATGGTAACAATGGCTGCCCTGATCTCAGCTGTTATCCTCCTGAGTTATTCCTCGGGAGATGGGAGCACCTGCCTACAGGAATATCGGACAAATAAGACTTAAAGAGACTCTCTGTTTCCAGTACTCCTCATGCGCCAGTCTTGCCACAAAGCCTCCCCTTATAGACACCCTCGCAGACCGTGGACAGAGCAAGGCTTTTGTAGCTGCACAGTCAAGAACTGTGGGCTGGCTCGCCCCTGCTGCTTGTCTCAGTACTCCCTCCCCAGGTCATTCCCACCTTTGTTCTTTGACACTAGCCTAGAGTTCTCCTGCCCTTTAAAAAAACAACTTCCAATTCTCACCTCCGAAAGGAAACCAGGGTGAGCGGCTGAGCTAGAGGGCGAGGCTGGCTGGCTGGGCTGTAATTGCCTTTTCTCTCAGCTGCCTTCCCTAAGCAAGAGTGACTGAGGCTGCGCCGGCTCATGCGTGAGGACAGGTGTTTCTTAGCTTCCTATTCTGATTCCTGTGCTCTGAACAGTAATATATTCTCATTCTCATTCTCATTCTCATTCTCATTCTCTCTCTCTCTCTCTCTCTCTCTCTCTCTCTCTCTCTCTCACACACACACACACACACACACACACACACACATCAGAGTAGGTCTTTTGCAAAAGAAAATACTAGAAACCAAAAGAAGATGTTGCCCTCTAGTTCCATTCTGTTTTCAGGAACTGTTTTGCTACCTTCTTGGGCAGGAATAGATGACAAGAGGACTAGACTGCAGATTAATTTGAGGTCCATATTCCAGCACTTTTCAGAATGGAGATAAGAGGTAGGAGGAAAAAGGGGATTCTAGTGAAAAAGCAGAGAGGTGTGATTAATATAAAGTAAGAAAGGAAGGGCTCATCAGTACCATGAAGTAATCAACTATGAGGGGAATCGGATTTGCAAAGGATTTGTATTTAGGATGCAAACTTTTTTTTGTTTTGTTTTGTTTTGTTTTGTTTTGTTTTTTTGGTTTTTCGAGACAGGGTTTCTCTGTATAGCTCTGGCTGTCCTGGAACTCACTCTGTAGACCAGGCTGGCCTCGAACTCAGAAATCCGCCTGCCTCTGCCTCCCAAGTGCTGGGATTACAGGCGTGCGCCACCACTGCCCGGCTTATTTTTAATTTTTTAAAATTTGTTTTTGCTATTTTTGAGACAGGATATGACTCTAACCCAGGCTGGACTGTAATTCACTACGTAGCCTAGGCTGGCCTTGTACTCAGGGCAGTCCTTCTGCCTTATCCTCTTAAGTGCTGGGATTAAAGGTATACGCCACTAAAGTCACTTTACAAACAATCTACACAGCATGAATATGCATCTGAAGAGAACATAAACATACGGTGAGATAGGTAGGATGTAAACATTTTAAAACTGGTACCTGAGAAGTCTGCAATGAAGGAAACCAGAGAGAACAATTCTGTACAGAATAAACTGGGAGAGAACAACATGAAGGACACAGAGCAGAGGTGATTCCTCCTCACGCTCAGGAGCTCGCCATCCCTGTCCTAGATTTACTTATATCTTTTTCATGCTGTGCTGGTCCCTCAAGAAACAGCTTTCTATATCTCTTCAAAAAGCACCACATGCTTGCAAAGCCACCAAAGACTGACCCAGACATCCCACAGATACAGGCCACACAGGAACAAGACAAAATGGGGAGTGGTGGTTATACCATGTTGTACTGCTGGGGCGGAGAGACTGGCAGAAGGACCTGGGGACAGGAGCTTGGAGAAAACTGAACCGGCTGTGGAGAGGGCTGCAGGGCCGGGACTGGCTGTGGGCAGCACAGAGGCATGTGGAGAGGAAGAGAAAAGCATAAAGGGAGGCGGAGGGAAGGGAAGGAACACGTTAATCATACAAGACATTCCATGTGAATCACATGGCCACTGAGCAGGCGGTCCACCAAGCCTGGGCTAGCTTGTGACTTTCACATTTCTCAAAGAAGCAGCCCCTCCTCTCAGAAGAGGTCCAGGGTACTCTGCCCCCTCAGCCACTTAGACTCTGAAGCTGTGAGTTACCTCAGTGCTGTCAGGGCCAAGGCCTAGGACCTGAGTCCAAGCATAGCCTTCCCAGGGCTTATTTTGTGCTGACCACACAACCGCTGCGGGGCCCCATCCACACCTCCCTAAATGCCAACTTGAGAGACACTGTATACCCAAGGGCAGTTCTCCTAGAGGAAGTGCTCGCCCACAGACATCTCCCTCTCCAGGGAAGAAAAGGAATAAACCATCAGTAGATTTTTGATTCATGATTTTCTGTGTTCCTTCAAATTGTGAGGGCAATATGAAAATGCCCTCATGAGAGAATGGGGTAAATTCGGAGTAAAGCACAACCAAAAGGCTGTGGCTTGTATGCCCGAATCCCTTCACTAGCCTCAGGAAGTGCTCTAAATCAACGAACTCTCTTCCTCTGTCTTCCTGTCCAGCCCTTTGGATCACTCCACCTTCTCCAACTGCAGCCCCTGGTGCAGGAGGACGGGAGGGCAGTGGTAAGGAAGAAGAGGGAAAGGACACCAAGACTCTGCCGTACAGAATGTCTAGAGATGGGAAACTTGTAATTACAGCAAAGGAAGGAAGGTAGAGCCGGGGGTGCAGCTGAGCAGCGTGTGCCTGGCAGTGCGGGGCTCTGGGTTCAACCCCAACCACAGGGAAACCAAATGGCCCACCTGGGATCACAGCGCTAAATCAAAGAATATGGCGTCAAACCCAAAGGGGACGGACTGGAGGCCTTGGCAAAGGATCTGATGTCTAGAGTTTTAAAGAGTTACTGAGAATCCCGGAGTCCTGGAGAGGGACACTGCTGCCGCCTGGAAGTTAGCGCAGCCCTACTGACGTCCTGTAAGCCAATGGCATTCCAAATGTAACGGCTGGCCAGGCTGGCCGACGTCAGCTACAAACCACGATGGTTCACACATACATTCTCCGTTTTCCTAGCCCTCCTGGGGGAGGGATGGCCCTGGTTCAGGCCTTCTGAACAGTGATGTGGCAGGACAGCTCATTTCCACACACTGGTGAGTTTTAAGTGGAAAGTAGGCCAGGAGTGGTGGCACACATCCTAACTGCAGCTCTTGGGAGGCTGAGGCAGAGGCCCAGGCCGAGGTCCAGGCCGAGGCCCAGGCCGAGGCAGGCTAGCCTGGTCTGCACAGGGAGTTCAGGACAGCCAGAGTTACATAATCAAGATTCTGTGTGGGGTTGGGGGTGAGGAGAAGAGGGATGAGAGGCAGATGTCCTCCTGATTCCTTTAACTAGCAAGGGTCATGGTAAAGTGAGGGCCTCACTCCTTTTTTAAATGTGCAGGAAAGCCAGGCGTGGTGGCGCACGCCTGTAATCCCAGCACTTGGGAGGCAGAGGCAGGCAAATTTCTGAGTTTGAGGCCAGCCTGGTCTACAGAGTGAGTTCTAGGACAGCCAGGACTACACAGAGAAACCCTGTCTCGAAAAACAAACAAACAAACAAACAAACAAAAAAAAAAGTGCACAAATGTTTGCCTACATGTGTAACATGTCCCAGTTGTGTCTCTAGTGGCCACAGAGACTAGAGGAAAGTACCTGTTCCCCTGGAACCACAACTACAGATGGTTGTGAGCCACCATGTAGGTGCTAGGAATCAAATCTGGGTCCTCTGTAAGGACCAGTACTCGTTCCCACTGCACTGCCTCTTCAGTATTGCCACTGCTAGTTTGTTGTTGCTGTTGTTGGTTTGGTTTAATTTGGTTTCGTTTTGGTTATTTTACCATTATTTTCTTGGACGGTCTCAAAGTCCAGAACCAGGATCTCTCTGAGACCACAAGGACATCTGTTGCCACCTACTGGTGAATTCTGGGATACATGACAGCTCTGGGATGTGTAGAGATGCTACAGAGTTAACAGATCTGCTCTCTAACACTCACTCCAGTCTAAAGGAAAGTCAACAGAACCCAGCCACTGAGCCTTCCTCCTCCGCCTGACTCCGCTTCGGGAGAGGCAGCGTCCTAAGAAGAGTGCGAGTCTTGTTTGCCAGCACAATGTCTGGGCCTGGGTAAATGCCTTTCAGTTTCTACAAGCGTTAGAACACAGCGGCACAGGTTTACTCGGTCACTTCACTTCTACACTGCTACATTATTTGAGGGACCAAACAGTGATTATTTCTGTGCAACTTCACAGCTCCTCCATGCTGACAGCCACGGGACAAAATGACAAGGAGAACAGGAGGGAGAGGCGAGCCGGGAGATGTCAGCTGACAGTAAATAAAGTTAACCGCTCCCATAAACAAACACCCCTCACACCCAAACTCACCCAGGGTGAGACTGGGGGTCTGTGATTATGATTAGCTTCCAGAGTATATTTCTGAGAGAACAGAAACATTTGGATCCCCAGTCTATAGCATCTAACCCGACACCACACTCCGTACCGACAGCCCCTCCACTGAACCGCAGAGCCCAGGAGGGGGAGGGGAGGGGTACAAAGTTGGAATGAGAGCCTATCGCTTGTCAGTTAGTCCCAAATGGCCATTTTTCTTTCTTTCTTCTTTCTTCTTTTTTTTTCTTAAAGATTTATTTATCTATTACATGTAGTACACTGTAGCTGTCTTCAGACACCCCAGAAGAGGGCATCCGATCTTGTTACGGATGGTTGTGAGCCACCATGTGGTTGCTGGGATTTGAACTCAGGACCTGCAGAGGAGCACGCAGTGCTCTTAACTGCTGAGTCATCTCTCCAGCCCTGCAAATGGTCATTTTTCTATCTCTTTATCCCTTCTCCATCTCTTGCTGTGTTTTAAAGTATGGATGGCAGTTAGAAGGAAAAAACAAAAGACTAAGAGGAGAAAAAGGAGCAAGACACATTTCAGAGAAAGAACTACAGAATGCTGGGACCTCAGCAAGTGAGACGGACGCACGGAGCCCCGTGGGTGGCTGGGGCAGCTGGAGGAGGACACTTTACCCACTCACAGGGAGAGCAGCGGGCCCGAGTGCACGTCTTAGCAGAGACCTAACCTAGCATGAACAAGACCTAACAGGGTATCCTGGGAAGCTCCCACTTGACTTTCCAGTTCATACTCACCAGGTTGGGAACTGATTATTATTTTAATCGTCATCATCATCACATCCCAACTTCAGTCTCCCCTCCCTCTTCTCCTCCCAGACCCTACGCCCAACCTCCCCACTACCCCTCCCCATCTATTCCTCCTCCATTTCTCTTCAGAAAAGGGCAGACCCCACATGGATATCAACCAAACATGGCACATCAAGTTGCAGCAAGAGTCAGCAGAGAACGGATTCTCGCCCTAGAGATGCAATGCTGGACTGGGCAGGGGAGTGAAGCAGCCTGGCAGATAAAACAACCTAAAGGCAGTAGCAGAAGAGTAGAGATGATACCTGGGGCCGTGAGGAGCTCTGCTCACGAGAGGCCACTCCGTGCACAACAGCGAGATTCACTGACAGAGGAGCTGGCTCAGGCTAACGGCTTTCACGGTTTGCACAGAAGCACAATGTTTCTCAAACTTTAGTTAACAGCAACATCAACCAAGGTCTCTCTATGTAGCTCTGACTGGCTGTCCTACAACTCACTCTGAAGACCATGCTGGCCTCGATCACAAAGATCTGCCTGCTTCTATGTCCTAAGTGCTGTAACTAAAGGCAAGTGCCACCACTGGCCTGCAAGTTTTGTCTTTAAAGGAAGCTCTTACTCTGCGGCTTACGGAGCTCAGATGCACTCTGTAGCCCTGTCTCTCCTCCTATGTCAGCTTCACAACGACTGGGATTACAGCATGTGCCAGGCCACCTGGCTGACCTGTCTCTGGGAGGCCTGGACCTGTGATATTTTAAGTTTCATATATAGACAGAGTGAGCAGAATGAATTTGGTAACTTTACATAAGACTTTAAAGGGTACAGCAGAAACACAACATGGAGTAAAAGATTCCACAAATTTTCAGATAACCAGGGGTCAACTGTCAGGCACACAACTTTAAATTCTCAGCACTTAGGGGGTAGACTCACTTCCGAGCCTGCCAGGATTACACAGACAGACCCTGTCTCATAAGAAGAGCAAGAAATATAAAATGGATTTCTCTCTCAGGTTGGTCGAGTGTACCAGTGCACACCTGCAATCCCAGGATCTGGGAAGTGGGCCGGACATCAGGTCATCAGCTGAGGCTGCCCCAGCCTTAACTCTAAAGCTAAGGGAGGCTTCATGACACCTTTTCTCAACAGAACACAACAACAAAAGAAATGCTTCAGACAAACATTTGCCCTTGCCCTGCCCTCCCAATAACAAATAAGCAATGGAGGCAGGCGGGGGTCTGCCGCAGACCATGTGGTGGCCTCACTTCTCCAGCTTCACTGAATCAGAGCAAAGGGTGCTGGGCGCTTGAGTAGCGACTCACCTGTGAGATCATGTGACTGTTCAAGGGTGGCTGTTGTTGAGGAGTGGGTGGGAGAGCAGAAAGCTGCTGCTGCTGCTGCTGCTGCTGCTGCTGCTGCTGCTGCTGCTGCGCAGTACAAGGAAGAAGGCCCCGGACAGACTGGGGTGAGGTGACCTGGTTGCACACTTCTGGGGCACCTAGTGCCATGCCTACGGCAAAGAGGAGACCCGCCCAAAGTTGTAATACATAGCGCACATGTCACTCTGAAGGGCCCCGCTGCAGGGGTCTGCTTTTTCCTTGCCCTCTCTGTTCCTCCTTCTCCCTAGAGATCCATGCTAGGACACAGCTGTGCTGCAGCTTGTCTGCTGACAGGAGTCCGCCCCTTAGAAAACACCAAGGGTTCGAGAGCAGCAGTTCTCAGCCTGTGGATCACAACCCCCGTTGGGGGTGGGGATCAAATGACTCTTTACAGAAGTTATAATCTACATATCAGCTGTTTAAACTACAATTCATAGCAGTAGCAAAATTATGGTTGTGAAGTATCAACAAAAAAATTTTATGGCTGGGTGTGTGTGTGTGTGACCACATGAGGGACTGTATTAAGGGGGTCACAGCACTAGGAAGGTAGAGGCAGGCAGATCTTTGTTGAGTCTGAGGCCTGCCTGGACTACATAGTAAGTTTTAGGGCTACATAGCTTCTCTCTCCATACATAGAGAAGCCCTGTCTCAAAAACATAAACCAATAAAAACCAAAACCGAAACCAAGCAGCTCCTCACACTGAAGCTGCTGAGGCACCATCCGCTGCAGTGGCTGTCAGCCTGTGTCTCAGAACAGCACAGCTTACGATACGAAGCTGCACAGATTCTTGCCGACGATGGGACCTTGTCTTCTCCTCCTTCCCTCCCTCCCACGTGTGTAAGGCCATCCTTTACGAAAGCTGCTGAGAAAACTTCCATCTTTAAGCATCCATAACCCACCCCCGACAAACACAACCTTTACCCGACAAATTTTCCCATTCCCAGGCTCGCTAAGGCATTTGCATATTCATACAACACATTTTCAAATAGAGAGAATAGGGTTTATTCTGGCTCAGCATACCACACTCTGACCAACTATATACTTACTATGCAGGAGGGATTCTGTAATGAACTATGGTATGGTCCTTGGCTAGCTCCTAAAATCTGGTAAGAAGATAGAGAACTGGTAGTGCCATCACCAAAGCTGAGTGAGAGAGTGAGAGAGAAGCTAAGGAAGCAGGAACAACAGAGGGTCAAGGAAGAGAAGTTGGGAGAAGAGGTACATTTGAGGGGATAACTAAAAGTTTATCAGATTGAGAGGGAACAAAGTTAATGTCATAGTCAAGAGATGGTTGGAGAGCTGGAGAAGGATGTCTTTCTAAAAGTCAGCCTCAGCTCCCAGGCTGCCAGCATGCCATTTATATAGGTGATGTAGACACATGAGCTTGAGTAGCACGTGTGGAGTGTGTGCGTGCGCGTGCATGCGTGTGCTTGCATGTGCACGTGTGTGGGCCAGAGTATGCGTGTGTCCCCAAGGTCAACCATGGGTGCTATTTCTCAGGAACCACTCACCTTGCCTTACGAGTCTGCTGGCTCAGTTATGCCGGCTCGTCGGTGAGCCTTGGAAAACCTCCTGTCTCTCCTCCCAGTGCTGCGCTTGTCAAGTGCACACCATCATGCTTAGCTTTTTTTTTTTTTTTTTTTTTTTGAGACAGGGTTTTGCTGTGTAGCCCTGGCTGTCCTGGAACTTACTCTATAGACCAGGCTGGCCTCGAACTCAGAAATCCGCCTCCGGAGTGCTGGGATTACAGGCATTCACCACCCCCACCCCCACCCCCCCGGTCTTTTTTTTTTTTGTAATTGTATTTTATATATGACTGTTTTGCCTGGACATTGTCTATTTGTGCCATACATTGTGTCTAGAGCCAAAAGAAACTAAATGAGAGCATCTGATCGCCTAGAACTGGATTTACAGCTGTTTGTGAGCCATCATGTGGGTGCTTGCTTAGAATTGAACCCAGAGTCAGAAAGACATGTATGGTATGTATGGACTCACTCAAAAGTGGACATTAGCCACAAAGGGCAGGATAACTATGCTACATTTCCACAGGCCCAAACTGTGTAATAAGGAGAAACTGGGTAATAAGGAGATCTTGAGGGAGGATGCAAGAATCTCACTCAGGAGAGGTGGATGGCGAGAAGGAAGTGAGTAGGAAAGGGGATAAGGAGGAGGAGAATGGGGAGGACCATCAGGTATGGGGAGGGAGGGCAGGGAGTGAGAATAGAAATCAGTGGGGGGGGGCTCTCTGGGACAGGGGATATGGGGAGCCTATGGAGGTAACCTTAGCTGAGATTCCTATCAGAGCCAGGTGTGACTTCCAGAGGAGGAAGGGGACGTTAATCCACCCACAGAACCTTCAACCCAGAATTGCCTAACAAGATATGCAGGGATAGTCAACCAATGAATGCTGTAACTTGAGACTCATCTCATATAAGAGAGCCAACCCCTGACACTATTAATGACACTCTGCTATGCTTGTAGACAGAAACCTTGAATTATCTGTTTCCTGAGAGGTTTCGTCCAGCAGCAGATGGAACAGGTACAGAAACCTACAGTCGAACATCAGGCAGAGTTTGGAGACTCTTGTGGAAGAGTTGAGGTTAGACTGAACAAGCCAAAGGGGTAAAGGACACCACAAGAAGACCTACAGGGTCAACTCATCGGGGCCCGAGCCTGGGCTACCAATCAGAAAGTATGCTGGACCTGGACCTAGAGGACCTAGACCCCCTACACATTTGTAGCAAATGTGCAGATTGGTGTTCATGTGGGTTCTCCTAACCAGTGGAACAGGGGCTGTTCTGACTGCTCCTGCATTAGATCCCTTTCTCTAAGTGAACTGCCTGACTGGGCCTCACTGGGAGAGGATGTGCCTAGTCCTGCTCTAGTGAGATGCCCTAGGGTGGTGCGGTACCCAAGGGGTACTCCCTGAAGAGACGGGGTGGGGGGTGGGGGGGAGGTGGAGATAATGGGGGAAAGATTTATAAAGGTGGAGCTGGGAGGTAGGACCACAATCAGGGTAGAGTGTGGATACAAAATTAAATCATTGGAGAGAGAAAAGAAAAGAAGAGAAAAGAAGAGAAGAGAAGAGAAGAGAAGAGAAGAGAAGAGAAGAGAAAAGAAAAGAAAAGAAAAGAAAAGAAAAGAAAAGAAAAGAAAAGAAAAGAAAAGAAAAGAAAAGACAGGACAGACATGCTCCGGACTGCTGAGCTGCTGAGCTGTCTCTCCAGCCTCCACGCCTGGCTTTTCACACAGATGCCCGAGAGGAGACCATGACCATGCTTACACAGTGGGAATCTCATCTTCTAGTTATCTACTTGGCTCTAACATGAGCATTTTTAGGAGGGGGCTGAAAGGGAGTAGACCTGTATTTTAGATTAGTAAATTTGCTCTGAAAGTGGCTTAGAAGAGAGTAGAGAGATAATCATGGAGCAATACCATAATTTAATAAGATGAAGGCCTAGTTAAAGGCAGAGGTGGTGGTGTGAGAAAAGGGGATTAACAGAGAAGGGCGGGGAAACCTAACAGAAGCAAAGGCCTCACCATAACTGGTGTCTACTGAAGAGGAGACCTACAGTCCTTGTGATGTGGGATTCATGGACATCTTTCAAGGGCAATGATGTCGAGGTTGCCGAGGTTACAGAGAGCTGTCTACACAGCCCTCTGGTGAGACCGCAGCAGGAGCAGAGGGCACCCCAGAACTCTGAACTATGGTGACAGGCTGGCATGCATATGACATGAGGATTTGCTTTGTCCTGGTGACCACATTCCAGAAAAGTGGGGCGCTGGATGTGTCTTCTAAGCTCTGGCGTGCTGGCTACTGCTAATTGGTTATAAACTGTTCCCCTTTATATTCCCATTGGGCACAGAATGGAAGTACCTGTCATTTACATCCTACCATGTCACCTTGCTCTGGGCTAAAATCTACCTCAGTCAGATAACACACAAACTAACTAAACTCCAACCACACTTCCGTTCTTCCTCCCCCCCCTCCCCGTCCTCCCCCCCCCAAAAAAAAATCAAACAAACAAACAGCAGAAAGTCTGAATGAAAACCCAAGAGGCGACTAGATTCAAGAATGAGTAATGGTGCCAGACACGGTGGCTTGTGTCTTTGATCCCAGCACAGCACTCAGGACACAGAGGCAGGCGGATTTCTGAGTTCAGATCCAGGCCAGCCTGGTCTACAGAGTGAGCTCCAGGACAGGCAGGACTTCATAGAGAAACCCCATCTCAAAAAATCTAACAGACAGACAGATTAAAAAATGGGTAATAGATGCGGGAAACCAGATTTCCTCTCCTCTGGTAATGCTGTTAAGTTTCCAAGCACCCGCACTGCACCAGATGCTTCACCTGAAGTAAGTTACTGGATACTTTGCAAAAGACAAGCAAGAAGGGCGGTGCGATGTGGAAGGAGAGCAGCTGTGGTACCTGGCCTGGAGAGCCTGCCTGCACTGCCACCTTTGCTGCTGCCAATGCTGTCCCCTCGGGTGAGGATGGAGATTCCACTGAAGCTGCTGGCTTTGGTGACAGGTGGTCGCATACTGCGGACAGAGCCATCTGAGTCTGTGCTGCTCCAAGGCCGTGGCTCCAGGGATCTGAGGTCGCTGTCTGTGCTGCTCTGTCGGCTGCTTGAGGTGCGGCTCAGACCTTCCCGGTTTCCCCTGCAGAAACCACAGTGGTCAGAGGACTTTCCCCATCTCAGCCCCTCAATTCAGAGGACGGGGAGAGAGAGAGAGAGAGAGAGAGAGAGAGAGAGAGAGAGAGAGAGAGAGAGAGAGAAGGCCTTTTTTATTCTCTAACAAAAAAGGGGAGGGGTGTGGACACTGCCTTCATGTTAGCTGGCTGGCCAGCTAAGGTCTGATGGAGCAACAGAACACGGTCCAGTACAGTGACAAAGAGCACAGAGGCAAATCTGAAAGACAGCGTGCTGGCAGCTAGGTCAACACGGGAGCAGCGGAGAATGGGAAGCGACATAGGCAGTACTGAGACTGACTGGGCTCTTGTCCACACCCTGCAGGGGTCTCACACATGCAGGAATGGAGGCAACAGAAGGGTGGCAGCGACTTCTGGGACTTCTTAAAACAAGAGGACCCCTAGAAGTTACTGTTGATAGAAACTGCAAGTAGCCAGTGACATGGATAAATCCCACAGATCTTCCAAACAGCATGCATCTAAGCCAGCAGAGGTACTACGTATGATATCTTTCCAGGGGTTGGAGGATTATAGTGAACAGTCTGACTGTCCAAACTATTTTGTTGAAATTCCGTCTTGATATCTGAGAATGACAGATGCCACAGTTGCTAAGAACTGATGTCAGGAAGATCAAATATATGCTCGGGTCTTGGTAGAAAGGGACAGGGGCTTGACCGTACTTAACTTATAATCTTGTTGCCTTGGGTGAGGCACGAAACTACTGAGAAAGGGATTCTTCTGTTCCTCCTTGTTATAAAATATCAGGCTTATCCTAACATTAAAAGCATTGTCTGCACTGGATATTGGTTGTGTATGCCTTTAACACCAGCACTCAGGAGGCCAAGGCAGGTGGCTCTCTGAGTTTGAGGAGAACTTGGTCTATAGAGCAAGTTCTAGGACAGCCAGGACTTGTAGAAACCTTGTCTCCAAAAAAAAAAAAAAAAAAAAAAAAAAACAAACAAAAAAACAAAAACAAAAACAAAAAAAAAACCTGTGATTAAAAATGGCAGTATGCCTCAAAGAAACCATTGTTGACCTGAAAACTTGTCTTGCCTTAAAAAAGATATGTACTTAAGCGTGTATAAATGTATGTGTACCACGTATGCACCTGGTGTCCACAAAGCCCAAAGACAGTACCAGATCCCCTGGAACTGCATTTAAGGACGGCCATATGCTTCCATTGGGGCGTTGAGAACTGAACCCAGGTCCTCTACAAGAGCAACCAGTGCTCTTAAGTGCTGAGTCATCTCTCCAGCCCCTAAAGGTTTACTTTTTGTTTATATGTGCCTGTGTCTCTGTGTGTGCATGCCACAAGTGTACAGAAGTCCAAGGAAAACAAAAGGGAGGATCCCCTGGAGTCGGCAGTTGTGAGCCAACAGTGTGGGTGCTGGGAATCAAATTTTGATTTTTCTTTATTCTTCTTGTGAGTTGTAGAAAGTTTTGTGTTTGCATGTGTGTATGCGTGCATGCATTCGCGAGTATGTATGAACACTTGTGCAGTACATGTTATTTTTCTTGATCAGGTTCTAGTATGTTTGACATGTTTTCATGACTACATTTTAATGAATTATTTTGTGTTCATGTGTGTGTAAGTCAGAGGACAGCTTGCAGGGGTGGTTGCTTCTTTCCTACTACGTGAATCCTGGGATCAAACCCAGGCTCTCAGGCTTGGTGACTGGGTCTTTACTCACTCATCATCTATCTCACCAGCCTCCTGCCTTATTTTTTGAGACATCAGCTCTCACCAAATCTGGATAACTATAAATTCCCTTAGACTGCTGGCCAATGAACGCCATGGATGCTGAACCCGCCCTGTCTGCAGCCCTCCTCCCAGGACAGGGTTATACATGGCTGCCACGGGCAGTTCTTCCAAAGGTAGTGGGGTTCTACAGCCAGGTCTCCATGACGGCACAGACACTGCACAGACTGAGCCTACTCCTTCGCCCCTCTCCTGAGCACTTACTACTTCTTACTAAAAGCATGCAAGGTTCAGCCATTTCCTTTATTTTAGCTTGATCCCAACAACTACTACCTGGGGGAACCACACGACAACAATCACCAAGAGTTTGGTATATCTACTGGTGAGTAACTTGGCAAAATCGTCATAGTTTGGATTCTCTTCTTTTCATCATTATCCCCCCTAAACCAAACAGAAAATGCAAGCCTAATCACTTTAGCTCCAAAGGCCCTTCGTTTGGTTTTTCTGAGAGTGAGCTAGCTTTCTTCCTCCCTGCCCCATCTCTTCCATCTAATAGGATCCTATCACCCTGCACTGGCAGTCCTAGAACTCACTCTGTAGACCCGCCTGCTTCCGCCTCCCAAGAGCTGGGTCTGTAGGTGAGCGCCGGTCACTGTTCCTGTTTATTAACCACGCCGTGAAGAGCTAACAGCAAGCTGGGACAATCGATTAGCAATATACCAATTCTTCGCCACCCAAGTACATAGGGTCTCATGCTTCTCTCGATGGAGTTAGAATAAGGGACTGTACCATAGTCCTGTTTTATCTAAAACTTAAATAATCATATCGCTAAATAAATGGCAGTTTGGGAGAGCCACTAAAACTCCACTCTGAGGAATGACTGGGTCGGGACAAGAATAAAGAACACACGTCCTTCAGATTTGAGAAAACCTGAGCTAGTTTAAGCCAGCTCAGCCCTGACCTCTCTCACTGTTTCAGGACGGGTGGTAAGTCGCCCAGTCAGGCCCCAAGCCTGGTATGATCCTCCTGTCTCCACTTCCTTAGTGCTAGGATTCAGGTGTGTGACGGCAGACTCAGCTTGTGTCGCATGAGGATCAAATCCAGGATTTCATACATGTCAGGCAAGAGGTGTACTACCAACCGAGCTGCACCCCTGACTTCTGACCCAGTTTTAAAGTAGACTTAGTTTTTATAGGAAGAAATCCAGTTTGTTGGGTTTGAGAAATGGTGGGTTATAGAAGGGGATGAGATATATAGAAAAACATGTTAAAATAGAAGATTATCATGGAAAATTACACAGATAAAATGGTAGACATAAAAAATTGCTAAGTTAATTGAAAAAATAAGTAGAAATATATTATGATAAAATTGAAGATTTAGATGGAAAATATTTCTGATAAAATTGAAAAATATATAGAAAAAGGTGTTAAAAGATTATTGTGAGCCGGGCATGGTGGCGCACGCCTTTAATCCCAGCACTTGGGAGGCAGAGGCAGGCGGATTTCTGAGTTCAAGGCCAGCCTGGTCTACAGAGTGAGTTCCAGGACAGCCAGGACTACACAGAGAAACCCTGTCTTGAAAAACAAAAAAAAAAAAAAAAAAAAAAAAAAAGATTATTGTGGAAAATTATACAGATAAAATGGTAATCATAAAAAACATTTCTAAATTAATTGAAAGGGAATTATAAACATTTTCTGACAAAATTGAAGATTTACATGGAAAATATTTCTGATAAAACTAAAGAAATATATAATGGTGATGGCCATTATATGATGGTGGCCTATCAATAGACTAAGGCTTCCAGCTGGGCGGTGGTGGTGGTGCATGCTTTTTTTTTTTTTTTTTAAATAATTTTTTTAAAAATTATATGTAAGTACACCTTAGCTGTCTTCAGGCACTCCAGAAGAGGGCATCAGATCTTGTTACGGATGGTTGCGAGCCACCATGTGGTTGCTGGGATTTGAACTCAGGACCTCTGGAAGAGCAGTCAATGCTCTTAACCGCTGAGCCATCTCACCAGCCCTGGTGCATGCCTTTAATCCAGCACTTGGGAGACAGAGGCAGGTGAATTTCTGAATTCAGGCCAGCCTGGTCTACAGAGTGAGTTCCAGGGCTATACAGAGAAATGCTGTCTCGAAAAACAAAACAAAACAAAACAAAACAAAACAAAACAAAACAAAACAAAACAAAACAAAAAGACTTTATTGCCAGCGTAGATGATGAAATTTGGTGTACTATGTATTTTCAAAGCATGAAATGGATAGAAAGAAATGTATGAGGCATTTTACTAATAAAATTCTGGACCATAATCCAAAACAGGATAAAGGATAAGTAGTCAGTCTAGGATCTGCATTCTGCATTTTAAATTACATTTTTTTTTCCTTTTCTGAGACAGGGTGTTATGTAGTCCAAGCTTGCCTCAAACTACCTAGGCAGACAAGGATGATCTTGAACTTCTGATCCCCCTGCCTCCACTTCCTGAATGCTGGGATTCCAGGTATGTACCATTACCCCACGTTCTAGTGCTGCTCCTAAATCCAGGTCCAGGTCCTTGGTACCCTAAGTAAGTTCTCCACCAGCTCAACCACATTACCAGCACCTAACCTAGGTTCTCTTCTTCACTCACATTACCACATCACCAGCACCTAACCTAGGTTCTCTTCTTCACTCACATTACCACATCACCAGCACCTAACCTAGGTTCTCTTCTTCACTCACATTACCACATCACCAGCACCTAACCTAGGTTCTCTTCTTCAATCTTTCTGTCTTCTTTTATTTATTCATTTGTGTGAGACAGTCTCACTAGAGCCCTGGCTGTCCTAGAACTCCCTCTGTAGACCATGCTGACCTTGAACTCACAAAGATCTTTCTGACTCTCTCTCTTCTCCAATACTGGGATCAAAGGTGTGCATCGCCATACCCAGTTGTTTATTTTTTAAAAAGCTTCATTTTATTTTAAATTATATGTATTATGTGGGTATCAGTAAGGAGCCTGTGCATGCAGTGTGCCCAAGAAGAAGGTGTAAGATTCCAGGCAGCTCTGATTATAGGCATCTGTGAGCTTCCTAAAATGAGTGCTGGGAACTGGGCTCAGGGTCCTCAGCAAGATCAGTGTGTGCACTGAACTGCTGAGCCCTTGTTCTAGTGCCGCTTTTATTTGTAATTGTTAATCATTGTTTACATTTGTGTTTGTCGGTCAGAGGACAACCCCCAGGGGCTGGTTCTCTCTCCCACTACCTGACTCCTGGGGCTGCGCTCAGGTCACCAGGGTTGGTGATAGCTGCGTTTGCCTGCTGAGCTGTCCCACTGGTCTTTACCTAGGTCTTTAATCAAAACACAGTTTGATTTTTCAGGCATGAAAAAAAAGATTTGGAGAAGTGAGGCCTGCACCTGCTCACCGACCTTCAAGCTGTTACCTGCAGTCTGCTGTGGCCTGACTGCTCACAGGGAAGCATTGCTCTTAGCAGTGAGTGTGAATTAGGCTTCAAACAGAACACGTCTGAGAGGAAGAAGGGCTGTGTATAAAAAAAGCTGGTGTGGGACGACAAAAGAACCCTGGACAAAGTCAGCCTTGGTCTCGCCGCTTATAGCCACAAAAGCTAGGGCTCACTATTCCATCTCTACTCCTGTTTTTTCTGATATAAACCAGTTGATCAGGTCAATACACTGAGAAAGTTGAACCAGGTAAGATATATTCCAGCAACTATAAAGCACGGTTTTCTGGATAATGATGACTACAAAGTATATACTATCTAGCAGAATTTCATTTTTAAAAATGATTTATTTATGTACACCATTGCTCTCTTCAGATACACCAGAAGAGGGCATCAGATCCCATTACAGATGGTTGTGAGTGTCCATGTAGTTGCTGGGAATTGAACTCAGGACCATCTCTCCAGCACTCATCTTTTTTTTTTGTTTGTTTGTTTTTTTTGTTTTGTTTTGTTTTGTTTTTTTTTTTCGAGACAGGGTTTCTCTGCGTAGCCCTGGCTGTCCTGGAACTCACTCTGTAGACCAGGCTGGCCTCGAACTCAGAAATCCACCTGCCTCTGCCTCCCAAGCCCTCATTTTTTTTTTTTTAAATATGAAAATTTTACATATCTTTGGTACTATTAACAATGCAATGCTTAGCCGGGCGGTGGTGGCACACACCTTTAATCCCAGCACCTGGGAGGCAGAGGCAGGTGGATTTCTGAGTTCGAGGCCAGCCTGGGCTACAAGAGTGAGTTCCAGGCCAGCCAGGGCTATATAGAGAAACCCTGTCTCGAAAAACCAAAAAAAAAAAAAAAGAAAAAAAAAAGAAAATGCAATGCTCACTCAGCCTCTGGTTTTCAGATGGGTTTCAAGGTGGCCCTGTCTAAAAATAAAGAGGTCAGAGGGGATAGAGAGATGGCTCAGTGGTTAAGAATGCTGGATGCTCTCCCAGAAGACCTGAGTTTGATTCCCAGGACCCACATGGCAGCTCACAACTGTCTGTAACTTCTTTCAGGAAATTCAACACACTCTTCTAGCCTCTGGGGCACTGCATGTATGTGGTACATCAACACTCATACACATAAATCTTAAAAATTTTAGAAAAATGTAAATTCTCTATCCTTCCCAACAGTGGAAAATGCCAGTCTTTCTTCTTCCTCCTCTTTGTAAGATTTACTTTTATCGGTATGCATGTGCGTATCTTTGTGTGGAGTTTAAGTGCTTGTGGAGGCCTGATGCGAGTGCTGCGAAGGAACTCAGGAACTCAGGCTGTCTATAGGAGGGGGCAGTGCACACGTGTGGGCGACCACTGAGCACCTCAGCTCCAGGGAGGCCAACGGGAGAGGACAGCTAGAGCTTCAACGTGAGACCTACATTCTGCGCCTCCTATCACACTCAGGATTTAAAACACGGAGAAACCCTTTGGAAAGAGTCAGTATTGAAATATGGTGTTACATACTCAGCCCCCCCCCCCCTGCAGCTTCCCTGTTGGTACATCAGGAGACCAGACTTACAGTGAGTTAGTACCAGCATAAGGTATTTCTCTCACATCCATCTTTTTTTTTTTTTTTTTTTTTGGGTTTTTTTTTTTTTGGTTTTTTTGAGACAGGGTTTCTCTGTGTAGCCCTGGCTGTCCTGGAACTCACTCTGTAGACCAGGCTGGCCTCGAACTCAGAAATCCGCCTGCCTCTGCCTCCCAAGTGCTGGGATTAAAGGCGTGCGCCACCAACGCCCAGCCCTTCTCTCACATCCATCTTAAAACGAAAGATTTTATTATGTTTGTTTTGTTTAAAAAGTAAGAGTATTTACTGGGAACTGGAGAAGTTAGTAGAGCAAGGAGCAGCAGCTCTCCTCACGGCGAAGGAAGGCTAAGGAACAGACAGCAAGTCCTACAAAGGTCCATTCTAAGCATGCCCAGCCTCTGTGAGGGTGGTCATCTTAGACATTATACCATCTCAAGGTAAAACCACACACAGAGAGATATTCATATATATACTTATATATGTGCATATATTATCTTTCCTGTTCTAGGTTCAGATCTCAGCTGTCCACACCTTTCCACAGACTAAGCAAAGGCAGAACCCATCCTTTTACCTTACAACAGGTAAGTCTGTGAGTTTGAACCTCTTGACAGTTCCAAGTTCTAGTCCACCAGTGTGTGTGTGTGTGTGTGTGTGTGTGTGTGTGTGTGTATGGGGGGGGGAGCAGTACCTGCCTGTCTCATCTCACACAGCATGTGTTCCTGTCACCATCTACTCAGGGCTCAGTGACACTGGCAACAATAAAGTCACTGAGGTGGAGCCTTTTTTTTTCCCAAAAGGAAAAGAATCCAGTATTGCAAAACTCACAAATTTAATTATTCCACAAGCAGCCATGCATGGAGCAAACTCACTCACTCCACTGAAAAGATTACAGCAAAACAAAATTAAACATAAAAAGGAGAGATATAGATCACACACAGGTACCTAAAAATTTGCCTTCTTTTGTGAGAGCTAGAAGAAAAGGCTTCTTTGGAGAGTCTGTTGGTTACATCAAAAACAAAACAAGAATAGTATCACTGTAGGATCTCATTAACCTCACTGAGGAGCTGGGCGGCAAGCAGAGAGCATGCTGGGTAGTGGTACTAACCTGACGTCAGTTAGATATCCATTCTGGCCGGTCTAGGTGGGGAGAAAATGGAAAATAATTCATAAGAAAATCATACGGCACAACAGAAAAGATTGTCCATGATGCTATGAACACCCACTCTTCAAACCCAAGCTCTCGCCCATCAGCAGGGAGGGAGTGAGGCCAGGGTGACCCACCGCCTTACCCCAGACCCGTTTCTCACCTGTCATGTGAAAACATTTGGCAGTTTTAGCCTTTCCACAGCATTTAAAATGAAGGTCGACAAGGGGAGAAGTATTAGAGGAGGAACAGGAAAGCTATGAGCCTAGTTATTCCCCCCCTTTTAGCTCTACATTATTGCTCTAGTAGTGAACTGAGTGTAATAAATGACATACTTTATCTTAAGCATGTTTAAAGGAAGGGGACAATTAAAATTAACCTCAGTGGCTGTTTCTCTTCCTGCCCTTTCCATCTGCCCAAATGAAAGGCGCTGTGCCTGGAGTCTCGTTATGGGTGAGATATTGGGGATGCAGATACTTTTCAGAGCCTAAAAAACTGAGGACATTGAAGTCTGAGACAGTTCCACCAGGATTGTTTTCTGACAAAGCCACTGAGCTGAGTGAAGTGAGCTCTGTGGTGGACCCCAAACCTTAGGAAAGGCACTGAGGACGGGAGTCCAGCTGTGGAGCACAGCAGGCTCCGCACAGGGCGGTTCTCCCAAGCCGCAACCCAGGCTCTAGAGAAGGCTGCAGCAGCAGCATTTCCATCCGAACACCCTTCTCAGCACTTCCCATTCTTCCGGGCCTGTCCTCGTCCTCCCCCTACCCTTCCTCATCCCCTCTGACTGGGCGGGCTTCTCTCCACAGGAGTCTGGAGGATGGTGGGCTTTGGCCATTTCTCCTCATCTAGTTCTTCTGACATTCCTGAGGCCTCTACTATAAGAGCTAGGAAATACTGAAACAAAAGTGATAAATCCACAAGGATTTAACAAAGAATACATGTATTAGCAGCGGCTTGAGAGACTGGAAATCAGGAAGAAAAAGGACAGAAGCGCTGACTTTGCCTTTGCTATGGCTATAGGTGGCTATGCTCCACTATGGTGATAACTAGCTCCAATGCCCTGTTATATGCCATCTGTGCTTTCAGATTGCAGGGCTTTGCCGGGGTTGACACAGTGAGGCAGTCATCTCTGTGTGAGGGAGGCAGAGGAGGACACACACAGTCAGCTAGGCTGTCCTTGCGGAGAGAGACTACCTAATCTAAGAGTCCAGAGTAGAGCAAGCTGTCAAGAGGCAGCCTCGATTAGGTTGTGAGCATGGGCACTGGTGCCAGAGTCTACAACAAACACCAGCACTCTGGCTAACTAGCATTTTTATGGTAGGCTGTTATCAAATCTGTGTCTTAGATTCTCCTTTACAGAGTGAGAAAAATAATTAAAATTATTTCACAGACCTGTTGTGAAGATGACATAAGTTAACCTACGAGAAATGTCTAAAGGACAGTAAGTACCACACAAGCGTTTCTATTTACAATTTTGGGTCATCCTGGCCATAACCTTGACATGTCTCCTCTCATTCCACCCACCTGGTTTGCAGATAATGTACTGAACTCTCTTGAGTAGGGACAATTTGGAGGACAGACTTTTGTGACTCAGAATGGAAATCTACATAATAGAAGGTAAGGAGACTGCCTCCTGAATTCTAGGCTAGAAGGCTTGTTGTGTGCCACTTTCCATAAGGATTCTTAAAAGCGTTCGGCTCTCTATCTAGACAACGAACAAACATTTTTCTGGAGTAGAGACATTTTTCTGAGTGAGGTGATGATGAAAAGACACACACGTTGTTTTGTGTGCGTTTGTGTGTGATATAAAAATGGGAGGGGTGTCTTGATGAAAGAAGAAGAACAGAGGAATGGCAGGAGAGCAGTCCGTCCACATGCGTTAGACTTCCTTTGTTGCTAAGATGGTGCTCTGTCTGGGCCCACGTGTCCTGAGGCCTGCTCATCTGCTGCTCGACTAACCTGTCCCTGAAACCCTGCTCTACAGCTCAGATTAGCAGGCAAAGGCAGCTAGATACAGGGGGACAAGTGCATTTGATATTGCCCACAGCTCTTACAGAAAAGGTTACCTAAGCTAGCTGACTGCCGTTCTTTGACCCACAAAGCCATTCCTGTTCTAAAAGCAAGATAAGACACATAGGAAGAGGAGGCCTCCCATCCCAGGAGTAAGTGCAGCAAATCGGGGGGCATGCTTTGTGCATGGGGATTGTGGGACGATGCCAGAACAGCCCTTTAATAAAGCATCAATATATCCTAAAAACAAACTAGCCAAACAAGCTGCGTGTTGAGCCTGTCTGGATCCTGAGTCTTCTACTGAGGAGCAAAGATGTGTAGAACAGACAGCGGGAGTGGGGTGGGTGAGTGGGAGGAGTCTGGGCAGGTGAGACTTAGGGCCCTTTCATCAGCTCTGCCAAAACCAGTTCCCTTTCCAGTCTACTCATATGTACCAAATTCAGCCACTCCAAGTTTTAGTTTCTCTTTGTATAGCACACAACAGAATGTATCCCAACACAAATGAAAACCTGTAGCTTCTCAAGAAGCCATGCTCAGGGTTAGAGGTCAAATCTTGGACTGACTGATGTTGGTAAAAAGAAAAGAAAAAGAAACAAAAGACCCAGCAACATTTCCGGAGGGTTCATTCCATTCACAGTTGCAAAGATTAAGAGCTACAAGCTATGGTCTGACACTCTCGGAGGCTACACTTACCTCTCGGGCAAATATTCTCTCTCGGGCCCTTTGATATTCCTCCTCTCTCTCTTCTATTGACTTGCTCCTCCTTCCATCCTGCAATGGAACTCTCATCTAGATCGGTGAGCAGAATTAAGCTAGTTAAGTTCTCCTCGTACTGCAAGCTCACTGCACACCAGCAAGGAAGAGAAACTGGGAAAGTTTACAGTTGCCATTAAAAAAAAAAAAAAAAAAAAAAGGAAAATAAAGAAAATAAAATTTCCGGTCCTGGACAGGTTTCACTGGGCACATCTGACCATGCAGTTTGGGAGATCAGCTTTTCTGGAAGGTAGAGGACTTTTCCACCCTCCCCCGAACCCCAAATATCAAGAACAACTACGTATAAGGATTGGGTCGATTCCCTGGAGTACTCAGGTACTGCTCAGTCAGTAAAGATCAAGAAAACAGCTCTGGGAAAATAAACACCAGTGCTTCAGAGGGCACGTGAGGGAAGAAGGAAGCTCAAAGGGGCAAAGACTAAAGTGTTTGGCAGGGCTGAAGGTGGAGGAGGCTTGAGGAGCCGGACTGAGCGGGACCTGCTTCAGTCACTAATGCCACATCCTAGCGACCCAAGTCAAACGGGACTTAGCAGATCTCCAGAGTGAGGCTGAACTTAAAAGACGAAGCATTTCTCTCATCTTAATTACAGCAATTAAGGGAGTTGAGGAGACAGAAATACGAAGAGAACAGGGCAACACAGGAGAGGAAGAGAACAAATGGAAAGAAATGAGCAGAGAAAGGAACAGATAAATGAGGCACCGTGAAAAGAGGAGAGGAAGACAGCAAGATAGAGGAGGGGTGGGGGAGAGACAGTCATGTGCTCTGACACACAGTGGGGACAGACCAATGTTGGATGGCAATGACCACTCTGGCTAGCCACCGGAGCGTCCCAGCGTACTTCCTCTTGATGCTGCTTGGGAAACCTGTCCTGGTCAGTGTAACAGAGACCCCTTCTCCACAGTGACCACAGCGGCAAGGAGCTCCGGGTGGGACCCATTACTCAATGTCATCACACTACAGACAACCCTGACCCTCAGTCAGAGGCTCCAGACGAGGCTCTAGGGAACCCACTCTAGGCCAAGACGCCATGTCTGTACCTGTCTCTAGACGCAGCCCCAGACTCCTGGGGTCTTAGCTCTGACTAGATACTGTCCTCCCCACTCATGGGACCTGTTTTCTGCTAGTATGTTTCATGTGCTCTATACAAGGAGACACAAGACCCTCACAAGCTGCCTCGCCTCGAGCACAGCATGCCTATAGCAGAGTAGAAAGCAACCTGGGGCGTCAAGGCAAATCCCAGCTGCTGACTTCAGGCAAATAACATCTAGTGGACTCAATATTTCTATGTGTAAAGTGGGGTTAATAACCCCATTTACATTGGGGTGTGGAAAAGGATTAAAAGAGATAACATATACATGTTTAAAGCAAAGCTCAGCTCAAGGAAAACAATAAAATAACAATACTACATTTGTTACTGATACCACAGCCAGAAAGCACACAGAATCTACCTCCGAGGGACCAAGCTTGAAGCTGTGAGAGGGAAAGTTGGCAGTAGAAACAGATTCCCTTCCCTTCCAGTGCGCCTGTAGGCCTGAATACTTCCTGATACATGAAAAGGGGCTTTGGGAACATGGAGAGAAGGGCATCAGGATGGAAAGGCTTTTTCTTGTTTTACAAAAATTCGTCTTTTTGTAGTTTGCTTTCAATCAGACCCAGCATTGTTTGTCCACATTAGCTAATAGTGTCTTTCTTAAAAGGACTCCTTTTCATATTCAAGTAGCAAGCAAGAAGGTCCTGGTCTCAAGACCATATAGTATTTCAAGAAACCTAAGAGTGACTGTAGCAGTATGGTATTGTTGCATGGTTACTACGCCTCACCAAGACTCATACTGGTTCTACCTGACCATACTTTTTAGTCCCCTTTGGCAGCTAAGCAGATATAGGATAACTCTATAAACTCTCCATTTAGCTAAGAAAACTAATCCTCAGTCATTTGCTACTTAAAGGGACAGAGGTTAGAATTGCAGCCAGCCCCACTATAAATGAAGGAATAGGACAGTTTAGTATGTTTATTGCTTAGTTCCATAGGAGTGGGTCAAAAGGAACCTGAGTTCCTAGCACTGAAAGTCAGATTAACTCACCATGGTGGAAGGAGTTAGAAAAGATTAAATAGTTTACCAAGGGGATCAGAGACACACCTCTATAACTGGCTAAATTAGACCATAACTTTGCCAGTTCAAGGCTAGCCCTCAGCTAGGAGAAGAGTGGGAATGGGATAAAGTAAATTTTGGTTATTTTGGTGGTTCCCAATGTTTTGTAAGACAGGGAGGGGTTGGGCAAAGAGATGACACTGAAGTCAGCTACACCAAGGCTGACACAGGGAGGGACCTTGTTTGTCCAAAATGAAATGTAGCTACAGGTTAGAGGAAACCTAAAGAACTGTAGGCCAGATGAGACCTCAGCACCATGTCTTCCGGGGCTGGCACTACAGCCAGGCCTCAGTGTTGAGGCCCACCAACTCGGGATAACAGCTCTGTGCATTTTTCCATTCTAAGATAATTTAAACTTTTTCTGTTCCCCCCAAACCCTTCTCCCTCCCGAGTTCCTCTCCTTATAGGCCCACCCTCTCCCATTCTTCACCTGGTTGTCATCTCGGTCCATACTGGCATCATCTCTCTTGAGAATGACTCTCTGTTGGAATTCTGTGTTCTTCTCATCTCTTATATGTTCTGAGAACCTCTGTTCAGGACTGAGATTTGTAAAGAAATGTGAAAAGAAGGGAGGAAAAAGACCTTTTCGTTAGGGAGAAGAACATCTATGCACACTTCTCCTAAATTCCTTATCTCTACTCAAAAAGAGAATTTTAGGTGTTAGGAATCACCACAAAAGTGAAAAAGTCCCATGAAGGTTCAAGTGAAATCTGTGTGTAATCCCCACCCCCCTTTCTTGAGACAGACACTCATGTAGTCTGGCTCTCAACTCATGAGCCTAGTGCCTCCACCTGAGTGCTAGGGGCGCAGGTGCACACCACCACATGATGCCTATTCTTCATTCAAAGTCGTGTCCGGCCTATGAAAGGGGAACAGAAGCTAGGCCAGTCAGCATGGACCACCAGCATCCCAAATGAAAGCTTATCTCTAAGACCCCACAGAAAGTAGGGAGTGAAGAGATGTCCTCCTCCCCCCCCTGGATCCTCCATCTTCCTCTTCTGCCCTGGCTGGTTATCCCGTGAGAACTGTCAAACAATGGCCTCTCCTTACATCCTCGTGCTGCTGGTTTTGTTGATGATGACAGCTTTCCCTGTTTGATCAACATTGTGGTCCATCCCAAAATAGGCAGCTACCCGGTGTAGTAGCATCCGGTGATACGAGGTCATCTGCGGGAACTTCTTGAACTGGTTACTGAAGGGATAGCAGGGTAATGAGTAAGAGAAGACAGCACAACAGACAGACTCCACTAACCTTTCTTAAGAGTGTCTAGTGGGGAGAAAGTAAGGGGATCAGATGTACAAAAAATTTTACTCTGTAAGAACAAGTTTCTCTTAGTATTTTGTAGATTAATTTGTTCCAGCCCTGAGTGACACCGCTTGTTCCCAGTGTGTGATGCTTGCTACTTAAGGTCTTGCTTCTGCCCATCGGAATGTTGTCAGTTAAAGGAAGATGGGGGTAGAGTATCATCTGGGGTGAAACCTAGCTGCTAAAAGCAATATAAATTCTTGTTGGCTCAAGTTTAAAATTTCTAGATTGTTTCTCTCTCTCTCTCTCTCTCTCTCTCTCTCTCTCTCTCTCTCTCTCTTTTGAGACAGGGTTTCTCTGTGTGGTCCTGGCTGTCCTGGAACTCACTCTGTAGACCAGACTGGCCTCGAACTCAGAAATCCGCCTGCCTCTGCCTCCCAAGTGCTGGGATTACAGGCGTGCGCCACCACCGCCCAGCTTCTCTCTCTCTTTTTTAAAAGACCTATTGTGTGTGTGTGTGTGTGTGTGTGTGTGTGTGTATGTGTGTGTGTGTGTGTGTGTGTGTATGTGTGTGTGTGTGTGTGTGTGTGTATACACATATATATGAGTACACTGTAGCCGTCTTCAGACACACCAGAAGAGGGCGTCAGATCTCATTAAAGATGGTAGTGAGCCACCATGTGGTTGCTGGGAATTGAACTCAGGACCTCTGGAAGAGCAGTCTCTCTCTGGAAGAGCCATCTTGCCCCTCTCCCAAATTCTTTCTCTCAGGCAGTAATTCCTCCCATATTCTTCCTTTGAGGAAAGATGCCCACTTCCTCCCCAGTGCCCCTCCCACCTCCCAAGTGCATTTCTTCAGAGAAACCTACTTGTTGTCATTGATGAAGTCCAGAATCTCTTGCTCCAACTTTAGCAGCATCATTCTGTCCCTGTTTAAACAAGATTAAAACAAAACAAAACACAGCCTTCCCACAGATATTAAAAGCAAGGACTGAAAAACAACTTGTTCATCACAAAAACTGAGGGACATATCCAAACTCTAATTGATAATGGCCACCACATTGCACAAACCAGGGAGCCTCTGCAGACTGTCCTATGGTATTCTGAAAATGAACACTACCCGAGTACATACTTTATACATCTTTCCCAATCGTGTCTTTGTTATTTATATTATGTCAGCACTCTAATCATTAGTAGCAATTCATATAAACGCACACTCCATGCTGGTGGCATTATTCTCCTACCCAGGACTCAGATGGTTCTAACACTTCTATGACTTTGCTCGTGCACTAGTCACTAGTGAAACTTTAACCAGTGACCAGAGTCTTACACTCTCAGTCACTATACTTTTTCTACAACATTGTTGTCAACTCTTCAAAACACAGAAATCTCAATGTGACAATATTCTAAATACTTCAGAAATAAAAAACAATACTTTAGGAGAATTAAGAAGCAGTGGGCATTCTATATTCTAGTAATAGAGAAATGCTGGAAAGGAAAGCTGGTGGGCTTCAGAGTCCTGCTGCCCACCCTCTCCCTTCCCTCCCACACCAATCATGTTATTTACCTTGGGTTCTTTTTCAGTGTATTTACAAGAAATTCATGTAGATCTATTCCAGTGGAGTCGGTATATTCTTGGCTGGAGTCTAGAACCACCACAACAAAAGAAATTTAAAAGAAATGGAACTGCTTGCATAGTATCTAATTTTAAACAAAAGACAATGCCTACACAGACATTCTGAAAACGGGACACCAGAACTAAATCAAGGTCTCAGCATAAAACCCTGAGTAGCATTTACTGCCAGCTCTGAGAAGCTCCTATCGTGGCCTGGGCTGTGATAAAGCACTGGTCTAGCAAGTGTACTGTCTGAGGTTCAATCCCAAGTACTGCTAAAGAACAAAAGCAAGAAGGAGAAGCCTGGGCCGAGGAGACAGCGCAGTGCACAGAATCAGGCCCCAAGCACAGAGAGAGCGGAGCTGGCACTGCGGACACGGGTGAAGACAGGCAACTCTGTGGAACCTACTACCCAGCAAGTTTGGCGGAATCAGTTCTAGGTTCAGTATAGAAACCATCTCAAAAAATAAGGTGGAGAAGCTGGTGAGGTGCTCAAGGTTGGAGGTGTTTACTGCCATAGCTGGTGACCTGAACTGGATTCTCAGAACTTACTCAGTGGAAGGAGAGAACTAACTCCTGAGAGATGTCTCTGACCTCCATAAAGATATCACGCAAACAGAAAACAAACAAACAAACACAGAAATATGTGTAAAAAAAAAATCAAGGCCAGGCGGCGGTGGTGGCGCACGCCTGTAATCCCAGCACTTGGGAGGCAGAGGCAGGCAGATTTCTGAGCTCGAGGCCAGCCTGGTCTACAGAGTGAATTCCAGGACAGCCAGGGCTACACAGAGAAACCCTGTCTCAAAAAACAAAACAAAACAAAACAAAAGATCAAATAAGGTAGAGGGCACAAAAAGGACGCCTGACTTCAACCTCTGGCCTCCACAGATGAACATGCATACATGCTCCACACTCACATGCACACACATGCTGCAACAACAGAAGGGACTATCTGGGCTATAATACTGTATCAATATTACACTAAAATACTATTTAACATTAATAAATATTTACTGAACGTCCTGTTCAAAATGAGGCAGGTTTTATTCTACGAATGAAAATAGGTAAGGGCAGCCGGGCGGTGGTGGCGCATGCCTGTAATCCCAACACTTGGGAGGCAGAGGCAGGCGGATTTCTGAGTTTGAGGCCAGCCTGGTCTACAGAGTGAGTTCCAGGACAGCCAGGGCTACACAGAGAAACCCTGTCTCAAAAAATCAAAAAAAAAAAAAAAAAAAAAGAAAAGAAAGAAAGAGAGAGAGAGAGAGAGAGAGAAGAGAAGAGAAGAGAAGAGAAGAAAAGAACAGAAAAGAAAAGAACAGAAAAGAAAAGAAAAGAAAAGAAAAGAACAGGAAAGAAAAGAAAAGAAAAGAAAAGAAAAGAAAAGAAAAGAAAAGAAAAGAAAAGAAAAGAAAAGAAAAGAAAAGAAAATAGGTAAGGGCAATCACGGTTGCATTTTCCTAAATCTCAGGAAATTTGTCTAGCTTTAGTTGCTTTGTCAAATACAATTTTTCAAAGACTAAAAACATTTTTTTAGTTGTGTGTGTGTGTGTGTGTGTGTGTGTCTGTGTGTCTGTGTGTGTGTGTGTGTTACAGATACATAAGCCCTGAGGCAATTTTTTCCTTATCTTTGGGTGGATTTCCCAATCTTTGTGTGGATTCCGGGGATTGAATTCAGGTTGTTAGGCTTGCAGTGCAAACATTTTTACCACAGAGCTATTTTGCTGCACCTCAAATATGATAATTTTTATAGCCTATATCTTTAAAGCCAGAGTCTAACAAGTAAAAGCCTATCTGTATTATAAACCATAACATAACAGGGTGGGGTGATGTCCAGTTGGTAGAGTACTTAGTTAACATAAATGAAGCCCTGGGATTGATCCCAGCACCCCTAACTGGCATTGGTAATCCCAGTATTCAGCAGATGGAGGTAGAAGGAAGGTCAAGGCCAGCCCAAAGTACATGAGACCCTGCTTCAAAATAAAGTAATATAAAAGTAACTGTAGCCACCGCCAATGGAAGATATGCCACCATGATTATTCACAGAGCATAAACAAAGTCAGAACAACCACACTGCCTTCTTCTAGGTAGTGCCAATCCTGACAGAGTACCTCCCTGTGCTATGTAAGGCCCTGAGGCAAGATTGATTAAAGAAGCAAAAAAGTTCTTAATGTAGTTCATGACTCCCCCAAGTAACCAAGGCAGCAGGAGACATGGAACTGCAGTGGGGTCACAGATATATATATATTTTTTTTTGGTGGTTTTTTTTTGGGACAGGGTTTCTCTGTATAGCCTTGGCTGTCCTGGAACTCACTCTGTAGACCAGGCTGACCTCCAACTCAGAAATCCGCCTGCCTCTGCCTTCCAAGTGCTGGGATTACAGGCGTGCGCCACCACCGTCCAGCGGGTTCACAGATTTTTAATGCTAGCTGTACCAGAGGCTGAAGCAGCAGAAGCAGTTCAAGGCCTGTCTGAACTACAAACTAAGTCCAAAGACAGCCTGAGAAACTTAGTGAGATTATGCCTTAAAATGTAAAGTAATAGATGGGTAGAGATACAGTTTAGTGGCAGAGCGATTGCTTGCCTAGCACGTGCAAGGGCTAAGGTAAATCCCCAGCACAAAAGGATAGTAGAAGAGAGAGTGAGCTGTGGGTGTAGCCCAGCTGGTAGACAGCACCACATTAAAACCAGGCATAGTGGCACACCTCTGTAATTCTAGGACTCAGGAGGTAGAGGCAGGAAAATCCTAAATTCAAGGTCATCTTCAGCTACACAACAAGTTGTAGGCCAGGCAGCCTATATGAGACCCTGCCTCAAAATCTAGGAGAGAAGGCTCTGGAGGGATGGCTTAACAGTTATACTATATACTCTTCCAGAAGACCTGGGTCTGTAACTCCAGTCCCTGGAAAACTGACACCCTCTTCTGCGCTGCCTGGGTGAAAGACATATACATGGTGCACAGAATACACATGCAGGCAAAACATTTATGCACATAAAATAAAATAAAAATAAATCTGGAAAAGAAATTGAGATGCTGGCAGTAGTAGCACATGCCTTTAATCCAGCACTGGGAGGCAGAGGCAGGAGGATATCTATGAGTTCAAAGCAAGCTTGGTCTACATCGTAAATTCCAGGCCAGCAAGGGCTAGTCTCTCAAAAATAAAAAAATTAAATAAAATAAAACACCTTCCCCTTAAAAAAAAAAAAAGTAAGGGAGGGAGGGGGGAAAGACAGACAGACAAAAGACAGCACACCGTGGCATCAGGCTAAGCTGGATGAGAGGGCAGCCTCACCTCTGGAGAGCATCTTCCTCGGGACCTTTTCTCTGCCTTTGTCCTTGTCTTCCTTCTCAGAGACATCTTTTGTGGACTTTTCTTCCTCCTTGTCAGAGGGGCAGCTGATGTGCAGTTGGATTATATCCTTAAACAAAAGGAAAGAGGCATATAAGCAAAGATTCAAACTCTATGGTGGGTGTGGCGGAAACGGCTCAGCCTAATTAAGAGCACTTGTTGCTCTGGCAGAGACCCTCATGGCAGCCCAGAGCGATCTGTAACTCTACTCCCAGGGGATCTGATGGCCTCTTCTGACATCTGCAGGCATCAGGAATGCACATGGTACATAGAGACAGACAGACATTCAGGAGAAATGTTCATACACACAAAATAAATCAATCTCTGTAAAAACAAACTCTTTTTGTGTTTCCCTCAAAATCCAATTAGCAAATCTTGGGAGGAAAGATTTATCTTTTCTTCATTTAAAAAAAATCTGTGTGTGTGTGTGTGTGTGTGTGTGTGTGTGTGTGTGTCAGTAAACTTGTGTAGGTCAGGGAACCTTGCGAGAGATAGGGTGCTGCGTGTAGTCGTGTGTCCCGGGCCAGTCAGCCTTTGCCTTGCAGAGACTCTTGCTTTACCTCTCCCCTTACTGTAGGAGCACGTATGGTGGGCATATGAACTCAGGTCCTCATACCACATGACAAACGGCCACCATAGGCTCACAGATTTGAGCGTCTAGTCGCCAGGGAGTGGCACTATTTGAAAGGATGAGAAGGTGTGGCCTTGTTGGAGGCAGTGTGTCACTAGGGTAGGTGCTGAAGTTTCAAAAGACCAAGCCAGGCCCAGTGGCTTGCTTCCTGCTGTCTTTGGATCTGGCTGGCTGCCATGAATGCAGACACGCTGCTGTGCTTCCCGCCATGATGACAGTGGGCTGACCTCTGAACTGTGAGCCAGCCCCAGTTCAATGCTTTGCTTTAAGCATTGCTGTGCTCGGGACGTCTCTTCACAGCAACGGAACACTGGCTGAGATACCCACTGGACCATCTCCCCTACCCCAACTTTATCGTATAGAAGAGTGTCTATTGTTAATTACTTTGTTTTTTTGTTTCACTGACAGCAGAGGGCAACCTTTTCCTGTCAGAAGTCACAGCTGAAACTGCTCTGGCTATCCTTGTAAGAATGGAGGGAGAAGGTACGTCAGGAAGGGCGTGTTCTGCCCCAGGTCCTCTCCCACAGGAGCAGAACATTAAGACTCAAAATCCCTACTATCACCACAGCAGATTACCACAAGAGCCCTTTTCTTTGTTTGCTTCTTTCTTTCCTTTTAATGATTTATTTATTCATATTTTTAAGTGCACTGGTGCTTAGCCTGTGTGAGAGTGTGGGTTCTCTGGACTATGTCTAACTGGGGTTACAGGTCGTTCTGAGCTGTCATGTGGGTGCTGGGAATCAGAATCGGACAATTTCTCTGGGAAGGCAGCCAGCACTCCTACTCACTGAGCCGCCTCTCCAGCCCCTCCACGGAAGTCTTGGTGGGTAATCCTAGCACTTGGAGTGTCGAGGCTGGAGGCCGAGAAGTTCAAAGCCATTTTGGCTACACAGTAGTGTTTGAGGCTAATCTGAGATCTATAAGACCACGTCTCAAAACAAAATAACACTTTGTTCCTTCATTTCTGGGTCCAGTGTCCATGCTGGGGTTGCTGCCATGCCTTACCCAACCGTTGTGCTCAGAATAAACAGCACTCAGGCTTGTGAAAGGCCTACCTGGGTGTCTAGTGGCCCGTCGACAAACGGAGTGGATGATTCCTCACACACGGCCAGACTGCGTACCAACTTGAGCTTGGAATTAGACTGAAAAGAAACAAAAGAACACAAAGCAAACATCAAACACTACCCCCCCCCCTTGGTGAATGTTTGGAAATGCATTAGCTGCAGTTTCTATTAAATAGTGTTGTTGTTCTTTTTCTTTTTTTAAATTGTGGCTCTGGCTATCTGGGAACTCACTATGTACACCAGGCTAGCATAGGGGAGAATTTGGTAACTATTAATACAAACAGCCATTCTAGAAAAGCCCTGAGTGAGCAGAGAAACCGGCAGTTCAGTATGAATACTGAACACTCTCAGGATCCCTGGAGTCCTGTGAGGCACCATTCCAGGCTCAGAATGGGAGAGAACAAGCCAGACTTCCCAGTAGGGAATGCATATATGTGCATGTGCATGTGACCATGGTCACATGCTCTGTGTGCCTGGATACAACAGGCAGCAGAGAAGCCTTACTTATGCTTAGCCTAATCAAGCCAGGCCCCGCTGACAATCTTCTGTCAGGGAGCAAGGGACAGGAAGAGTGGGTCCTGTCAGGGAGCAAGGGACAGGAAGAGTGGTTCCTGTCAGGGAGCAAGGGACAGGAAGAGTGGGTCCTGTCAGGGAGCAAGGGACAGGAAGAGTGGGTCCTGTCAGGGAGTAAGGGACAGGAAGAGTGGGTCCTGTCAGGGAGTAAGGGACAGGAAGAGTGGGTCCTGTCAGGGAGTAAGGGACAGGAAGAGTGGGTCCTGTCAGGGAGTAAGGGACAGGAAGAGTGCTCACCTTGGCTCTTTTCCTGGCATGGCCGTGACTGGATGTCCGTCTCTGTTAGAAGAGGATTAAAAAAATAGGAAAGGTGCAGATAATCAATATTTACAAGCAACGCATGCTAACAACAACACACTTATTATTAACTGGTACCTCGGACAGAAGGAGAATCAGGGTTTTGGTAGTCAGGAAGACACAGGTTTGGCGGTGACAGAGACAACCACAGAGGCGGTTTGACTCTGAATGTATTTAGCAGTTCTCAAGCAAGAGCTCTTATACATGAGGAGTCGGTATTACCAATTCAAAAGATGTATCCAGTGAAGCAGGCACAAAGAACAATTAGCATAACCATTTAGCACAAGGAAATGCAAAATCAGTCAGGTATAATGTTTCCCATGTAACAGATTTAGAGGATCAATCACAGATAATATCAATCTTCCTGATATAGAATCACTTGTAGTTAACAACAAACTTTCAAAGAGAGTTCAAAGAACATTTGGTCATACCCCCTAGGTCTTAATGAGTTTCCCTGAGTAATCCTTATCTAACATTTAGCTTCCGTCTGTAAAAACTTCTTGAGATTCACTTTAAAAATGTACTTAATCAATGCTTTTCATACCACAGTGTCAGAGCCACCCTCATCTACATAGCCATATAAGTTTACATGTTGTTGGGAGGTTATTTTATCAACGTAATTATGTAAATGACTATAAGGCAAAGCGTTGCAGTTCTAAGAGTTTTTGGTCAGTGATTCTACTTCAAAGAACAGACTCTTATCCATTTTACTTGCTTGGATTCTCTCAGTCCGGGCTATTAGGATCATCTTGCGAAAAAAGAAGAGGAGAAATTGAGAGCAAACAAACTGCCTGAGAAGTAAGGCTCAGAATTATCCTCCAGCTACAGAGTTCCACAACTGGTTCCAGGAGACTTCCTCCCTTTGGAGTCTAATGCCTCAGTCTACGGAACTTGTCACATAGAATCTACTATGTTGGTGTGGCAGTTGGTGTGGCAAATTGGTTTTGAATGCTAACACATAATGTCGAAAGTCACTGGGTGTGGTCTTGCCCAATCCCAACTCCAGCAACTGTTAAACAGACTGGATCCTATATTATCTACTGTCAAAGCACCATTCATCATGAAGGTGGAGAATCAGAAGACAATAATTTCCACGGTTATTTTGCATATTGGTAAAAGCTTTAGACAAATTGTGGGATCCTCTCCTGACTATGCACTACCAGAGCATGAAGTACTTTTTTCCTTATAAGCTTGCTCAAAGAAGTCTATTTAATCCATAATGAAAATGAAACATGATTCCTCCATGTCTCTCTCACGTACTTCAGCTGGCCTTGAACCCACTATATATATGAGGATGGCCTTGAATGTCTGAATCCTACAGGCATCCATTACCACATGGTTCATGCCATGCTGGGGATCAAACTCAGGACTAAGCACATGCTAGTTAGTCAGGCACTGGATTAAGAGAGTTCCTTCTCTCCCTCCCTTCCTCATTTGACAGGGTCTCTCACTAAGTAGCCTAGGCTACCCCTGAACTTGCAACTCTCCTGCCTCAACCTCCTAAGCCCTGGAGTCACAGATGTATGCAACTAAAACCAGTTATTTTATTTGTTATGTGTATAGGTGTTTTTGCCTGCATGTACACCTGTGCACATGGACATCAGAAGAAGGTATCAGATCCCTTGGAACTGGAATTGTAGACAGCTGTGAGCAGCATGTGGGTTCTGAGAGTCAAGTCCAGGTCCTCTGGAAAATCACCCAATCCTCATACTTCCAGTCTCAATATCATATTTTAATTACACTGTGCATGTGTATGTACACATGGAATGTAGTGGCAGTAAGTAGGTAACTTGTAGGAGTTGTCTGTGGTTTTTATACCACTTGGGTTTCAGGGATCAAAATCAGGGTATCAGCCTTGGCAACAAGTTTCCTCACAAGCACCTTCTCCTGCTGAACTGTGTCCAGAACACTTGTCCTATCTATAGCTGTAGAAATGGAATGGAGAGTCTCCCCTCCAAAAACTCCCCTCCACTGTCCTGTTTTTGGCTAGTTCTTTAATGAGACAGAGTCTCTTTATGGCTGTCCTAGAACTCACTATGTAAACTAGGGTAGCCTCCAACTCAAGAGATTCCCCCTGCCCCTGCCTCCTGAGCAATGCTTCCCTAAAACAAGATAATTCTCCTGGTGTCCAGTGATGGTCTCATAGCTTCTCTGGATAAAAGATGTGGTATGAGACAGGATAAAAAAAAAAAACAGCACTTGGGAGGCAGAGGCAGGTGGATTTCTGAGTTGGAGGCCAGCCTGGTCTACAGAGTGAGTTCCAGGACAGCCAGGG
Source organism: Apodemus agrarius (assembly GCA_964023405.1). Classification (NCBI taxonomy): domain Eukaryota; kingdom Metazoa; phylum Chordata; class Mammalia; order Rodentia; family Muridae; genus Apodemus; species Apodemus agrarius. Next base: position 3,137,055 of record OZ030026.1, read on the forward strand.
CTACACAGAGAAACCCTGTCTCAAAAAAACCAAAAAAAAAAAAAAAAAAAGAACATGGAAGATAGGGCTAAGAGCGCCAGAACAAAGCGGAGAGACTGTGGTATGGACATAGCATCCACCGAGGAAGAGAAAGAATCCTGAAGGCAGGATGTTGGTGCAAACAACTAAGTACTTGTTAAGATTTTTGAACACACACACACGTGAGAAGTCAAAATTCTAGCTTTGAGGAAGAGGTTAGGGTATAGGAAAAAGTGAGGCTGGAGGATGGAGAGGAAAGATAAGACAGAGGCAGAGTATCAGCATGGTCTTGGTGAGGTAAGTATTTTTCTTCCCTTTGTTCTTACAAGTTAAACAAACCACTTGCCACAGTACAAAATGGAGAACTGGGTAGGCAAAGGGAAAAGGTGGGGAATGGCAGTAGAACTGGCCAGTGGCAGAGCCTGCTGCGGCAAGAGAGGACGGGTTGTCCAACACACAAAGCAGTGCTCTTGTACTGCCTTTCAAACAGGTAATACACAGACAGTACAAACGGCCAAAAGGTATAACAGTGTTATACCCTGAGTAGGTTCAAATCTGTCCCACAAATAGCTGACCTGGTTCCTTCCTAGTCAATCAGTATGGATTTTAAAAAATCATCCATAGACTTGAATGCATATAAGCTTTCTATAAATATGTACACTGAAAAAATAAATTGTATACACTACTCCCAGCTTTATAATAAACTAATTTTCAGAGATATCATTGCACAGAAGATGTACTGTTTTTTTGTAGCTGATACATAGTATTCCATTGTGTGGCTACGCTACAGTTCATTTTTACCAATCTCTTTATATATACCATTAGGATGTTTCTAATCTTTAAAAGTATAAATAGTAACCATGTCACTGAGTATATCTATAAGTACAGTATATCTACAGTTCATCTTATAAACTTTATAAAGTGTTGCTAACTGCCTTTCAAAGTGCATGAATGTATATTCTCTAATAACAATGTGGGAATCTGTTTACTTCCCATAATGCATAGTTTTCACAGAATAGCCAGTAGTTAGGGTAAAGCCTTACACATATCAGGCACTGGGTATCAGGCAGAGAAGGCATACGCACAATCATGCTTTTCTCAGACTTTTCAACTCTCATTTATAACAGGAAAAGAGGAATAAGATAATACTGAGGCATAAAACAGAAGCAATGGCTGAGTTAAGGGACTGGGTCATATGACAGGGTTATGAGACCTGGCATCAGGCAGCAGAATAGATGAATCCAAAGATCTTACAAATATAAAGGCAGAAAGCCCAATCAGGAGGCAATACTCAGTTGGTTATTTTTTTATAGGGCACACATGAGTTTAGTATGTGTTACATTGATAGCTTGCTCATTCTAAAAAGAATCTCAAAGTCTGCAACTTTTTATCACTAAATTTCCCTGTAAAAGCTGTTCTGAATATTGGATTCCCAAAATGCATATCACATGGCCCTAGTAAAAACACCTCCTCTCAAACTCTTCAGCTTCAACTCTAGACAGAAACTTCCTTGACGGTGCAAGTCAGACGGCAGGGGCTCAAGGGGTCCAGAAGCTGAGCATGGACAGAGGAAGATGCATTTTCACAGCTGCTCAATGAACATCTGTATGTGGTAAACACAAGAGGACAGATGGCTTCCTAAGGGTAACAAGACCAAAGACTGTAAAAGAACCTCCAAAAGATGGCAGCAGTGACTCCAGCTCCTCTGGTCGGAGCAAAAGGAGTGAGGGGGAAGAAGGATTTTTCCCAACACTACCTACAAATTATTTGTCTGCTGAGATAAGGATTTGTTTTAACCTGATGAATGCCTCATAGGAAATATAAAACCTATAAATGTTCTTTCTTTACTGTCTATCTTTAAGAAATATACACAACAGGACTTCAGAAGATAATTGTCTCCTGAGAACAAATAATTTGGATCTAAAAGTTCACTTAATTATCTTTCATGTAATCTTGACAACATATAATTTAACATTCATCACTTTTTTGCCTTGAGTATTTAAAATTCATTCTTAGTCTGAGTAGAGGCTAGAAGTATACTTGGAGCTGTGGCAAACTGTCTTCACACACTCTGGAAGGATGGGCAGGGAATGACAAATTCGCATATAGAAGACAATAGAGAGAAAAACATCCAGGAAAGACCTTGGCACACTGTAAGAGGAAGACAGAAGAGCAGACAGCTGCAGAACACATATCTGAGGGAGCTGTCTAACTTTAATTCATCTCTTTATGTTGCTGCTTTAATCTTTAAAGAAGACAAGGCTTAAGTGAATTAAGTCGTCTTGTAAAATTATGTTTCAAGTTTCTAGACCTTCTGTATTGACATTGCTCCTGGTTCTAATCTGACTTTTGCTAGAGTTAATGTTCTATCTCCCAGGCTTATAATAAAGACCAATCTCACCCTTAGGCACAAAAGGAAGGATTTACAAAAAATTGGGCTTGAGTAACCAAAGAGAAATAGAGTAACCATACAGAAAAAAAGCCTCTACTAGCCTAGGTAGAAAAGGCTCAGTCTGCATAACTAGGCACCAGAGAACTACCCTCTGGGTCCTGGGGACTGAATTCAGGCTTTGTGTGAAATGCCTTTAGCCACTGAGCCATCCAAACAGCAATTATTACTTGCTAAATATGTGTTTATATGCAAAGTTTGTTTTGTTTAAGGCAGTGACTTATGTAGCCTGGGCTGGGCAGGCCTGATTCTTCAGTCTCTACCTTCCAAATGCTAGAAATACAGATGTGTATAACTCGCTATGTTCAGTTAGCAGTTTGAGACTATGTAGCCCTGCCTGGGCTGGAACTCAATATATAGATTAGGCTGGCCTTGAACTCCTTTGCTTCCTAAAGGCTGGGACTAAGACATATGCTACCATGGCCAGCAGCAGTTTATTTTTTGATATATAAAAAAATATCACTGGTAGGGCTGAGGACATGATCCAGTGGTTAAAAGCACTGGGTGCGCCGGGCGGTGGTGGCGCATGCCTTTAATCCCAGCACTCTGGGAGGCAGAGGCAGGCGGATTTCTGAGTTCAAGGCCAGCCAGGTCTACAGAGTGAGTTCCAGGACAGCCAGGGTTACACAGAGAAACCCTGTCTGGGGGGTGGGGGTGGGGGTGGGAAGCACTGGGTGCTATTCCAAAAGATCTGAGTTCAGTCCCTAGCACCCACAGTGAGTAACTCACAACTGCTGTAACTTCAGTGGATCCAACACCACAGACACTGCAGAACACAGTGCACTCGTGCACAGACATAAATAAAGGTAAAACACTCATACCCATAAATAAAATCTCAAAAAAAAAAAAAAACCAAAAACCCCAGTATTACTAGTGGGACTAAAGAGATAGGTCAGTAGTTAAGAACACTGGCTGCTCTTGTAGAGGACCTGGGTTCAGTTCCCACCACCCACACGGTGGCTCACAACTGTTTAACTCTAGTCCCAGAGGATCCACAATGTCCTCTTCTAGCCTCTGTAGGCACTGCATATACAACACGATACACAGATATAATATGATACACAGATATGCATGCAGATAAAACATCCATCCATTCATTCATTCATTCATTCTGTCTATCTGTCCATCCCTCTCCTCTCCCTATCTATCTACCTATCTACTTTATCTATCTATCTATCTATCTATCTATCTATCTATCTATCTAGATGGCTCTGGGCACTGTAATCCTATCATTTTGGGTGGTTTACTTCAAGGATAGCCTGGACTACATAGCATGTTTAAGAGTCAGCTTGAACTACATGAAGTCCTGTCTTAAAAATACTAAAAGTAAATAAGCAAATAAATAAATGCAAGTGTAAGTTCTCCCTTGGGCTCAGTACAGCATAGCCACCCCATGGTCTATCCTAGGATACAACAGTGGACATCCCTATGGTCTAGCCTAGGATAGTGCAGTGTATGTCTCAGTGCTGGGCCTGCTTTTTAGCTGCAGCCCTGAGTTGCAGAGTACCTAAGCGGAGTGACCCCTCAGTCTTCTCAGGGAGACGGCGCCCACTGGATGGAGGACGCCGTGCTGACAAAGGCGAGCAATGCTGCTGCCTGGGGCTCCGGCCCTCGGCTTGGCCAGCAAGGCCTCCCACGCCCACTCCCTTGTTTTGCCTTCTTCTCACCAGGTCCCCAGCACGGAGCTCACTGAGCTCTGACAGAAGCCAGGACCTCGGAGCAAGCTGCAGACAGGACTACACAAAGACCGGAGAGTGTTGGCCAACTGCGCTGAGGCGACTGTGCTACCCCCCAGCAAACACATGAGCGCCAGCTTCCCTACGGGGACTCCTGCTAGACAGGTGGAGCCCGGCTCACCCTGCCACAGCTGCCAGCACAGGACCGCTGCATTAGATAGAGGAACTTTCTTCTTGGATCCCAAAAAAGAAAAGAATGGGTTTGCCTGACTAGGCTCAGAAAAGACATTTTGAAGCTTGTTTTGATGTAAAATGATGCTGTTCTGGCCATTTTAAATTTCTGTATCCATATAAAGCTTATGGTAGGTGATGTTACTCTTTTTCATAAACCATTTTAGAATCTATTCCTTTTCTTGCAGAAGGAAGCAATCCAAATGACACTGAAATGAGTAGCACTGCGCCTCAAGAAAGCTGAGGAGCTGCCAGAGCCCGTGCAGCACGTGCAGCGAGAACCGAGCGGTGAGCGGTGAGCTCGGGCCCAAGCGGGCCGGTTCCACTGGTTCTTTGACTTCATCGTGAACTCTGACTAAAACGGGCAGGTAGCCTGGCCCTGAACCTGCTGCAAGCCAAAGATGACTCTGACCTGACTTTTCTGCCTTTGCTTGCTGAGGGATTGCAAGCCGTTACAGTGGGCATCAGCTGTCAACTGACACAAACCTACAATCACTTGGGGAGAGGCATTAACTGAAGAATTACCTTAATCAGACTGACCTGTGGTCATATGCATGAGGAATTTTCTTTTCTTTTTGTTTTATTCTATTCTATTTTGGTTTTGATTTTTTTCAAGACAGTATTTGTGTGGGTGTGTGTGGGGAGGGGGGGGTGTAGCCCTGCCTGCCAGTCCTGAAACTCTCCACAGACCATGCTGGCCTCCAGCTGCTTCTGCCTTCCTAATTGCTAACTGGCTAGGAGGGCCCAGCACACTCAACTGTGCGTGGCAGCACCCCTAGGCGGGGCCTGGGCTGTCTAAGAAAGCCAGCCGGCAGAGCCAGGAGGCAGCCTTCCATCATGATTCCATGGTTTCTGCGTGAACCCCTGCCCTGGTTTCCCTGGAGAATAAACTGTGACCTGTGAGCTGAGATGACCCCTGTCCTCCCCAACTGCTTCTCCTCAGTGTTTTCCCACACCAACAGACAAGGGAACTCGGACACGAGTGCACTCCTGCGCCTGGCTCTGGGAAAAGCTGGGGAGAGGTGACATCAGTCACCAGCAGATCCCGACAGTTCTGTCTCTTCAAGGACTGTGGACCCAGCACATGTAACCCTTACCTGTGTCTCCTGACGCAGACCGTTCTCTTCACCCTCCTTCTCGACTTCTTCCTTACTTGGAGTTTTGGATATAAATTTATTTTTGTTTACAGATTCTTCCACCAGTTTTTTTTCTGATTCTTTCATTATTTCCAGAGTCTCCTGAGTAGTGTTACTGTTAGACATGTTCTGCAGCAGGGTACAGCAGCTTCTATGGATTTCTGAAGAAACAGGAAAGGCAAGTGAGGAGAGTTACAGCTTTGGATGCACACACAAGACTTGCTTTTAAAACACACACACACACACACACACACACACACACACACACACACACACAGATCCACACCGCCAAGAGTCTCCCTACAACCTAGAAAAAAGCCCTCTGGTAAATGCTGCCCTTGGATTAATTTCTTTTTATTCTTTTATTCATTCATTCGTTTTTATTTATGCTTTGGTTTCCTGTTTTTCTAAAACAAGGTCACACTATGTAGGTTGTCCTTGCTGTCCTGGAATTCACAGAGATCTGCCTTCCAAGCTGCAGAGTTACAAATAAGTGCTATCATGTTTAGATACCTATGCGAATTGAGGTGTAAATCTGATGAGTTGTAATATTAACACACCTGTGAACCGGTCAGGACACGGCGCCAGTAAGCAGGTTTACTGTTGTTCATGCTCCTGTCACAGCTCTCCCTCTCTTCCCATCACCCTGGCCAGATCTAGTCTGCTTCTGTCTGTCTTTTCTAGACACTGGCGGTGGAGTGCTGTGACCCCAAGCCAGGCCGCACCAGTGCTAAGCACAGCTCACCACAGAGCAGCATCAGGAGCCACACGCATCTCCCCGAGCTTCACAGAAAGGAGACTGCACCGTCTAGACAATTTTCCTCAGCATAATTAATTTGAGACTTACCTGAGTTCAGTTCTAAGCAATTTAGGATGAGTTCTGAGTTCTCTTGGCACTTTATATGCTGTTATATACAGAAATGTGTTCATATTTTCAGCTATATTATTTAAATCACTAGATTCTCTCTAGAGTAGAAAAAAATGTATCATAAAGCTCTACTCACCAGAAGAAATATCCTTCTTTAACAAAAATGAGAACTACCACAGCCACTACAAACTAACAAATCCTTATCAGTTTCAAGCTAAATTATACAAGTTACAGTATCTTATGTTGTGCCTTTTAAGCAGTTGAGAGTAAGCATGGAGAGAAGAAACAGATTTTCATGGAGTGGGAGAGGATCTTGGTTTGTTTTGCTGTTCACTATTTGTGTTCACTCAATCCACGGCCTCCCAGCAGCACAGATTACAAATACCTGGGGTGGGGTCTTATCACTTACTGTCACTGCCCAGGAAATACTAGATTCCTAGAGATCCCCAAAGTTATCCAAGCTGGTGCTCTACAAACAGATCTCTGTCCTTAACTGCTGAGGTCAGACACATAGCTCCTTACAGGGACCACGGAGGAGTACTTTGATCCTGAGTAGTTTCTTTCTTCCCTAACCCACTCACACTCCCAGTGTAGCTGTAGTTTGAAGTACAGGAACAAACAGTTGTCAAACGGTCAGCTTCTTAGCCTTCATAAAACTTAAAGGGCAGGACATCAAAGGTTCTCAGGGAGTTGTATCCAATACAAGTTAAACTGCCTGCAAGATTATTGCTTGTCTGCTTGCACAGCTGTTTAGAGACCTAGTTTGCCTAGGAACAGAAAAGTTCTCTGTGATGCTGACTGTACTGGCCCACACCTATAATCTCTGCACTTGAAAGGCAGAGGGCAGCTTGCTGTAGACATCTAGTTCCAGGACAGCAGGGATACAGAGACAGATCCCCATCTCAGAAAACAAATGGCTAACAGCCACACACTATGGTGTCCCTGTATCCTCAGCACCAGGAGAAAGTTACAGCTGAGGGGTAAGTCATTTTATTTATTAACTTTTTTTTTTTTTTTTTTGGTTTTTTGAGACAGGGTTTTTCTATGTAGCCCTGGCTGTCCTGGAACTCACTCTGTAGACCAGGCTGGCCTCGAACTCAGAAATCTGCCTGCTTCTGCCTCCCAAGCGCTGGGATTACAGGCGTGCGCCACCACCGCCCGGCTTATTAACTTTTTTTTAAGGCTAAAAACACAAGAACAGGGGGCAGAAACATACATAGCGTGGCTTAGCGAATGTAAGTACTTACTGTGTAAGTTATGATTTCAAATACTCAGACCCCACATAACAAACAAACAAACATCAATAAAACACAAGCATGAGCAAGGTGTTTGGTGGTGACCTATGTCTTTAGTCTTTAACCTCAACGCTCAGGAGGCAGAGACAGTGGATCTGTGTGAGTTTGAAGCCAGCCTGGTCTACAAAGGAAGGGCTAGGCTAGCCAGAGTGCTAGTTAGACCCTGTCTCAAACAAAACTAAACAACATGAAGAAAAAAACAAAACCAGACACATGGTTGCATCTGCCTATAACTTTAGTGTTGAGGGGGTAGACAGGCTCATTCCTGGAGCGCATGGGGCTACCCAACAAAACTCAAAATTGCAAGTTTTGGGTTCAGTGAGAAACCCTATCTTTTCTTCTCCCTCTTTCTCTTTCTCTGATTTTTTTTTTTTTTTTTGAGACAAGTTGTCACTTTATAAATCTGACTGGCCTGGAACTATGTAGCCCAGGCTGGACTCAAATCCACAGAGACAAACCTGCTTCTGCTTCCTGAGTGCTAGGATTGGAGGTGTTCACCACACGTCCAGTGGGAAACCCCGTCTTAAAGGCATAAAGGCAGAGAATGGAAAGAGATACCCAGGATCCTCTGGCCTTCACACTCTATGTGCACAGTCATGTGCAAATGCACTTGTCTTTGGTCACTTGTACACAAACACACCAAATTAAACAGTGTTTAAAATGAGAATGGCTGTAAAGTCAATAGAGGGCATAGAAATAGTTCCCGTTTTGATGGTTCGTTTGACATACAGAAGACATTAAGGAGTTAGGAGATTTTATTTCTGGCATGAGAAACAATAAGAAAGTAACTCGTATGTAACAGTAATTAAAACAAACCAAAGACATGAAGCTCCCAGGAGGCCCCCATGAGCACTTCTGTAAGCTATCTGTACATACTGTACAATGCATCCCGGGTTTTGGGTTTTTTTTATTTTTGGTTTTGTTTTAAGCACAGTTTGTAAGACAGGGGGTCTTCTGAGGATGCTCAGCGGCTCAGCACTACACAAAGGCGACTGCTGGGAGAGTGGGGAAATACAGTATTTCTAAGACTCAACACTTCTGTGGAGATACTACTCATTTCTCTCTTCCAGAGCACAGTGAGATTACATTCTCTCCCAGCAGCTGTATAAACAACTTCCAAAGCAACGGAGCAAAGGGAATGCGCTACACAGGGACAGATAACCCAGAGAGAAAGCCAGATTCATTTCTATTCTCTCCCCAGCCTCTTTTCCTGAGACAGGGTCTGCTATGATCTAAGCCTGGCCTGGAACCTAGAGTCCTGCCTTAGCCTCCCGACTGCACTACTGCAGGACACATGAGCTTAGCTTTCATTGTCTCCTTTATAGTCAATGTCCAATAGAAAAACTGTAAATAAGACAGTCATAGGTACTGAAATCCTACCTTCCCCTGTAGTAAATTCCTTGTAAAGTTTTCTAGTCCTTTACTCATTCACATACAAAGAGCAAACTGCTCCAAAGCAGTGGATTTAAAAGTGTTTCATTGAGCCAGTGAGATGGCTCAGCAGGAAAAGGTTCAGGCTGGCAAACCTGACATCCTGCGTTCGTTTCCTGGGGACCCCTCCCCAAATCCTAACAAAGTATTTAATAGCTACCTAGAGGACTAGGCATGGTGACGCACACTTTTAACCCCAGCACTCAGGAGGCAGAGGCAGGTGGATCTCTGAGTTTAAGGCCAGCCTGGTCTACAGAGCAACTTTCAGGATATCAAGGGTGACACAGAGAAACCCTGTGTTGGCAAAAAAACAAACAAAATTATGTTGAGGGTGGGCACAACTTTCTGGATATCAGTTTTTCTCTTCCAGCCGTTGAGGCATAGTCTGTCTCCTGTGTTTTTCCTGCTGCACCGCATATTCTAGGCTACAACCCCTGGAACCAATGTAAAAAATAGCCAGATATCATGGCATGCATATGTAAATCCAACACTTCTACAACAAGGTGGAAGGAAGAGACATGAGAATTAGTGTTGGGGGGGGG